>CM074309.1:7310921-7370921 GCA_037194245.1 Opsariichthys bidens
CCCAGAAAATATCGAGATAAGATTTTTTGTAAATATCACCCTCCCCTATTCCAGAATACTGACCACCTTACTTTTAGAGTAGTCTTCGTGAAAATTTGTTGTGTGGTTGAGGATTCGGTGTTTATTTTAATGACTCGGCTTTTAGTGCAGCATCAGTGTTGTCATAAACTTCGTAAAAAACAGTCCAACCCACTTATAGTTTCTGGTGACACAAGGTTCCTTTCACAGTTCTCAGGTTAAACTGCAACCATCTCAGAATTTTAACTCCAACATAGACTTAAAACTAGAAATTAGATTGTAGGAGCGATATGATATGATTGGGTTAGTTGTGAATGTGTGAGAGTGAACTTGTGTTCAGGAATGAGATTGACTGTCACCTTTCATCATCTCGGGAATGTTCCCAATTTGCTTGTGTTTGTTTTTATTTTTGGATGTCAAGGAATCTTATTTCTCAACGTTACATTCCCGAGATCTGTGTTAATATATGGGCACGGTTGATGTGAGATACTTTTCACGTGTTGTGTTCAGTTAGCGGGACCAGACAGAATCTGTTTGACATTTTGGAATTCTATGATAATTTTGGGAAAAATTTGGTTAAATAGATTTTTTTCATTTTGGCTTACTGTTTGGAATTTGCTGTTCCTTTTACTCTTACATTTTTGTGACTCGTTCATTTAAAAGCATTTTTTTCATGTAGAATTGCTATTTCAATACCTAAAATGGTTAATAGTTTTCATAGTTTTCATTTGTTTTTCTTTGCCTTCCACATACAAAGTGAGTAAAGGTTTCTCGCGCCAAAAACAGTTGACGTTTCCACCCACTCTCTGAACCACAGTAAACTGGTTATACCTTAAAATCCCCCTATTACACTATTTTAAAGTTTCCTAATTTTGTTTTGGAAATCTCCAACAGACTTGCATGTGTCCAAGGTCAAAACCCTTTCATTTTTTCATTAAAGATGTAACACAGTTCGTAAAAACAGGAAGAAGGGGGCAGGAACCGGCGAATGTTCAACATTATTTAATATCCAAATAACCAAACAATAAAACGAAAGTAAAAGGGCGGCAGTTCCTCACGGCGACTGCCGCCCACACAAACAAAATAAAACACAGCATAAAATCCAGGCCTGGTCCTCTCTCGTCCTTCACTGTCGTCGCTCCTCTTTTATGCTTCCGGAGCTCCTCCGTGAGAGACACGAGACCGGTGCAGCGCGCAGCTGACGCTCATTATCACTCACGCCCTGCTCGTCACAATATAGAATGCACATCACCTCATTTCTTAAAGAGTCTGAAAAAGGTTCATTCGGAGATTCAGTCTCTCTTTCCGAGAGCCTACTCTGCTCTGATTGGTCAGATGGCCCAGTCTGCTGTGATTGGTCTACCACTTACACACGTGTTGGAAACAAAATGCCTATTGCCACGTCTGAATTGCAGAACAATGGCATCCGTTTTTCCATATCAATTCAAGTCCTCTTCGTTTTGAAGTGCATGTAAAGTGGATTCGCACTTGAAAACAGTGTCTTCTCGACACGTCGACAACAGGACCAGGCTCTTCCAGCCCTCAACTACAGTGTTTGAGGGCGGGTCAAAGTAGACCTTATTCACAGGAAACTAACGAAGACCATAGACTTCATAACTTAAAACTTTGCAGACCTTTCACATTCAAAAACGGCTAATTTATGTGAAAGGGAGTCTAATGGGGATTTAAGACTTCTATTTGTAAATGATCTCTGTTTCTGACCAAGTGGACCTTCCCATATAGTACAAGCTCTAGACATTCAAAAGAAGTAATCGTGAAAAGTACATCATGAATTGCACAGGTTTCTCCCATTGACTTTATTATGAA
The DNA here is from genome assembly GCA_037194245.1 of Opsariichthys bidens. NCBI lineage: Eukaryota > Metazoa > Chordata > Actinopteri > Cypriniformes > Xenocyprididae > Opsariichthys > Opsariichthys bidens. The sequence continues at coordinate 7,312,767 of CM074309.1, forward strand.
ACGTAATAGGTAGTTAGGTTTGGTTATGGGGTCAGTTTACTCAGTGTTGTGGGATGTCCATACTGTTGCTATGGTGAAAGGTGTCGGGCATCTAGCCCTGTTTTTATCAGCTGATTGGTCATATATATAATTTTTTTTTATTACGACTGATATGCAATAAAACGGTTGTATTATTTATCTTTACTTTCACTTTTGACATCATACAGTAGAATACTGTTTTGTAAATCTATATGTGACCCTGGACCATAAAACCAGGCATATGGGGTATTTTTTTGTTTTGTTTTTTAAATTGAGATTTGAATAAATAAGCTTTCCATTGATGTATGGCTTGATAGGATAGGACAATATTTAGCCAAGATACAACTATTTGAAAATCTGGAATATATATGAATTCTGTATACTATAAGTTAATCGTAATGCTATCGGTGTCCATTGTGTGATTTTATCTGTTTATCCAAATTCACACGTTTCATAAGTGATTGTTTTATTGATTTCTCAAATGATTATTGATTGGCTCGAGTGGAACCCCATGCTAGTGTAGCACAGCTGAAGTGATTTGTGTCTGTTGAGACTTCCATACGCTGCTGTTGATATGGTGACCCTCGGCACAGGAAGAGCTGATCTCTGTGTTTAAGTGTGAGGGAGCTGTTCAAAGACCTCGGCCTCGCACAGGAAATTGATGTCTGAAGAGGGAACGAGATCGTCTGATCCTCAGAAATCCCCATGAGCGCACACACATAAACATGAAAATATTAGCCCTGGTGAACTCTGCTTGCAAACCCATGACCTCTGAAATAGTATACATATGTTCATTCATTCCACCCGTGGGACAGGTGCATGATGGGAAACAAACCTCAGATGTGGCCTACACAGCAGAGCGAAGGGGGTCAGTCTTATTTTGCTTTAATTATTGAGGACAAACGAGAGCGAGAGAGAGAGAGATGGGCTGTTTTCATTCAACCTCCTTTTTTGTCGCATGTCCTCAATGAACCACGAGAACAGACTTTGTCATTGTCAATCTATATTAAAAAAAATTGGATAATACTAAAAACACATGGGCATGTTATGATAATCATAATAGAAATAAAAAAAAGACCTTTTTTTATATAAAAGTAATGGGTAACACTTTACAATAAGATCCCATTAGTTGATGGATTAATTTGCTTCAGTGTTTATTAATCTTTGTCATGTTAATGAATAAATGTAAAACTATTCATTGTTAATTCATGCTTGCTCAGTCCAATTAAATACTATGGCCAGATACAACTTTTACTAGTAATGGTGACACTTTACAATAAGGTTCATTAATTAACTATATTAGTTATACTATATTACTTATACAGCATTTATTTAAAAATCAAGCCTATTTTTGACCATTCATATTTTTTTGCAATGAAAAATGAAAGAAGTGAAAATTCCATGTCAGCGTTAGTTAGCATGAACCCTTTATTGTAAAGTGTTTCCAAAATAATAAATGTTTTAGAATTATTTTTCATTGTTAGCTCATGCTGACATGGAATTTTCACTTTGCATTTGTTTTGCAAAAAATATTAATGGTCAAAAATAGGCTTGATTTTCTTAATAAAAATATTAATGTCAAACAAGCACAAGCTGTTGTGCATAATTAGTGGATTTTACTGATACCAGTTACTAAAATGGAAAATATGGCCAATAACCATTAATTTATTGCCGGTAGTTTTTTAAATAAAAATAAAAAAAACCTTCCACTTATTGTAAAGCAGTGTTATTATTATTATTATTATTATTATTTTTAAAAATAATGGCTTGTATTAGATTATTTTGTAATTATTATTATTATTATTTATTTATTTATTTAAAAAAAACAAGCTTTATCACCACTGACCACTGTGTTTTTTATTTCTTATTTTGCTGCCATATGAAAAATTGTACAATAAATGAAGAGATAAAATCGACTAATTTTCAAATAGCATTGTATATCTTGTATGCGGCCTCACTTGAAGGTCATATCGTGCTCATGTTTTAGACGTACATATTTGACCTTGTTCTTGTTTGTTTTGCGCACTACTTCATGAAGTTTATTTTGTAAGAACAGATAAATGCTCTACGGTCTATTCATGCATCACTCATTTATGCAGTATGTGTGTACTTTGTCGACTGAAGCTACCGACTTCAGTGTCTTCCATGCACAAAGCAACCAATGCTGGTGCTAATCAATAAAAACTATATCAGTCTTCTTGGTAAAACAGTCATCGTGATATTCAGACTAACTTTTATGAGCAAAGTGGAAATACTCATAGTATATGTAATATATTAGTCATTGAATATATACTATGCTCTAGGATAACTCGTCTTTTATGTTGCTTACAAAAACATGTTTAAATAATGATGCTGGCATTTTCTACTGCACTATTCATGTTAAAGCTGTCCGTTCCAGCAATAATTGATGCTCATGGTCCTTCTGGAATCAAATCCATATGCCACACAACAGTATTTGTTTACAAGCTCTTAGAGCAAATAGATATATATATTTTTTTTGGGTGGGGGGATTCACGGAAAATAATTAAAGGTAGTAAAGTGTTTGAAAGAACTGGTTTGAGTGCTTTTTGCTTTGGCTACATAATTGGCCTACTTTCCTCCACAGCGACATCTGAATCATTGACTGCAACAAGTCATAAAACCGGAACATTCTAGTTCATGTCAGAGCTGTTGTTGTTTCTGTTAATTAAAGCAATCGCTTTTTTAAGCGATCACTTTTTTTTCTTTTTGTTTTCCTCACTTTGGATAAAAGCGTCTGCTAAATGACTAAATGTAAATGTCTGATACATAAAATTTAGTAGGGGTGTGTTATATTGACAAAAAATATCTCAATATTATCTGAGGTCAATAACGATAATTAGCGAATATTTTGTTAAAGTTACCTAAAAATGAACATTTTGTAATCATCTACTCATCCTCATGTTGTTCCAAACCTGTATGAGTTTCTTTTTTCAGTTGAACACAAAAGAAGATATTTTAAAGAATTTTAGCCATTGGCTTCCATTGTGTTTTTTTTTATATGGAAGTCAATGCCTACTTCCATTTAGACCTGTCATAGACTTTATTCACAGCAGCGCCATCTTTGATTTTTAATGTGAATGAAAGTTAGGCTGTGAGGAATAGATTAGTAATAGTTGTACTCTTATTTAATGTGTCTTTGAAATAATGTGGAAAAAACAAAATACTCCAGACAACACGAGCTCTGGGATATTATAAGTGAGCTTTACATAGCTTTTTACGGCGGATGCCGTTGAAAATACGTTGATCGCTCAAAGCCTCGCTTTCATATTTGTCATGGAGCTGCTCTGAATAAGGTCTATAGACAGCTGACTCCCCAATTTTTTTTTTTATTATCATTATTAATATTTAAATTATACTTCAATTTGAAACTAAAACTGCCAGTAAAGGTTGTGGCAAGTCTGAAGTCCAGAACACACCAAGCCGACGGTCGGCAACGTTTTTGTGTGTTCTGCACCGTTGGCTGAAGTTGGTCCCGGTCTGCTTTTTTTCGGAATCGGCGTCGGGCCGTCAGTGAGTGAGAGAGAACTCTGATTGGCTGTTCGGTATAGCAAACGAGTCAGTTCACGAGAATATAAAGCAAAAGTTATGAAAGCAAGCATATAAGTCATGAAGCTTGTTCTAATTTTACGTCATCTTACCTGAGCGCTAGAATGCACGAATATTGCGCAGTGGAGTGGAATAAAGAACGTAATCAGCATGACTGATATTCAAAACTGTAAGCAAGTGCTGCTTTGTTTATGGTTTGTATACATACAGTATTAGTTTCAGTTTCCGTCAGTTTGGTGTGTCAGGGCAACTTTGGACCCAGGCGCTGCGCTTTCGTCGCCGCTAGTTTGTCAGCATTGGCTTGGTGTGTTCAGGGCTTTTGAGTGAGTTATTCATTCAACTGACTGGTTCATTTAAGCGACTGCTTTATGAATGGATCATTGAATTCCCTATGAGGAAAACTGCTCATTTTTTGAAAATGTAAACAAGTTTTCTGTGATGGGATATGGGAATGTACAGTTACAATACGAAAATCATTGTGTGTATGGAATGTGCCCATAAAGCGTGGAAACCCATCGTGTGAGTGAGATAAACAGGAGGTGTGTGTTGGCAGGGAGTCTCTTAATCTCCTCCGCTCAGCACGAACACATGCTCTAAACATACTGAGAAATAACTCTGATTACAACAGGGACTGGATGATAAACTAAAAATAATATATCGTCATATTAATGTATTTTTTTTTTAAATGGCTTCAATGCAAATGTCAGGATTTAAATAATAAAAGCTAGTTTTCCACACTTAATTGAGACTATATTTAAGATAATCAATTTATCAATACATAGTTATAAACGGCAATATTTATCTACTTATATTTGAAGTGACACATTGCGAAAAATGCCACGAATCAAGAGCATTTAATTAATTGGAACTGACTATTTGAACTGATTCATGGAAATGAATTGAATTTACAGCTAATGCCATTTTTGCTACTGAAGTTTAAATCAGTTTAAATACTTAAGCATTTTGTCATGCGCCGACTTGACTTGATAATCCAGGTTCAAGAGGCTTGACACAGGTTGTAAACGGTGTAATCACATTTAATAAACACAAGGAACAATAATGGGAAACACCAGCAGGAAACATGAACACAAGACCATGAACAGATGATGACTAAGGCTTTTTAAAGGTGCTGTATTTATGTAAAAAATATTTTGACTTTACAGTTATTTAGGAAACATACTAAGTTCACATTCTTGTTCTTTATAAAAATCATGAAGACTGTTATTCTAATTTGAAATGTGGGTTCTGTGACGCAATGTCTGTTGTTATTTTGATCTGTGTGATCCCGCCCACTGCCAATTTACCCAATAGTATTTCAATGCCCTGGGTTGCCAGTTGACAGAAATCACAGAATATTTTAACTTGGTCAATGATCGCACATTCTACCCGACCTCGAAGCCTCGCCATCCATCTAAAAAGCTCTATGACCAACGGTAAACCCAAATAAATCAACTCATTAGGTTACGATGTCTGGCTCATCGCCATGCATTTTCAATTGTGCTCTTTCCTGCTTCCATATCCTCAATCTGGCAACCCACGTGGGCTTCAGAATATCAAAATAAAGTCCATGAAGGCACAGACGAGATAGTAATTGCACATTTCTGTCAAGCGAGATAAGGAAGGATTTTATTTGGCCTGCAGTATGTCAAATTTTTGGAGTAAAAAATATCCAAAAACCACAAGTCCAGTGTTATTTTGTTCAATCGAGTACTTACAATATCACAAATATTTGTAAATCGTCAAAAACTCACAGTTTTAACTGAGGTTTCGGGACATGTAGGGAAGTCGCCTGTAAATGGCCTCATATCTGCGTTACCCTCGGTTTCCAGTTTTATTTTATAGAGACCATGGAAACACCAGCATCACTTTCTTATATATTACATGCGGGAACACAGACAAGGGAACACATTTATAGAAAGAAAAGCCTGCGAGCGAACGCACAGAGTAACAGTATCATTTTCAACACACTCAAATAATAGGATAAACAGAGCTGCGTTACCTCATACACTTGACCGGGAAAGGGAAAGCGGCGCGACTGTGGCATAGTATGAGCTCCACTGCTCGCGATGCATGTGTCGCTTCGTCTCTCCCATTCCGTTCAGCTCACACACTCGGTCTGCTCCTGCTCTGCTTTCATAGTAACGTGTTAATGTTATCGCATGAATGAACATGAATCGAGTCACATCCTTCCTTTTCTTTCGTGAGGAGGTGGAGGACCACACGTCCCAAGATTCCACGCTCAAACTTGGCGTCATCAAGCTACGCCTTTGTTTTGAATAGGCGACCTCTAGTGGATGAAAAACTACATACTGCACCTTTAAGTTTCTCAAAGAGCTTAACCAGCAAAATCATTTGATGTATAGCTCAGCTAAGATTATTTCAAACAACGTAACCCATTTGACTGAAGTTTCCTCGCAAAATAGGTAACTAAAGCAGTGCTATAAAACATCTACCTACTTTTTAAAAACTATTGTGAATGTTTCATTGACTGATGTGGTGTTAGTTTCGGTTTCTGCCCAGTAACATGGTTGCTATTTTAAGTAGCCTCTCTCTACAGTACATGTGATGTTTGACTATTGATTTTCAGGGCGGCAGTTAATTAGTTTTGGTTTGTCATAAATGGAATGGAACAGACGTACCACTTGATGACCGAGTGAAGTCGGGATCTGTTTGTCTAGGATTTTGATCATCTCAGAAACGAAATGCCTTGGGTCCTCACATTCAAAACACTCTGTCACTGCAAGGCAGTGCATAATCTAATAGCGAGATAAGTGTGTGTGTGTGACTGCTCTCCCATAGGGCCTGTCTCTACCCCGCTAACACACTTAAGCTGGGCTTAACCAACCCAAATCTGATTAATACCCCCTCCCGTCCTCTCCCAGCGCCCTTTGGGCCGCTCGTAATGAGAGCTAAACAAGCCCAGACCCAGACCTGAACCCACAGATGAATAAACGGGTGATTACAGCAGGCACAGAGAGAAAAGGAGACATATTGTCTGTCAGGAAAGAGGAGTTAAAGGCTCCTAAAGATGAACAGAGAGACCTAGGAGGAGAGCCGGACTGGTTGAGTTACAGTGTTTGTTGGTTGTCAGAACATTAGGAATGTAACCTCAGTTTGAACCTAGAGATAGACAGATAGACGGAGAGAGACGGGCCGCTATAGGGTCAGTGTATATTCAAAGCTTAGCCCAGACCTCATGGGATGCTCGTCGGGAATTTTTTCATTTAATGGTGGAATATGACACTCTTAAATGTTGAGATATTACATCTTCAAGCGATTTAAGATGAACTCTAATGTTAACGGAGAGCTTTCTTCAGATGAGATGAAGGTAATGTTGAAAGAAGAATCTTTCATGTAATCACTCGATCAGTCTTTAACCATGGAAAGACATCAATAAAACAGATTGTAAACAATATGCCATAATGTTACATTACCTCAGGAAAGCTCTTCAATGGCCATAGCTCGTTAGTCAGGAGTATTTTGCTAAATATATTATATTATGAAAATATTTTTACGGAACCTGTTGTCTGTTATTTAATGGATGTTTGAGTAGATTTGTCTTGAAAACAAGTTTCGCTCACACTTTATTTTTTATAAAAAATAGTACAATGATTGTGACCATTTTGTATTGCAATTTGCATAATACTTTTGCTGCTATCGACGTGGGTTTGGGTCAAGTTTGGCGGTATGGTTAGTTTTAAGGGTGGGTTAAGGGGTAAGTGAAGGGTCAACAGTGTAATTACAGATTTAATTACAGAAATGAATTATGCATGTAAATATATAAATATAAGTACATTTATGCAGAAAATAAGTGCGTCGTATCAGTTAAAGACACCAAATATAAAAAAGTGGAACCCAAGTTTTTCTTACACACAGTTTAAATGTTTATATTTCAACAACGAAATTGGAGTAGAAAGAATTGAATGATTAAAAATTCTATCAAACTTCCTTATTAGAAATTTAAATGTATATATATGTATAAAATAATCAGTGCATCACTAATAAAAAGGGTTGTGTTGCATTTTAAACCCAATTTTATGTAAAAGCAAAATTCTAGCATATTACATACTATATACTGCAGATGTATATATCATGGTAGTATTTTGTTCAGAACATTGTCGTAGACTTAAAATGGGAAGGAATAAAGTTTTTATTGTTATTGTATTGTTTGAAAAAATAATTGTCTAATTACTGCACCTGCTGCGCTTGCAAATTTTTATTACGAAACAATGCCAGGATCATCACACACTTTCTTAAATTCAGTAAATCTGACTGTTTAGTTATCTTTAAATACTTGCCATTTATGACATCTGAATGGAAAGGCCGCCTGTCAGCGGTATGACTTTATGGCAGCAGTCAGAAGAATGATTTCTGGAGTAGATTGAACCTCTGAATGATTTTCTTAGTAACAGAAATTGCATGTCATGAAAGGTTAGTGTGGAAAACAAGATGATTAAAAACATTCAGGGCTTCACTAAAAACAAATTCAGAAGGCTGCAAATGGAGAAAAACAGAGAGCAAGAGAAACAGAGATTTGGAGAGAGACAGCAGATGGGTTGTTGTTAATTAGAAGTATGTGGTGTGTTACATATAAGTGTTCTGTGTGTACTTCGTTCGACACGAGAGAACAGACATAAACACTACAGCACACAGCTCTCGTCTCACATTCGTCTTTCTCTGTCTCTGACGTAGTGGGTGTCCTGAGTGCATCTGTTTGTTTGCATACACCTTATTATGCAGTGGCACCAAAGTGGGGTATGCAACACAACACAAAGGGGGACACCAAAATCATCTATGCATTCTGGTTTCGTTTTGTTGTGCTGTATTGTGTTTTTCATCAAATATTGTATGTTAATATTGATATTTTACCAAAGCATGGCTTATTTTTAGCATTATTAAAAGCATGGAATTAGTGTTGTCAAAAGTACAAAACCAAGTTGGTACTGAAATTTTAAAGGGGTGCTTCATTTGGATTTCACTTTTTTAACTTTAGTCAGGTTGGTGGAGCTCCGGCCTCAAGTGGAGGAGTTCAAGTATCTTGGGGTTTTGTTCACGAGTGAGGGAAGGAAGGAGCGTGAGGTTGACAGACGGATCGGTGCAGCTTCTGCAGTAATGCGGTCGATGTACCGGTGTGTCGTGGTGAAGAAGGAGCTGAGCTGCAAGGCGAAGCTCTCGATTTACCGGTCAATCTACGTTCCTACTCTCACCTATGGTCATGAGCTTTGGGTCATGACCGAAAGAATGAGATCCCGGATACAGGCGGCCGAAATGAGCTTTCTCCGCAGGGTGGTGGACGCTCCCTTAGAGATAGGGTGAGGAGCTCGGTCACTCGGGAGGAGCAAGTAGATCCGTTGCTGCTTCACATCGAGAGGAGTCAGCTGAGGTGGCTCGGGCATCTGTTTCCGATGCCTCCTGGACGCCTCCCTAGGGAGGTGTTCCGGGCATGTCCCACCGGGAGAAGGCCCCGGGGAAGACCTAGGACACGCTGGAGAGACTATGTCTCTCGGCTGGCCTGGGAACGCCTCGGTGTCCCCCGGAAGAGCTGGAGGAAGAGTCTGGGGAGAGGGAAGTCTGGGAGTCTCTGCTCAGACTGCTGCCCCCGCGACCCGGCCCCGGATAAGCGGTGGAAAATGAATGAATGAATGAATGAATGAACTTTAGTCAGTGTGGAATGTGTTGCTGTTAGAGCACAAACAACATCTGCGAAGTTACAATGCTCAACGTTCAAAGCAAAGGGAGATATTTTCTCTCTTTAAGGACTACAACAAATTCTTCCCGGGTTGATGACATCGTTAACCCTAAAATGTTATTGCGAGACAGTATGTAACACAAATGCAATAGCATTTCATAAATGCAAGATAGCCGTAATTAAACTAAACTAACCTGTTCTGTCTTCACGCAGCATATATTCTCTGGCTCTGGATCTTAAGACAGTTCCCACATGATATTATGACAGAATGTGCTAATCAATGACTTTCAGATATCTCACATCAGATTAAATATTTTGACTGTTGCGATTCCAAATGGGTTTAATGACCTGTAACTCTGCCTGAGTATCGGACAAGTGTTCACTGTTGGCCAGAGGAGAACTGGCCCCCCGACTGAGCCTGGTTTCTCCCGAGGTTTTTTTCTCCATTTGTTGGAGTTTTGGTTCCTTTGGCTTGCTTAAGTTGGGGACACTTGCTTGATATTCAGCAGTGTTTTTGATATGCCTGCATTGGTGTCGTTGTATGTGAACTGAGCTGAGCCGGACGATTACGTCACTGTTTTCTGCAGTGCTGATATACATAAATTAACTAGACTAATAACTATTGATCTTTGCAACGGAATGAATCAATAATATACAGAATAAGATGGACAATGACACCATTTTCTTATTAATGTAAAGCTGCTTTGCCACAATTTGCATTGTAAAAAGCGCTATATAAATAAAGATGACTTGACTTGACATCAGCTACATAAATTAAGCAACTAACCATTCACGATAGCCGATTTCCCACAAGCTTTTGAATCTTTTGTTTCGAATCAGTGGTTCGGTTTGCGTATTAAAAGTCACGTGAAGTATTGAAATTGCAAAAATCACGTGACTTTGGCGCTCCGAACCACTGATTCGAAACAAAAGATTCATTAAGGTTTGAAGCAGAGTTTTGAAATCAGCCATCATGTTGAAAAGTCGTTATTTTAATTTTTTTTGGCACACAAAAAGTATTCTCGTCGTTTCATAACATTAAGGTTGAAGCACTGTACTCGCATGAACTGTTTTAAATATGTTTTAGTAGCTTTCTGGGCATGTGAATATAGAGGCCTCACTGAGCCATCGGATTTTACGGGTGTAGAACAACATGAGGCTAATAAATGACAGAATTTTCATTTTTTGGTGAACTAACCGTTTGAGCTATTGAATGGCTTCAGAAGGCTTTGAATGTAGTGCTTCATAGTGATTTAGTGGGGCAAAGAATGGCAGTATTTGAACCAATAAGGATACTGATTATCGGATTGGCACATCCCCTGATTTTCTCAGAAAATGTAAACATCTTGATCAATATTATTTTGGTCCACCCACTCTAATCCCACCCTAAAAGTGCCATTGCTCCATGAAATTTAACGGGCAAAATTCAGTCATATCAGTAGGAATCCACCTGGAGTTCCTCAAGAGGGCGAAAATAGTTTCCCACGCAGATTTAGCTCATGTTGGTCACACAGATTTTCCTCACAACCGAACGGAACGCTGCTTCCTTTTAACCCTTGTATTATGTTTCCCGGGTCAATTTGACCCGTTTAGATTTTCTAGTTGTTGCAAATACTGGTTAACCTATATTTTTCTTCTTGATATTTTGTGATTTTTTTCTCATTTATCATCATGAACATGCATGCAAAGTTTCAACACGCTGGTGTTTTTTGACATATACAAACAAAATTACTGTTACCGGGTCAATTTGACCCGCATATTGTAACGCTCTAAGGCAACTGTACTGAGCCAAAATAATAAAATTTCTTGGTTATATTTTGTTATTTTATTTTTTTACTACCTTTTACTAAAAAATTAGGTTTTACACACTTATTGCAATACAGAAAAATATTTTAACCAGCAGCATGTGTGTGAAGTTCATATACAGAAGAAACTTCTTGACTTTATGAAATGAGTTTACAAAACAGCCAACTTAGGAAAAGTACATATTTTCATTATTCAGCTACATTTAATTGTTCAGTTATGATGTTCTAAGAAAAAAAGTGTATGTTAAAAAAAAAAGTTAAAAATGTACTGTTTATTTTCAAATTTTGTCAAAACAAAATAGTTTTAAAAAATGGTTATTTCATTGAATCATATCTTCAGATATATATTTTTTGGAATATTTGTAAATGTTGATATTAAAAGTTTACAGTTTGTACCTGAATCTTTGTTGTTTTTCATAGTGTGATTTTTGAGGAATTGCATTAAATCCAATTAGAGCTGCTCCATAACGAGCGACCACAGAAATCGAACAGAGCATAAGGGTTAATGTGGCCACACCTTAAAGCTCATGCCTTTAAAATTAAAGTCACCATGTAGTCGCAATTGACCTTTTTTTTCTTTTACGGCATATTGCAGTATTTATCGTAAATGATTTATTCATTATAATATTCTTGTGTTCTTTAGTCAAAATAACTTCCCCTACATCTCCTCTTGTTCCCCGACACAAGTGCGGGTCAACCTGTCAATCACATGAGATCACAAGCAATAGCAAACCACAGCCATCCAGTGATCCAATGTATTCCCGACGGACCAAATCAAGTCCCGCCACGTATATTTTCTTGTTCGAGAAGATGTACAATACAAAAGGGAAGAAAACACTATCACAACTATGCCATAAGAGTGTGGTCATCAGGCATTTATAAACTTACGGTCCGGCATATTATGAACATGTTTGAATGGACTCAAGGCAGGGCCTTTGTCTTTTCATGCATGGGTGTTTTATACACTCCATTTGTCCATTCAAAACAAACCGTATGCCGTTAGCTCTTCGCTCATCCCGGATGTTTTGCCCAGCGATGTGGCTGTGTGTGTTTGTGCTTATCTTGGCTGTCACGGCCACATGTTTGAACTTCAGTTGTTTGATTTTCTCCTCCATTCTCTCCCATTCCTTCCTGCTCTCGTTCTCAGTCGCTCTGTGTCCACGGCTGAGTCAGCCTTTCATTCCGTCAGTCTGTTCCAGGACATCTCTCTGAGTATTTCCTGCCCACAGAGAGACAGGCGGGAACATGCACATTGACAGAGAGTGTGTGTGCTAGTGTTTCTCTATGTATGGATGCTGTTTCAGATATGTGTCTGCAGTCATTCTGTGAGTGTGATGTGCCCGGCGGGGCCGACAGCAGTGGTGTGTAAATAAGAGTTCTAAATTTAACTTCAGCTCACAAGTTGAGTTGCCCTCTGCTACAGCTGGGACACACACACACACACACACACATACGGGAAGGAAATTGCAGCCAAACCAGCCAGAGAAGCAAGCACATACTTTCACCTCAGATACACTCTCCACCTTTTCTATAAACACAGAAATGCACATATTGTATCCTGCTGAGAACACTATAATATCATTAACAAGATTTGTAAGGCATGTCTATTATCCAGGAGACCAGTCCCTAATTCATATACTGTCTATGGTAAATGGATTCATTTTAAAAAGATGGCTCATATTGCCAACAACCCCTTGCACAGACATTTTTTAGACATCTTTATGGTGTTATAGTATGTTACCGGCATACTGTCTTATTATACAATCAAAAGTAAGTACATTACCATCAATAGTGAAATATATATTTTTAGTGTTGTATAATAAATCTATGCAATTTGTGAAGCAGCCCTGTAAATATTCCTTCCTGCCACATTTAAAGAATAAATTTGTATGATTTACTGATATACAGTATTCAGTTTGTTATAGACAGACATAAAGATTTGTTATGAGAATTTTTGCTGTGACCTTGTGGCATTTTCATAATTATTTGTATTGTTTATAATGTTAATTGTTGCTATTAATAATTAATAATAATAATCATAATAATGTTAGATGTCTAGTATTCTTAATTGTATAATAGTATGAAACTAATTATAATTATAATATTACAAAAATATAATTTTAATAATTATAATAATAATAATTGTTAGATAAAAGAAAAAATAGAAAGCGGGGTATAATCATAATAAACTATAATAATAATAATAATTGTATTGCTATTAGATGAAAGAAACTAAATAATAATGCTTTTGTTAAAGAAAAATTAAATGAGAAACTTATTACTAAATAATAAAAACAATTATGTTAGATTAATAAAATAAATACAGTAATATTGTAATTATTATTTAAGAAATAGTAATAATAGCAATAATAATAATAATTGTTGGAGGGAAAAAGTTTTATTGTTGTTATTGTTAGATATAAGAGCAATTAGCAACATATTATTATTATTATTATTTCTACTACTAAAAATGCAAAAGATGGAACTGCAGAAACCGCAGGACAACAGGGTTTGAACAGTGCGGTGTTTTTCTTTTGTTTTGATGTGTGATGGCTGGCTAATTATCATCAGCACAAACGTGTTACACATGTTTTATCAGTGCGCTCAGATCATCTGCATCTGTCTGACAGAAGCTCAGTTCCAGAGGAGTTGTTTCAGGACGTCTGCGTCTTTGATCTCGCTTTTAATGTTCCCAATCGCACACGCATTGCTGCGCTGTGACGCTCCGGGAAAGAGACCAGGGTTAGGGATTCCTCCTAAATAAGTAGGAAAATTTGCCTTATACCGCTTGGTTGGAAATTTAGTTTCTAGAACTTGTCCAGTTTAAAATATGTTGAAAGATGACAGTAATTGTGTGTGTGTGTGTGTGTGTGTGTGTGTGTGTGTGTGTGTGTGGACTTGTATTCCTTACATTGTGGGGACCAAATGTCCCCACAACGTAAGTAAAACCAGTAAATCTTGGCATTGTTGGTCCCCACAAGGAAACAAGCTTATAAATCATACAGAATTATCTTTTTTGAAAATCTAAAAATGCAGAATGTTTTCTGTGAGGGTTAAGTTTAGGGGTAGGGAGGGGCAGAATGTACAGTTTGTACAGTATAAAAACCATTACGCCTATGGAAAGTCTCCACAAAACACATAAACACAACATGTGTGTGTGTGTGTGTGTCAAAGATAAGAAAAAGGATCTTTGCTGTCATGTGGCTTTATTTGGTTTTGAAAAGCTATAGAGTCGAGTTTTATTATATCAGTTCTATGCTTGGCGAAAATGATTCAAAAAAAATATAATTCAGAAATGAACATGATTTACATTGAAGTCACAGTCCGTACGAATATTTGTTTCTATGAATGATAGATCTTGACACACCATGAACTGTCTTTCTCTTTCACAGCTATCGAGACCCAGAGTACGAGTTCAGAGGAGATCGTCCCGAGCCCACCCTCTCCTCCCCCTCCTCCACGCGTCTATAAGCCCTGCTTTGTGTGTCAGGACAAATCTTCAGGGTACCACTATGGTGTCAGTGCCTGTGAGGGCTGCAAGGTGAGAGACATGGCCAACTCGCATTCACTCAGACAGTATGTGCTGGAAACACATTAGCAACTACTAACTTAGTTTTTCAATGACAGAATATTGTTTTTCGATGCACACTGTAATGCGCACACATTCATACAGCCAAGCAGTATGGAAATAATCATTTTAAAATCATATAATTAAAATAATAATAATCAAATTCAGTGTCCTCCTATGTCTTTGTGTCATATCATATTCATTATAGCGAATTGATTCTATCAAATTGAAGTTGCAGTGAGCGATTTTTGAAAAAAGCTTTTGAAAGTGGATCGGACTGAGCACCACAAATAACCTGTAACAGCAGTATACACTCATGATAGGGGAGAAGAGAGAGTGAACAAGAGGGAGATTTTGAAGAAAGACTGTAGAAAGAGAGATGGCTGAGAGACATTACAAATGAGAAATGGTCAGAGGAATATCACTGGAAAAAGAAGGCAAGAACTTGAGGACCCGGGTACTCTCATGAGGCCAGACCTTCAGAAGTCTGGACTCTATCGCCGCTTTCATTGGCCAAGGACCGCCCAAGAGGACGATTGACTGACATATAATGCAACCAATCACAGTTCGTTTTGTTCCGCGTCATGTTTAGGGCCGTGACAATTTAAAGTTGATGTCCCTGCAATAACAGACCGTTGTGCATCTAATAAATTACTCATTCAAGAACATTGTGCAAGTGTACTGCAACAATGGAGCCGTGAACTTCACATACGTTTGAAAGTCCAGTGTTTCGTTAGCACTTGTCACAGTTGAAAACATGACAGCTTTCTTCTTCTACGACGGGGTTTGGCGTCACGGCATTTGTTTCCAGATGGACTGTTAAAGAACGCAGACATCCGGTAGAATTCAACCAACCAGGTGACGACTTTGAAATTCCTGAAGTGTTTCCACTTAAGTGCCATATGCATCAGACGTTCAGCCAAGGGTCTGTGGGCATGACGTCTGAAGGCCCCAATATACTTCAAACGAAATCGATGAATGAACATCATTTCGAACAAAATCAGGCCATAATGAAGTTCGTTTTGGGAGTTTGAAGCGGATTGCCAAAGCTAATTCTCAGGAAAAGTTCGCTCCAACTGCAAAACACCTTCGTACTACCATTGATCCGTGACAATGACGTAGAAGGAGGTGTTCGCTGAGGCTCCTACTTTCATGTGAACCTCTTCTTTGATTCATTAATCTGTCGAGTTCGTCAAGGTAAGATCTCCACGGGTGAAAACATGAACACACCGGATGGCCGTTTTGGAGTACAAAATGAAGTTGTGCTTCTGATGAAATGAGGCACTGACACTGTTTTTCATGTTTGACACTCTAAAACTGCTCGCTTTTAAGCAATCTATTGAATAAAATGCCATAATTAAATGTGACGTGACTTTACTGGAGTGCTAATTAGCAGAGCTCATGCCAACAAACCCATGTTATTATGTTTTTCTTATGCTTTCTCTAAAACAAATTCTGTTTTTCTTGTGTTTATTTTGTTCCTCAGTGGAAAGAGCTCAGATGAATATACTTACAATATTACATATATTTACAATATTTACATATTCATCTAAGCGTCGCTCTCAGCAGTGTGGGCAGCGTCAGCGGTTTGATAACAATATATTACTGTTCATGTATTTCCAACTTCATTTTACCCCTAAACGAAGAACGAAAAAGAACTTAAGTATATCGGGGCCTTGAGGGTGAGACTAGCACCCGGGTAAAAAAACCTTTCCAGCGCTTCCCGTTTTTGCGTTCCATACTCCTTTGCCTCAAGTGGAGGAGTTCAGTTATCTTGGGGTTTTGTTCACGAGTGAGGGAAGGAAGGAGCGTGAGGTTGATAGATGGATCGGTGCAGCTTCTGCAGGGATGCGGTCGATGTACCGGTCTGTCGTGGTGAAGAAGGTCAATCGATTTACCGGTCAATCTACGTTCCTACTCTCACCTATGGTCATGAGCTTTGGGTCATGACCAAAAGAATGAGATCCCGGATACAGGTGGCCGAAATGAGCTTTCTCCGCAGGGTGGCAGGGCGCTCCCTTAGGGATAGGGTGAGGAGCTCGGTCACTCGGGAGGAGCTCAAAGTAGATCCGTTGCTCCTTCACATCGAGAGGAGTCAGCTGAGGTGGCTCGGGCATCTGTTTCCGATGCCTCCCGGACGCCTCCCTAGGGAGGTGTTCCGGGCGTGTCCCACCAGGAGAAGGCCCCCATGTGTCAAATCGAAATGACTTTACCATATATCTCTTATATTTACATGCTTAAATGCATGTCGCCCACGGTTCGCTGTTTTCCTAAGGCATCCGGGTGACGTGAGCCCAGGTGCGTCATCGTCATTTTTTTTTTTTTTTTTGGAATGGAATTTCAATGGAGGTACAGAAATATCTCATGTTTCAGTAAAATATCTTCATTTATGTTTAATTGGCCTAAAACTGAATAAAAAGGCCATGAATTCCTATTGACTGAAGGAGTGTAGAAACGTAAGGGTTGGCTTTTTTTTGACTCTTTGATTTTGGCCAGTAAGCAGCATCCTAACAACCATAGTAGCGCCCTACCAACCTCTCAGAACACTTTAGCAACCACATTCAATGCCCTAACAACCATCAGCAACACCTTAGCATTATTTGCTCTGAGTTTTGTGCTAGGAAGCACCATGTGGAAGTAAAAATCTAGTTCTTTTGACACATGACTGAAGTCCTCTCAGTCTCAATCCTCATTGTTTGTGTTTAGGGTTTCTTCAGGCGAAGTATTCAGAAGAACATGGTCTACACATGCCACAGAGAGAAGAACTGCATCATCAACAAAGTCACCCGCAACCGCTGTCAATACTGCCGGCTGCAGAAGTGCCTGGAAGTGGGAATGTCCAAAGAATGTGAGTGACGCATCAGAAATAGCCACTCCACAGCTAAAGTACTCATGCCAAAATACGAAATAGCAAGTAGAGATATGACTATACACACACACACACACAATAAGTGCCACCCTCTGGCTATACGAGCACACGTCTCCACACTGCTAGGCGCTGTCAGACTTGAGAAGTTAATTGGGAGAGGTGTAAAAATACACACACTCTCACGGGTTTGCAGCAAAAGTTGTGAATGTGTTTGTTCAGAAATCATCCGGACAGATTCAACACACTCTCACCATCAAGTGGATGTGAGTCTCCACTGCAGAAAGAGACACACGTGGTGCATTTTTATGGAGGGAGAGGATATTCGGAGTTACATGTTTGGCTCACATTTTTCCCTCTAAGTTTCTACCATTACATTTAGTACATTGTTTTACTGGATATGGAAGTGTTTAAAGGGTAAGTTCACCCAAAAATGAAATTTCTGTCATTAAATACTCACCCTCATTGTTCATCTTCGGAACACAAATTAAGATATTTTTAATCAAATCCAAGAGTTTTTTTTATCCTCAACAGAAAGCAATGAAATTACCACATTCAAGGTCCAGAAAAGTAGTAAAAACATCCTTAAAATAGTCAACGTGACTACAGTGGTTCATCCTTAATATTATGAAGCGACGAGAATACTTTTTGTGATCAAAAACAAAAGAAAAATAATGACTTTATTCAACAAATTTGTCTCTCCCCTGTCATTCGATACTGAGCCACCGTTCGCACGAGAGAAATTGTTGAATAAAGTCATTATTTTTGTTTTGTTTTTGAGCATAAAAAGTATTCTGGTCCCGTCATATCATTAAGATTAAATCACTGTAGTCACTTTGACTATTTTAACAACGTCTTTAATACCTTTCTGGACCTTGAATTTTCATTGCTTTCTATTGAGGATAAAAAAACCTCTTGGATTTCATCAAAAGTATCTTAATCCGAACGAAAGTCTCACGGTTGTGGAATTGTTGGGTGAACTAACCCTTTAAACTTTTGAGTGAAAGCAATCCCTTATAATATATATATTTTTTTTAAAATCACTAGACAATGATATAATTGTTATATTGTAAAAACATGAAATACTTTAAAATGCTATTTAAAAGCTATTATGTCTAACACAATTCTGTGTTTTCGGCAGTACTTATGTAATGCAATTATGGACACAAATATTTGCTGGAAGTACTCTTTATACCTCTAACGCTAAATCAGTGATGCATTTTCACTGCAAAACAACACAAAAATTCTGCAAATTATTGCTGTAATTTTTGAGAAAAGCCACAGCAAATTCAGGCATTTTAGGCTGAAAAATAATCAGAAACAGAAAAAAGTCCTACAAAATTATTTACTGAACACCATTTATTACTGTAATGGATTCAATTTTTTGTTTCTTTAATTTGCATTGCGGCCACCAGATTTTAGCATTACAGTAATGAGACATTGACAGTCATGCAAGACATTTTAATGATCCTAAAGCATGAGTTAGTGACCCATATTTGTTGTTGACAGGTTTCGTGTGATCATGTGCACGTCAAGTTTAATTTCACGGACCAGTCTGACAGATCCTTGCACATGGGCCTCTAGCAGGCATCATGGCGAGCTTGTTGTTTCTGGTGCAGATGACCCATTAAATCATTCACAATGACACGACCCACACTTGTTTCATTAAAGTGGGTTCTATGAATTCGCACCTCTTGACTCATAGTACATTTAGAAAATGATGCACAGCGGCACTTTCACACTTCACTTCCTGCATACATTTGAACGCACAAAACATCTGTAATAAAACACACGCGCGCGCATTGATTTTCAGCACAGCATGCTGGGTTCGCTCTGCTCCAAATGCATTAGACTCACAACTCATTTGCTGCTGCTGAGGAGGAGTAGAGATTGTGGAAAAGGAGGAGTGAAGAGAGCGGGAGCGGAGGGAGGAAACATTGACATTTTTATCTTTTCATTGAATTTCATCTTTGTGATGGACGATCTGCCAGCGCTTTAATTTTCTCCTCTCAAATTATCCCTGCCAAGAACCTCATGCACACACACACACACACACTGAAATAGACATATGTGGGCATTAAGGCCTGTTCACACCAAGACGAATGTTTGTCATAAAAAAGCGCGGCCATAAACATTTTAATTTGAATTAGCAACTCTTAATACGACTGTGAATATGGTTGGAGGCACTCACACTCACTACTTTTATCAAACAACAACGAATATCCGCAAAAAATCACGACCGCAACTAGAGATGGATATTAAGCGGCTGTCATCGTTGGAGAAGTTTGATGAGCGCCAATGATTATCAATTAATCGATCGATTATTTTTTCAAGTAGGTGATTAATCTAACAAATAACTGGTTGAACGCAACTCATTTCTCCATCTCCGTGCATATACGAAACTTTCCGTGATTAGCACAGGACAACACGAGGCTTATTAATGTGATTATGTGGCTCTCGCATTATATGATGTGACAGACAACTAGTTTTCCGTTGTGGTTCCAGCGCAGGTTTGCTGAAAATGCAGTTGTAAGTCCTGAAAATTTGCAGGTGTCAGGACGATTATACAATGCGGTTGTCACCCTCATTAAACAAAAAATAAATGTATGAACGCTGCCATATTAAGCAGTGTGAACTCAGGCTACAGTATATTCTCCATTAGTTCGTGAATAGTGTTGAGGTAGATTTACTTCGGTGGTTACTGCTAGTGATGAACATAAACCGGGAATCAAATCATCAATTAGATAAACGTGTTGTTTTAGCTCTAATTGGAATACAAAAATGTTAATATGTCTCCTTTTCTTCCTTTTCTCATTTCATCGCCATGACAAGCGGGTGTTAGAAACAAAGTTGCTCAGCGCTGCTTTGTGTACCAGGATCACTCCAGTAAGCGCCACCTACTGTCAGGAAGTAAATTTGCATGTTCATTTATTTAATTTTTCAGTTCAAGGCACAATGTGTTTTTTGTTGTTGTTTTTTTGCCGCTAGTGGTCACTAAACTCTTCAAAAAAATCAAGGCGTAGTTTGTGAATGAGAGGAACGTGGAACTTGTCGTCGTGCCGATTGATCTAATAATGTTTATGGGGAAATAATGTTTAAGGATGAGAGAATGCATGTCATGACTGTGGTATGAAGCAGGGTGAGGCCGAGAATCGCAGGTGATTGATAATGAGAGACAGATATCAGTGGCACACGTGAGTCCCGGGGATATAAAGAAACGAGGACATTTCATTCTACCGAACTACTCACAAGTGCTGAAATACTACTCATACAGGTCAGTTTATTTGACTAATTAAAACTGTGAGGTAACGCAGCGCTGTTTCACTTGGTCCAAAGCTACACTATCATACTAAACTGTATTTGAGTGTGTTGAAAGTTGTAATGTTTAGTATTAGTTTGTTGTCCGTACACTGTAAAAAAATACTGTAAATTTTACAGTATAATACTGGCAGCAGGGTAGTGTTACTGTAATTTAATTTACAGAATTTCCCTGTATTCTCTGATTACAGTAAATAACTGTATTTTTTTAAATTACGAAGGGTCAATTTACAGCAATATTCTGTAAATTTGAGTCAAACCAACATGTGACCCCAGAATGCATTGCAGTTTACAGCAATATGCTGTATTATTAAAAAACAGCCAGCGGCTGTAAAATAATGCTGTAATTTTTTACAGTAATTCATAGAGTGCACTGTTAAAAAATTACTGTAAATTTTACAGTATAATACTGGCAGCAGGGTTGCCAGCCAGTTACTGTAAAATTTACAGTAGTGTTACTGTAATTTAATTTACTGAATTTCCCTGTATTCTCTGATTACAGTAAATAACTGTATTTTTTTTTAATTACCAAGGGTCAATTTACAGCAATATTCTGTAAATTTGAGTCAAACCAACATGTGACCCCAGAATGCATTGCAGTTTACAGCAATATGCTGTATTATTAAAAAACAGCCAGCGGCTGTAAAATAATGCTGTAATTTTTTACAGTAATTCATAGAGTGCACTGTTAAAAAATCACTGTAAATTTTACAGTATAATACTGGCAGCAGGGTTGCCAGCCAGTTACTGTAAAATTTACAGTAGTGTTACTGTAATTTAATTTACTGAATTTCCCTGTATTCTCTGATTACAGTAAATAACTGTATTTTTTTTTTTAAATTACCAAGGGTCAATTTACAGCAATATTCTGTAAATTTGAGTCAAACCAACATGTGACCCCAGAATGCATCGCAGTTTACAGCAATATGCTGTATTATTAAAAAACAGCCAGCGGCTGTAAAATAATGCTGTAATTTTTTTTACAGTAATTCATACAGTGCACTGTTAAAAAATCACTGTAAATTTTACAGTATAATACTGGCAGCAGGGTTGCCAGCCAGTTACTGTAAAATTTACAGTAGTGTTACTGTAATTTAATTTACAGAATTTCCCTGTATTCTCTGATTACAGTAAATAACTGTATTTTTTTAAATTACGAAGGGTCAATTTACAGCAATATTCTGTAAATTTGAGTCAAACCAACATGTGACCCCAGAATGCATCGCAGTTTACAGCAATATGCTGTATTATTAAAAAACAGCCAGCGGCTGTAAAATAATGCTGTCATTTTTACAGTAATTCATTACAGTGTATGAGACTTAACAGTAAGCTAGATCAACATTAGAATATTATACTGATGATATTCTAAGTCTTCGTCGTGTTGAGCTTTATAACATTGATTACATTTGCTTACCTCGTCTAATAACGTGCAAGATCACCGTGTCTGTCAAGTCAAAGTTTGACACAAAGCTCTCGCCATCTCGGAAACGCTACGCTGATATTGATCCTCGTTTCATTTCTTCTTTTGTCCCAAAGTTTGCTTGCCATGGTCCATAATGTTTGAACGAAACAACAACAGCATGCCAAAAATGTACAAATTATTGGAAATATTTAGGATAATGTATGTGCATAGCTGAACAAAATAATATAACACTGTGCAAGTGGTTTTGGGATATTTTAATATAAACATTTTACATATTGTGCCTTTAAATATTGTGTTAATACTTTAAAGGGATAGTTCACCCAAAAATTAAAATTGATTTTCTCACCCTCAATATTTAAAACCTTTTTAAGTATAAAAACTAGCTTCCAACACACGCACATCGTTTTGCGGTTGAAGAGTATCGTCCGATCAGACACTTGAAGTAATGGCGAATGAGGAAGTGCACAGCAAAACAAAACACCGGTCACGAATTACAAGTCTAAAACGATCATTTTTAAAGAGAAATGTCGGAGGATTTCAATATAAGAGAAGAGGAGTTTTATTTTGTTGTCCAGCCCTATTTGTTTGAACCGCGATACGATACTCCTACATCCTACGTCATACATTGTGTCAAGGGTTACTCATTTGATATCTTTACAAAAAAAGCATTGCTTCACTTCAAAACGGTTTTATTAATCCCCTGGAGCTGCATGGATTATTTTCTATAATGGATAGATGGATGAACTTTTTTGGGGATTCAAAATCTGGCCCCCCTTTCATGATCATTTTAAAGCGTAGGATATTTTTAAATATATCTCCGATTGTGTTTGTCTGAAAGAAGATAGTCATATAAACCTAGGATGGCTTGAGGGTGAGTAAATCATGGGATAATTTTCATTTTGGGGTGAAAAATGTGGGAATGATCGTCAACTGTGCTTCATTGATTTGAATCATGATTCCATGATGAATTGTATCATTTAGGAAAGAATCTACACAAGTACTCGATTTCACACTTTGTTTCAATTTGAAATGTGTACAGTTTATAATGCAACTCAAGTTACTTACATCAGTTTTAGTAGGATGGATATCTCTTATTGGCCCCTTGGGATTGTTACCGCCAGAGTGATTCAAGAACATATGCTAAGTGTATATATAACACAACTGTGTAACTGGCATTTGCGTACTTGCTTAGATCACGTTTCTAGAGATGTTTCTGTTCGTCAGCATATTTCTGGCCATATCGACAGAGATTCCAGTGTGCAAAAATCAACTTTCCAGACATGCACAAAATACTCATCATACTGCTGGAGAAGGACCCGTTTCCCGTTTTCTCTCTCTCTCTCTCTCTCTCTCGCTGCAAGTCTCTCAGTAGCGCTTGTGCATGAGTGATGGTGCAGCCAGGCTAATAGTTCTTTAATGACTTCATTAAATTGTGTTTTGCGGCTTATGATCGCTGTGCCAATCTGTCATTGGGGCTAATGTAGGCACGTTAAGATAGCCCACTTTTATTTAGGAATTAATTCCGCATCTCCAGAGGCCCGAGAGAGGGATGCAGTGAGGGTCCGAGCGCTAGCAGAGATTGGAGAGAAAAAAATGGCATAGCATTACAGTGTGTGTGTGTGTGTGTGTGTGTGTGTGTGTGTCATATAATGAGATTAGATTAGCTCTGGGTCTAATGAAACCTGTGGTGATCTATCAGCATTATGTACGACTTCATCCACCCGCTCTATTCATCAAACTACAAACACACACCCTGCAGAGAGAGAGAGAGAGAGAGAGAGAGAGAGAGAGAAAGTGTTTGAGATGGCACTGATGGAGGGGGTGTGATGGCATTTCTGCTTCCCGTCCTTTTTTTTTTTTCTTTTAACACCTTTTCTTTCTCGCCTTTCCTCCCCTCATGGCTTGTCTTCACAGATGTGATGTGTTGGCTCTAACACATTTCCTCTATCTGTCTCATCTCACTCCATTACTGCTGCTCACTGCATCTCAAACGGCCTTTCACTGCTGCTCATGCAAGTTTTCTTTTTCTTGGCCCTTTCATCCCTCAATCTTCTTGAGATCTGCCCTCTTAATTTCCTCCTGAAATGGCCATACATCTCACTTTGATAGCAAACTTGATGATTGAATGTTTTTAATACTGTAAAAGATACAAATGTTTCGTAAATAATAATAATAATACAACAACAACAATAATAATAATAATACCTTTTTAAAAAGTTGAAAAATAAAAATATTGTTCCACCAAATGGTAATATTTTAATAGTAATATATTAAATGCATTTTCTTTTCTGACCACTTAATTTCCTCCTGAAATTGAATAAAAAAAATGCTAATAATGCTGATAAAATGTGATTGAATGATTTTACTATTATAAAATAATAGTATGCTTTTAATTATAAATAATAACAATATAATAATAATAACAACAAAATAACAACACATTTAATTATTCTATATATTTTAAAATTATATATATATATATATATGTGTGTGTGTGTGTGTGTGTGTGTATAATTAAATTATCAAAATATTTGTATCTTTATTTTGTTTATTCTATCACATGCTAATAACTTCATTATTATTATTATTATTAAGTTATTAGAATTTGATTAAAAATCTATATTTAGTTAAAAATAACTTAATTTAAATTTATAAAGTTCTTAATCTTAAATTTTAGATATTAGGTTACTAATTCTTATTATTAGATTATGATCTTTGATCTTTGAATGGGATCTACACTGAAACTGAACATTGTATAATATTATTTTTACATGCTGTTTATTATTATTATTACTATGAAGTAGAAGAATAAGAGTAAGAATAATATGAATAATAAGATGATGATCAAGATCAAGAAGAAGTTACTTTGATGAAGTTAAAATTTGTTTTTTATAAATAATTAAGAAAAATTAATTCATCGATTATTTATTTATTTATTATTCATTTATTTATTTATTGCAACAAAAAAAAAAGTGCACTGATGAATCATACACAATAGGGACACGCAATCAATTTGGATTACAACAGGTGTTTCACTCACCAACCATTCAGGCCAGCCATTTCTTTTACTTTGAGTCAGCACTGATCTTTGTTGTCTGTCTTTCTGTCTGTGTAGCGGTAAGGAACGACAGGAATAAGAAGAAGAAAGAAGAGAAAAAGCAAGAATGCACAGAGAACTACACGCTGAGCCCCGACACAGAGCAGATGATTGACAGAGTCAGGAAAGCCCACCAAGAGACCTTCCCCTCGCTGTGTCAACTCGGCAAATACACCACGGTAAGAGTGTGTGACGGCTGCCTGATGTCCTGAATCTTCACTAGATCTGTGAAAGCTTTGGCTATTTGCAACCCATTTAACTTCTTTAATGTGATACATTTCAACGCTGACTTTTTGTCCCGTAATTTTATCAATGAGTTACCTTTTTTTTTTTTTGGTCTAGCCTGCTGGTTCCGCCAAAATAATAGCTCTGTGGCTTTAACATTTGAAAGCAAATAAATTATTATAATAATAGTTATTATTCATTTGAAATGATCATTTTTTACTTTACAGTACAATATTATTATTGTAATAAGAAATATATTTATTTAAAAAAAAATTGTTTTACTGTATTTAACTTTTTACATTGAATTAGGCACCAATGATTAGTAGAACTGCACAATTCTGGAGAACCTGAGAATCACAATTCTTCCACAATTCTGAATAGACAGCTAAACAAAGTAACATGTAATTCACTAGATGTTCTGAGAAAATGTTAATTGCTGCAGTTTATTTAAAATATGTAATATGTTTTTTTTTTTTTTTTTTTAATGATGATTCACTCGTATAGACTTCAGTTGTTTTCTTACTGGATAAATCAGTGTTTTTTTAATAGTCACGTTGTCACCTACTGGTGTAACGTTGTAATTGATACAATCTTTTGAAGCTTTAATGGGTTAATTCACCTGAAAATGAAAGTTCAGTTATTAATTACTCACCCTCATGTCGTTCTACACCCGTAAGACCTTCGTTCATCTTCAGAACACAAATTAAGATATTTTTGATGAAATCCGATGGCTCAGTGAGTCTCTATTGCCAGCAAGACAATTAACACTTTCAAAGCCCAGAAAGATACTAAAACATATTAAAAACAGTTCATGTGAGTACAGTGGGTCAACCTTAATATTATAAAGCGACGAGAATACTTTTTGTGCGGCAAAAAACAAAATAAAGTCTTTTCAACAATTCAGAACAGAACTCTGCTTCGAAGCTTTACGAATCTTTTGTTTCGAATCAGTGGTTCGATTCACGTATCAAACTGCCAAAGTCACGTGAACTATTGAATTTGCGAATCACATATGATGTAACGAAGCCTCATTTCCTGAAATCACGTGACTTTGGCGCTCCGAACCACTCATTCGAAACAAAAGATTCGTAAAGCTTCATGAAGCAGAGCTTTGAAATCGCCCATCACTAGATATTGTTGAGAAATTGTTATTTTGTTTTTTTTGGCGCACAAAAAAAGTATTCTCGTCGCTTTATAATAATAAGGTTGAACCACATGAACTGTTTTCTGGGCATCTGAAACTGTTCATTGTCTTGCTGGAAATAGACTGCTGTGTTTACACGCAGACTTCACCGAAGTTAATGGCCAGATTTCATGTGCCAGTCCTTCAGCCATTATTGATGCTGCTATTAAACATTTACCATAGCTTTCTAATGTACCTGAGTTTTGTCTCTGTCTGTGTATAGAGTAACAGCTCGGAGCGGCGCGTGTCGCTGGACGTGGATTTGTGGGATAAGTTTAGCGAGCTCTCCACAAAGTGCATCATAAAGACAGTGGAGTTCGCCAAGCAGCTGCCGGGATTCACCACCCTCACCATCGCAGACCAGATCACCCTGCTGAAGGCCGCTTGCCTCGACATACTGGTGAGAACAAGTCCAAAATTAGCAAAGCCTGGAGTGGTGCAGATGTTAAGATTAAGGTCTATAGAATATAGACTGAGAACATTTGAGTCACAAAAAATTGTAATGAATGGATGCTTGTAGTGTACTTTAAATCATAAAATATATATATTTATATTTATAAAAGTTCAAATCTATAAAATACTGTAGTTGCAGAATAAATAATCAGAGAATTAAATACTATTAAATACTAGAACTTAGGATTTAACATCAAAATTGAAGGTCTAATATTAAAACGTATGTTTTCAATCTAATACTTTGGAAGATGTAATTAGTAGCTAATAATTAATGACTTATTTAGAGTAACTTACCAAAAACTGCTTGCAGATAATATAAAAACAAAATAAAAAGCCACTTAAGTGTACTTAAAGTGAGTATGCTTTCATTACTGCTAGTTTAACACACGTCATCTATTATCTTTCAGAATTTTTACTTTAAAGTCCATCTATATGATTGTAATTTTTTCATGCTTAAAAAAGATGTGATGATGAACATACTAAAGCACATGTAAAGTACTTAAAATGTAATTTTATTTTATTATCTTTATTATTGCAAATGTGTAATTGCAAATATATTTAAATGCATGACATACACGTTTCATTTGATATTATATTAAAGTATATTTTCGTTTACCATAAATATTTGTACATTAAGCGGTAAATAATGAATATAATAATAAATAATAAATATTTGTGGGTCATTTTATTATTCTTGTAATACGTTCTTGTAAATAACATCCAATGAAGTGTCTAAAACATTCACTATATTTGTTTAAAGTATCTTATTTCCATAAAAAGTACGCTAAAGTGCCTTTCGTTTTCACAGGGGTTGATTCATGAACTTTCACGTCTATTCACTGCTATTTCTTTGTAGAATTTCTCTCGTCCCAGTTTAATATACAGAGTTAAGTCCAACACGTCTCCTCTCCGCTTCGCTGCTTTTAGATATTGAGGATCTGTACCCGCTACACGCCTGAGCAAGACACCATGACTTTCTCTGACGGGTTAACGCTGAACCGAACACAGATGCACAACGCCGGCTTCGGTCCGTTAACAGACCTGGTGTTCGCCTTCGCCAATCAGCTGCTACCGCTAGAGATGGATGACGCAGAGACGGGACTGCTCAGTGCTATATGCCTGCTGTGTGGAGGTACACACACACACACACACACTGTATTGTCACTTAGAGCCTGGCTATTAAATATACTCTCATTTCTACATATAATTGTGTTTTAAAGACCCTAGATTAGTATGCCTTTTATTAAACAGTAGAGCTGCAATTATAAATATTTCAAGCTGTAGTATGGGACATTGTTCCAGTTTGGCAAATATAATAGTTCTTTTTGATAATTTATATGTATATTCATTTGCTATTCCAAACATAACAAGTGTCTGGTGTCTTTTGATACATGGACCTCTAGTGCCACACAGTGTGTGATGATGGTATTGCACTCATAATGTTCAGAGAAATACTTGAATATGGAAAAGAAATGAGGTTGTTTAAAAGGGTAAATGTCCGGGTCATATTTCACTATAAAGCCTAATTTAGTTATAGATAATATATTGTAAAAGTATTTTTAATGCATTAATTATGTCTTATAATGCATTGTATGGTCTCATGAATAACTTTTAACCACATACATTATAATACTTCTATTTTAATTGAACACGCCTATA
Organism: Opsariichthys bidens; assembly: GCA_037194245.1. NCBI lineage: Eukaryota > Metazoa > Chordata > Actinopteri > Cypriniformes > Xenocyprididae > Opsariichthys > Opsariichthys bidens. Next base: position 7,341,638 of record CM074309.1, read on the forward strand.
GAAAGTATAATGTATTAAAACCAATTTCAGATGTAATCTGCTAATATAATGCATTTTAACTTTAGTTATAATTATTTATGAAAATATTTAATGCATTAAAACATACATTATGAATACTTGTGTTATGCATTATGCATAAAGTTGAAAGTAATGGTATTTAGTATTAAGAACTCTTTTCATTTGAATTCATTTTGCATTATAATGATCATAATTAAAGACTTCATAATAACACTAAAACTATGTAAATGCTTTACTATTTACTAAATAATATTTAAAAGTAGTATAAATTATATAATTTATATTTTTACATATTTAAAAATGTTAAATGTAAAATTATTAAAATTATTTTTACTGTAAATGATCACAATTAAAGGTTATAAAAGAAATATAAAAAGTATAAAAATATTATTTTAATAATATAACAGCATAAAAGTATCATAATGTATATTCTTCATTATTAATATTCTCTAGCTTTTTTTCTGTTTTTATTTTTTTCATTCATTCATTCATTCATTCATGCTATATAGAAATGAAATTATGCAAGTTTTTTTTTTTTTTTTTTTTTATTTGGGCCAATAGATGACCAGGGCTGCATTCCCCAAAAGCATCATGAGCTAAGTTGATCGTAGAAACCATTGGTGGCAATTGTTCTCCGATCTACTTAGGCTTACGATGCTTTTGGGGAATGCAGCCCTGGACGGTTTTCACAGGTTTCATGAGATTCACCATCTCCAATATTTGCACTGAATTTGAATTTGTGCTATAAGCTCTCATACCAAATTCTGTGAGCTGAACGTGAATGTTTTGTGCAGATCGGCAGGACCTGGAGGAAGCCGATAAGGTGGATGTACTGCAGGAACCGCTGCTGGAAGCACTGAAGATCTATGTGAGAAACAGGAGGCCACACAAACCTCACATGTTCCCTAAGATGCTGATGAAGATTACCGACCTGAGGAGCATCAGCGCCAAGGGTTAGTCGAATTCACTCGCGTGACTTGTGCATGGATACCCCTACTCTTTCGTTTTCCTATTTCCCAGGTAGACTGTAAGGCAAACACATGTGTAGCCACTTGAAAACCAAATGAATTTTTCATCTCTCTCAGGGGCGGAGCGTGTGATCACCCTGAAGATGGAGATTCCCGGCTCCATGCCTCCTCTCATTCAGGAGATGTTGGAGAACTCTGAGGGTTTGGAGAGTTCCTCGGGCGGGGTCAGTTCACGGGCCGCCGGCGCCCCTCCAGGCAGTTGTAGCCCCTCCCTTTCTCCCAGCTCGGCCCAGAGCAGCCCTCCCACGCAGTCACCATGACAACCATCATCACCATCTTCGTTAGCCACTCATCGACTACTGTGTGCCCTCCTCGACACGACAGCAGACATGTTCAAAAGCACGAGCTCATATTGCCGCCCTTCTGCCTGTGTTCCTCAGAGACTAAAAGGGGGAATCAAAGGTGTGTCGACCGAATTTTGTTGTTTTCTTTCCTCAGATCAGACTGTGATTGTATTCCTCCTCGTGAGGAAGACCGTTGGAGTGTGAAGACAAAAAGTGCAAGAATGAATGGACAAATGTATAGATGGATTTAAAGGACTTTTCTTCTGTTTCGATACTTATGGCCTGGACTTGTGTTTCCAATGACCAGAGACTGATTTCCTACAAACTAAAAATATATATAAATATATAGAGAGAAAACATGGATTGATTGTGATTGAGAACGGAATGAAACATGGACTTGATGTAAAGATGCAGATGTGTTTCCTCACTTTTTCTCTTTATGCCTATGAAAGGGCAAAGAGTGAATTGTTTTATTTCAGACTGATGATGATGTTTTTCATGGAGAAAAAAAACATTGAAAAGAATATTAATTTCCACTCACAAAATTGTGCACAGAAGATATAAAAAAATGGTCGCAACAAACACAATTTGTGTAATGTGTTATTCTTGCTCTTGTCTTTAAGCTACCAGCAAATACCTCAAGGATTAATTTCATACCATATTTTATTACTGTGTTTTTGCTTAATATTTCAGAAATAAATTACAGAAAAGGTTCTTGCATCAATGAGAATTCTCAAAGTACCACTATACTTTGCAAACTTGTTTTTCGTTCTTCACTCAGGGGTAAACAGGAGTTCTACTGTAAATAGCTGTGCAATGGTATAGCCTACTGTTTTTCTTGTGTCTGACCTTGCCGAACTGAGTAAACAAATAAACCTGAAAACATTTCTATGTCAAAAAAAAGTACATAATATTAAAGCTTTCCAAAAATGTTTGCGCTGACTATAAAAACACTTGGTCAGGTTTTGTTTGAAATGAAGCCATACCTGTTCATTCTTCAATTTCGTTTGAAGCATATTCGGGCCTTCATTTTAGACAGTGTTTCATTGGACAAAAAGTAGTTCACAACCATAGGGGCTTTCGCAAGGGGTAAGTACTCGCTTATGGGAACTAGCCACCAGTGCAGTCCCCCGAGAACTAAATTTTCACCTAGATGCATTTTCCTGGTAGCATCCGCACCACCATTAGGAACTCTGAACTGATGGAAGCCCTTACTTCCGCCTGCCACTCTCGCTGCTGTGCAGGACTTTTTTATTATTTTGTTTTTCATTTTTATTTTGAGAGCCTGAGCACGTGGCTCTTCCATTAGTTCACAATCTGTATAACAGTCCTATGTAATATAAGACAAGGCTTTTTAAAAATGTTGCGAATGCAGATATCCAGTTGTTGTGCCGTAGGTTGAATTGCGAACTTCTCTAGTTCAAATTTCGAGGCCATACCGAATTCCCTTCCCCTTAAAGTGAAAACGACAAGCAAATTTCATAAGTTTCTCTATCGCACGACGACGAAACTCCAATTGGTTTTGAAAAGATAAAATATCCTCTTTTAATGACGAGCCCCCAATTTCTGTTACGACCGTCTAGGGGTCAGCCGTAACAGGAAAAGGAAATTTTAATGATGAGTCTCACTACCAGAGAGATCTCAATAAATAAATAATTTTTATTTGATAGGGTGAATCAAATCAGTCAAGGCCAAAATAACAAACACAACAATCTTCGTTTAAACCTCTACCATTCCTAACACCGAAAAAAAAAAAAATATAGAAAAAACAAAAATACAGTTTAAACTTACCTATCTCCCAAACCATACAAAATAAAATGGCGTCAAACCCCCTACGTCCCTTAAAGTGATATAAATATATACAAGTATATTTACAGAGGGCAAACAAATTCAAAATCAGTGTTTAGAGTCGAATACGACATGGGTCGAATACGAATAATCAAAGATACACAATCACACTCACAAATAATCACTCACAATCAAATCTCTCTGGCACGACACTCTAGACAAACCGACAACTATACAAAGCAACGAGATACGCGATCAATGACACAAGGCACAAAGACGGCGGATGTTGATGGTTTGGGGGCGGTCCTTATATCCAGATCAGGTGAATGGGAGAGCCAATTGCAGCCTCCCACAGATTCTCTCAAGACACCGCCCACCTGTAACACACAAACATGCACTGGCACATTCACAGACGAGAAACAAGATATTCACAGGACAACAAAACTAATAATTGACTGGTTCATAACAGCTAGTGTTTCATAAGCGTTTGGCCAATCAACGTATACTTCCATCACTAGTAGTTCCGATTGTGCTGGGTTAGACCCTACTTTGAAGTAGACGCTAATAAACGTCCCCCCAAAAGGTATTCAGTCGGTTCACTTGGTACAACAGATGACTGTGGGATATCGCACCCTTTATTCAAACCAGAAAGGCCAATGACGCATTCCGACGTGGACGGACTTACCTGCCCACAGCATGTAAACGCGGTCACAAGCTTAGCAATAAGTTTAGCTTAGCTAACAAAGGCCGAATGAGCTTTTCTCAAAGGAAATGTCTGAACACAAAAATGTTCTTGCCCCTATCCTGTCGTATTGGCGTATTTACTGTCAGAAAAGGATACTTATGAGCACTGCCAGGTGTGTTCGGCTCCAACCCTGGAGCATATGTGCACTGCCGCCACCTCCATTTCCACACTCGAATGGTGTGTAGAGGTGTATAGCATCCGGTGGCGGGGACAAATGTGTTCGCTGAGTTGGAAGGTGCGGGGTTAGTGTCGGCCCCCACAATAGAGCATTCGCTTGCTGTTTACCTAGCGCAGACTCAAAACGGTGGCATTGCAGGTGTGTCAGTTCTCGTAAAAAAATGCTCTTTAGGATTTATAGTGATCAGTCCTGCATGGCCAGAGCATTGAGCTCAAGCTACCTCACTATATACCATTTTTTATCATTTAGCAGACGCTTTTATCCAAAGTGACTTACAAGGGGAGCAATTAGGGGTTGGGTGTCTTGCTCAAGGGCACTTTAGTTATGGTATCGAAGGTGGAGAGAGTGCTGTTTATTCACAATCCCCACTGACATGGGAATCAAACCAGCAACCTTCAGGTTACAAGCCCGACTCCCTCACCACTAGGCCACGACTACCCCAAGCTATTTGCTCGGGGAGGCTAAGTGAGGTGCATATGTGGGAAGTATAGTCCACGGCCAGCTACATGCTACAAGCAACGTTGTGCATCAATGTCATGCGATGGCCATTACTGTGGTGGCTCAGCATCATCTTTGGTTGACCTTTGCAAACCTGTTTGAGCAAGAATGATTTCCTCAATGCACCGATCTTCCTGTCTGGTTTGTTTGGTGAGATGTTGGCTTGCGGATTCTAACAAACAGGTGGAATGTCTGAGGGGTTCAATGCTGAGGAAATTTAGCAGACCAGCACAGTTGGCTGAACAACCACGCTTTAGGTTGTCTTCCTCTAGGCAACCACCACCAGCCAAGAGGCCAAAAGCTTGGGGAGCTGAGCTGAGGCACACACAGCCTAAACAACAGGCGGGTTGTGAAAGAAGGGTCCACCCCTGGCGAACATTTCTCTGCAGAAAATAAGGAGCAGTCGGATTCCTAGCCCGCAAGAGGAAGTCCAGAGCACCACGTTCTTCTATCATCACAGAAAAGACCCTGCAAGAGAGCAGGTTCAGTATTGAGTATACTGTCAATAAAGAAACTTTGCGTTCAGCATACAATGCCTCGTGTTAGTTGTTGTTGACTAATCTCAATCGGTGCCGCAATCGGGCCATGTGTCGACAGACAAGGAAAAAGCAGTCACCAATGTTTGCAAAAGAACACGGGAGTTCACCAGGTGACAACAGGGATCCTCGCTGTCTGCCCCCGTTTTTTATTTCTGTGCTTTTTCTCTGTTTATGTTTTCCCATATAGACGCAAGAAGCTCAGGCAGGGCATTTTTAAGGCCTCCTCCTCCCTTTTTATTGCCAATAAAGACAATAGTCTTTAATACTACTTCTCGAACAAGAAAAAATGTTGGTGGGACTTGGTTTTGTCCATCGGGAATTGATTGGATGACCCTCGCGCCAGTAAACACGTTCATCACAGAAGTGAGAAGTTATTTTAATTAAAGGTTACAGGATGTATATACGCCATTGCAAGAATTTTCTACTTTGATTTTTGTATTTCTATTTTGATTAAATCCATTAAACTTGTTATCCATTACCACCGCACACGTTCATAAAGCTCTAGAGAAATTAGATATTAAATAAGAGGGAATTGATTGGCATATGATCTTGTAACAGAGCCTATTGCCTCTAGATTTAACTTAAGCCTGTCTGATAATAATGTTTTTAACGACTATCAGTTAGGTTTTACAACAGGACGCAGCACCATTACAGCAGCTATGTTCATCTCAAATGATATTATAAATTATTTAGGTGGTGAAAAGTCCTGTGCTGCTCTATTTGTTGGTCTATGAAAAGTTTTTGGCTCTGTAGATCACAAAGTAATGTTAAAAAGTCTCCGGTTAGGCCTTAGTGAAGCAGCTATGAAATAGTTTGAAAATTATCTTTCAGATCGCATGCACTCAATGAGTGTCTGTGAAAAATTATAATTCACCTTTCCTTTAAGTAAACACTGGGGTTCCTCAGGGATCTGTTTTAGTCCCTCTTTTATTTTCTATTTATTTCAATGATTTAGGTCATGGAATACATTTAGCCAAAATACATTTGTATGGAGATGACACAATTATTTATACAATAGCATCTTCTCTAAATCAAGCCTTAAAGCAATTGTAGAATTTTTAACATTGTTTTAAACTCAAAAAATATGATTTTTAATTGAGGTCGCTCTAATGTAACAGATTTGTCAATCACAACTTTCGATATATTTATTGAAAGAGTTCTTATAAATATTTAGGTATATGGATGGATGAAGATTAACTTTTGATGTACACATTGAAAATTTGTTGAATTTTTATCAGTTGTTACGAGGCTCAAAAGAAAATAGTAGAGAGCACATTTTTATCAATAATTGATTACGGTGATCTTTTATTTATGCATGCAGCTACATCTCAGGAAATTAGACTCTTTTTATCATGCAGCATTGCAGTTTGTTTGTGAGGTTGAGTCACGGACACATCATTGTATTTTATATTGATTCCAAAGGTTTTTTTTAGGTAAATCACCGTTTTATATTTCAAATCTTTTAAATTCTTTATACAAATAGTTATTGCACTAGAACCTGTTCTCATATTCGGCTAAAAGTCAAATTTGGTAAATGTGCTTTTTCTTTTTATGCTCCTTGCGCTTGGAATGATTTGCAAAATGTATTAATCTAGATGCACTTCTACCTAAACGACTTTGAATACTTGGTGACTTTTATTATGAAAGAAGACTCTTATCTCGAACATTCCGGCATCACATGACACTGATTGAACATGGCTTCAGTTCAGTGGTAAGAAATGTTTACATTTTTAAAAGGCTGTCAAACTCTAACGCGGCGTAATGTTAAAGAAAAGAGGAATAATGAAGAATATAGACATTGAAATGTATCTATAGTAGTGATTAAACATCGCTGTAGACTAAAGGAAGATAGTGTTATGGTAGTACAGTGATGTATCAGGCTATGAAACTTTGTTACTATCATGACACTGAATGATTTGACACACCATGGAATTTACTTATGTTGCTTAAAGCAATTTATAAGAATATTATGGATTATAATACCACATTTTGGTCATGTCATCAATCAACATAACAGTAAATGCTTTTACCATGGTGCCATGTGCAGAAACAGATTATTATATGGTACATTTTGCACATTTTATTTAAATTCCGTTTTGCACAGGCACTCTCGGGGCCGTAAATATGAGAGTGAGTGGCAGGTGTGTCGTTTGGAGGTTTCCGCAGTGGAGTTCAGTGACTATCATCCTCTCAAAGCCATCACGGTACATCTACAGTTCTCCTAAATACTCATTAAATGTTTTTTGACGTAATACTGCTCACTTATTATTACAGATTTAGTCCTCCGTGAGTAAAAAGAGTCTGAGTGTGTTGATCAAGAATGTAGGCAGTAGAACCCTTTTTATTTTGGATATTGAAGAAATAATTCCCTATTTCTATTATGTTACCTGTCTGAGTGTTTATCTACGGAGCCCCTAAAGGGACGTGGTGGTGGAAAAAAAAAATGGGATGGGAGGATTTTTTTTTAAAGAAATCTTTTGCGTTCCCTTGCAAAACCTGTTGTGAGCTCGAACAAAACCTTCCTGTTTAATGTCCCTCTGGCTGGCAGTGGTTTTTATTAAATCAGCTTGAGCATTAATACACACAAATGATGCACGACACATTTAGAGTTTGAACTTGTTTGACTCAAATATAAAGAAATGCGGTGAGTGTTTAAGGAGTTCAGTAAAGCTGGCAATATATTCACATATTCGAGCTTCCCGGATCAATAAACTCGTGAATTAAACGTTGTTAAAACACAAATGCACAAATTTCCAATCAAAGTAACATAGACAACGAGGTACAACAACCCAATTTTCCTCAAATTAGCTTTACAATATATAAATTTGTCTCTACAAGCCGGCGCGAAACAAGGGACCGTCTGAAAAGTGCAAAACCCAAAACCCTTTTTCTCATTTATATTATGAAAAACGCTCAATAACTTCACTGTAACACGTCACTGCTCTCCTTCTGGTTGTACTAGAACACTTAGTTTGATAAAAAAAAAATATATATAGGCTATATATATATATATATAAATTTTATGATTATTATGAAACAAAATCAATAACTTCACTGTTAATAGTAAAACATCTAATAACTTGTAATGCCATCAAATTCAGTTAGTAATTATCATGCTGGTTGTAAGTATGTAAACTGCATAACATCAAACTAAGTGTTGTAGTGTAACCAGCAGGAGAGCAGTGATGTTTTAACTGAGTTTTGTTACACTACAGTGTGTAACATTGAAGTTATTAATGACTATTTTTGTAGAAATGCTTTTCTGATTTTGCACTTTTCAGACGGTCTCTTCGGACTTGTCTCACCGCCGCCTGCTAATAGAGACCAATTTATATATTAATAAACTTGTTTGAGGAAAATTCAAACTCTAAATGTGTCGCGCATTATTTGTGTGTATTAATGCTCGAGCTGACTTAATAAACACTACTGCCAGCCAGAGGGACATTAAACAGGAAGGTTTTGTCCGAGCTCACAACAGGTTTTGCAAGGGAACGCAAACATCTTTGCGAGGGAAGAGATTTCTTTAAAAAAAATTCCTCCCATCCCATTTTTTTTCCACCAGCACGTCCCTTTAGGGGCTCCGTATTTATCATACACATGTATCATGCATCATATCATGCATACATATTGGTAACTGCACAAAAGAAACAAAATAAATCCTCAAATTGGATTAGATGGTATAAATCAGACTTGGTTTTGATCTGGATCAAACCTTCATTATGTGTTGTTTAAAACTTGCTAGGATTGGGATTCCTTTGATGCATTAAAAAAAAAAATCTGCATTATCCTGATCTCTGCAGAAGGCTGGATTTCATCAACAACAACAAAATAACAATAACTGAAATTGGTCAAATAATAGAATATTTGTGTCCTCTAGTGCAGTGCTTCCCAAACTGTGGGCCGTAGCTAGTCCAAATCAATATATTAAAATAATTAAAAACATTCCAATTGTTCTAAAACAAAGTATGTACGGTTAGTGTTATGGATTTAAATATATTTGTAAAGAATGTTTACATAGTTTTCATAATTCACATGAATTTCTTACAAACTTGTTAATAAATGTATTTGAATGTGAATGTATATTTTTTAACGGCGGGGTCGTGGAGCTTTTGCAATGTTTTTGGGGGGCCTTACCCCTCTTAAGTTTGGGAAGCTCTGCTCTGTAAAACAGCTGCTTTTTTTTTTTTCCACCCGGTTTCACAGACGGGACTCGAGATTAGGCCTTAGTTTAATTAGGACATTTGAGTAGCTTTTATAAGCGTGCCTTAGGAAAAAAACAACTGGTGTGGATCTTCATATGTCAGCTTTCAGTTTAAAAAGCTCAAACATGCATTTTAGTCTGAGACTTTTCTGTGAAACGGGCTATAGTGATGAAAAAGAATAAAACAAAGTGAAATCATATCATATTCAATGTAAAGCTCACTGAAAAACACAATGAAATATTTTGAACTAATTAATAGGGTTTCAAAATTCCTGGAATTTTCAAGGCTGGAGTCTTTCCATGGAATAAACAATTTTGAATATGTAAAATTGCAGGTTAGTCTATAACAGGGAACTTAAATGTAGTTTATAAAGAATTTTGCAGCATAATCAACCAGATTTAATGTAATTTCATTTACCCTGCATATTCCCCAATCACATTCCCACAGCACACTTACTGCAGAGCTGTTGAGGCCACACCCCCCCCCCCCCCCCCCCCCCATAACATGCACATTTGATCAAAAATACAGGAAAAAAACTGTAATATTGTGAAATATTATTACTATTTAAAATAATGGTTTCCTGTTTTAATATACATTAAAATATAAATTTTTTTATGTGACGCAAAGCTGAATATTTAGCTGGCTTTTATCCAGTCTTCAGTGTCACATGGTCCATTCTAATATGCTGATTTGAGACTCGATTCAATGTTGGAAACAGTTGTGCTGCTTAATTTTTTTTTTATATAACGTGATAACTTTTTCATTTTTTGATGAATAAAAAGTTAAAGAACCGTATTTATTTAAAAAATAAATGTTTTGTAACAGTATTTTCTTTCTTTCGTTTTTTTTTTTTTTTTAAGAAATTAATATCTTGCCTGAATCCATTGTCAATTAAATGAACTTTAAACAGCTTTTATTTTTGTTTGTTTGTTTTTAAACTAAACCTATCGCCGTGAATATAGTCATAGATGCAAGCATGTAAGCATCCTGTAAAGATTTGTGTTATTGATTAAAAACAAAAGTGAAATTAAAGACTTGTATTGTTAGAAAAGATTTCTAACAATTTTTATCCATCAATGAATCCTGAAAAGAGTATCACAGGTTCCAAAAAATATTAAACAGCTCAACTGTTTCCAACATTAATTGAGTATCAAATCAACATGGAATGATTTCTGAAGGATCGTGTGAAAGTGAAAGAAATAACACAAGCATAACAATTGCTGCAATGAAAATATGTTTATTTGACATATTTGCTAAATTAGAGTTAATTTGTTATTTCATGTTATTATGACCAAACAAAATGTTTATATTTATGTTTGTATATGATACATTTTATTTAGAAATTTGTATAAAATTGTGGAAAGTTCCTGGAAATTTACCAGAAACTTTCCACCCCTTTGCAACCCTGCTAACTAACTGCATAAGTTTGCACACTTAATACTTAGTTGAAGCACCCTTTGATTTTATTACAGCTCTCAGTCTGTTTGGATCAGAGTCAATGAGCTTGGCAAATCTTGACTTGGGAATATTTTGCAAAAATATTTACTAACTGCCCTCTTCAGGTTCTCCCACAGATTTCCTGTAGGATTCAGGTCTGGGCTCTGGATGGTCATTTCAAAAATTCATCTTTCTTTGCTGTAGCCATTCTTTTATTGATTTAGCTATTCTTTTGTTTCAATCATTGTCATACGGAAAGGTTACAATTTTGAGACAGGGATGAGACGGGTCGGAGTAATGGTCGTGCCAAAAGGTGAATTGCTACAACAGAAACTAACGCAAACCCTGACAGACAGCTTTAGCAACCAATGATAAAGACTCTGATATTATTTGTGTGTTTCATTTTTTACATTACAAAAAACAGCTGTTTTTAACTTTTATATCCACTGAACATTGCGATATGTAGTCACATTTAGAGTCACATATTTGCCTGTAATCCGGATTTGGTCATCTGGAATATGTCTATGAGGGTGATCCAATCCCATGTTTTGTTTGTTTGTTTTTAATAAAAGCATGTATTTAAAATGGCTTAGCAGATACTGGATAGCAAAACAAAGGATTTACAAATCTGATTTATTCTGATCCATAATAAACACTGGGCCCAGGGTATTCTTGATAAAAAACACCAAACCTCTGGTTACTCCAAGAAGACTGAATGTGTAATAATTGAATGAAAAAATGCTTTGGACAAAAGAAAAACAAGTTATTTATATCATAATTTTGGTAAATAACTGGCTTCTTTTCAGGTGACAGATTCTAAATCTCGCCGTGGTGGGGGGCGAAAAGGCAGCACCTCCTCCTCATCCTCTTCCTCTAGTTCTGTGGCTCTGGATCCTCTCAGCTCCATGCTGGATGGGACCGACCCACTGTCTCTCTTCGCTGCGGCATCTGAGACCCCAACTCTCCCACACAGCATCTCTGCTGGGGTAAAATTCACAAACCTTTTTGTTATTAAAATCTTAATGTGCGTTAGTACTCCTATACAAAAGCACATGTGCAGTGATAGGATCAGATGGTAATACCATGTGACTTACAGTACATATATATCAGAGAATTCACTAATTATTACTATGTTTGTTTGCAATAAACATTATTTATTATATGTTTTTAATTAGGTTAACTATACCTTTAAAGTTGCAGTAAACGATTTCTGAGAAACCCTGTTTAAAGTGGATCTGATTGAGCACCACAACACACTTGTAGCCAATCAGCAGTAGGGGGCGTGTACACTCATGATAATAGGGGAGGAGAGATAGTGAGCGATAGGGAGATTTGAGGAAAAACTATAGAAGGGGAGATGGCTGAGAGACATTACAAAAGAGAAAAGGGCACAGGAATATCACTTGAAAAGGGGTTATGATCAGGCAAGAGCTTTAGGACCCACGTTATAATACTAGAAAAGCTTTCCAGCGCTAGAGATACCCAAGCGGGAAGTCCTAAAAACAGATGCTGAGGTTGTGTTGTTTCTGCTTCATTCATTGATGAGTAACGTTGGTTTTGTTGTTGGTCAATATGGTATAAGATAAGTGTTTTTCAGAAGTTGCTAAGCGCACATTTATATATATATATCTATATATATATATATATATATATCTATATATATATATATATATATCAAACTGCATCAAACTGATCCACTTTGTTAAATATGATCTTTTTCACTTTTTACTATTTTGTTGTAGGAGTTGGGGTGGAAACGTCGGGAGAAAGAGGAGGAAGTGGGCTTAGACTTTGAGCCATGGTCATCTAAACGTGGAGAAATCCTGTCTAGATTCACCACCACCGAGAAACTGTCTATTGTAGGTGCAGTGGTTTGAAGCTCTTGTTAGTCTTCACTTTTGACTGATATTAATGAAGCTTTTATTTCTCTTACAGAACCTCTTCATGGGCTCAGACAAGAGTGAGTTCATTGGTTTTTGAAGAAACTTTTTTACATTACATTTACATTATTCATTTAGCAGACGCTTTTATTTGTTCTTGGTTTGTAGCTATTCCAGTTCTTGTTATTTCAGGTGGCTTTACAGCTCAGAAAGTCAAATCCTCCATCAAGCCTTTGTTCATTTTCAAATGTCTCTCAATGAATGAATTATTTGATTTTATTTTATTATATAATTATTATTATTATTATTATTATTATTATTTGCATAAATAGAGGATCAGTGCCTGACATTTAATTTTTAAATATATAATCAAAATAATAATAATAATTATTATTATTATTATATTTATTTAATTAGTTTTAATTATTAATAATTTTTTGTAAATAATTTAGGTTTGACATTATTTTTTTGAATTAATAATCAAGTACCTTTTCTACATCTATTTTTATTGCATTTTTAATAAATAATTCGGGATTGGCAGCTGACATATAAAATAGAAAAACAACTATTGCACCCTCTATAAAATGCTTAGCAAACAAAAATCCAGAACAAACTTATTGACCCATCCTGACCAGTGCTGAGAAAGTAAAAGATATCACATGACAGTGACGTCTATGTACTGCTTCAGCAAAAGTCTGTACAATATTTTTACACATTAAATAGTTCGACTTATGTTAAGGTAAAGCATCCAGTCCCAGCTCAGCCGTGTCAGAGAAGGTGCGCACTCGTCTGGAGGAACTGGACGACCTGGAGGAGGTGGGTCTCATCCGAAGATGCCTTGAGCTTTAACGTCTGTTAGTAGATGTGCTTACGAATGTGCTGTTGGTTGTGTGTGCTCAGGGCTCACAGAGGGAGCTGTTGAACCTGTCCCAGCAGGACTATGTGAACCGCATTGAAGAGCTCAACCAGTCTCTGAAGGAGGCCTGGGGTTCAGACCAGAAAGTCAAAGCCCTGAAAATCGTCATCCAGGTCTGAGGACTGGTGAACGCACAAATCAACAGTGCACACTCAAACATGAAATCAAGCCTGTTAACTTTTATAGTCTTGCTGTGAATGATTCATCAGTACATGTTATTCCAAAGAAAAAATGATCATAATCTCCTTCAAAATGTTCTTTTTCACATTATTTTTGTCTCAGTGCTCCAAGCTGCTCTCTGATACATCAGTAATTCAGTTCTACCCCAGCAAGTTTGTTCTCATCACAGATATCCTGGACACCTTTGGTAAGAGTTGCTCCTGATGATAATCTTTTCGTTTCATAATCCTATTTTACTGACAAACAAATCTCACATTTTTTGCAGTAATTGTCTTCATGAATAAAAAGCAAAAGTCTTCATCATTTAGCTTTGTCAGTGCTGATAAACACCAAAAATATGTTAGGAAAATGTCTCGTTCCGTTGTTCCTGATGATGTTTTGTGTGCAGGTGGTCTGGTGTATGACAGGATCTGGTCCATGTGTGCCGAACCTCATCCTCTACCAGGTAAAATTCTATGCATCACAGCCCGGCATGTTCTTTTACAATCTCTATGACATTTATCATTGATTTTCTGGTTAATGTCGTTCTCAGAATCGTTCTCTGCTGATGATGTGAATGACACAGCCAAAGAGACGTGTCTCAACTGGTTCTTTAAAATCGCCTCCATCAGAGAGCTCGTCCCTCGATTGTATCTGCTCAACATGATTCCAGATACTCATTCCAGTATTTAAACTTGTTCAGCAATCCAATTACCTTTTAAAGCTAAAAATGAGTAAATGCAATGTCAGCGCCAGCACTTTCATTTCACCACGTGTACCACGTCAGTGAGATTTTTATACAGTACTTGCGTAAAATGCATAGAAATATCAGTCATTCTATGTTTGTCAATAAAATGTCTTAGTAAGATGATATTTAAGTGCTTAGTTTTATGACCAAAGCTCTGTAGTTTTTATAAAATATATTATGCAATGCAATACAATGATGATTGAGAGAACGTTCCTCAAATGATTTATTATATTTGATGCTCACATTTTAACATTATTTTTTTTACATAAAAATAATATGTATAGATAATCAACTAAACCTATGTTGCTTCAATCCAGTAAAACCGAAAAAAAAAATCAGATTTCACAGCAAAAAGGCATCAACCACCTGCTAAAGGTGGCTACATTTTTAGAATTGCATTAAAAGGCCTTTTACTTGCTAAAATAGGACAAAGGCATGTAATAGATTGTGTACGAATTTCATAAGCAGGAATTATAGAGTTGAAAGAAAGAATTGAAAAAATAACAAATATGAGTTTCAACCCCAGAGTGTAATAGTGAGCCCTTGACTTGAGCGCAGATATGTTGAAGCTGCTCTTCTGAAATGCAACCGCTTCTTGACAAAGTCGTAAGTATCTGAGCAATGCTACTCTTCTGTTCATGCAGGCGAGCAGTTCCACTGGTCACTCGTGTCCTCTCTCTGTCTTTTAGTGGGATTCAGGAGACGCTGCAGAGACTGACGGCGATGATCAGAGGAATAGGAGACCCGCTGGTGGCTGTATATGCACGGGCGTATTTATGCCGGGTGAGAAGAATGAATCGTATATTTTATTGTATTTAACCCTTATGTGCTGTTCAGGATGTTTTCATCCACTATGGGGAATTTTTGAGTCTTAATTTGGTCATAACTTTCTCCGTGTTTTCAGCAAATGGAATGATTTTTGGTGACACATCTTATTTTGACACATATTTTGGGAAAATGTTTTGAAAATGTTCAAAATCTCAACAGTACTCTGTGGGCAAATTCACGACCCTTTCGTTATGATTTTAACTGCTTTAAAAATGTATCAGATAAATATTTTTTTCATTTTTTTTTTGCTTAAATCTATTAATCAACCTCAGTCCTGATCAAAACTACTAATTTAAATTTTTTTTTTAGGATTTTAACTCTTTAATTGCCAAATTCATAATTGATGTCACTGATTTGGGAAAAAACGTGTCAAAGATTAGAAACGACATTGGCTTTGATGCGTTGTTAGTTTTTGTGCAGCATCAGATTTTAACGTTTTCAAGAGTTAAAATCCTGAATTTTTCTTTTAAATTTAGTAGTTTTGATCAGGACTGAGGTTGATTAATAGATTTAAGCAAAAAAAATTGAAAAAAATATTTATCTGATACATTTTTAAAGCAGTTAAAATCGTGGCTGAAAACATAACGAAAGGGTCGTGAATTTGAACAATGCACAAGGGTTAAGAAAGTGATAGGAGAAATGAAGCTTTTCGAAACTAATTGAACCAATTACTTCGCAAAATCATTGTTTGTAAGCAATCAAATGCCCTGCTGGTGACGCCCGCTGCTCAGAACGGTGTCAATGCAGCAAAATCATAGCCCAAGTGCAATTAACAAATCATCTAATGCCATCAAATATGAAGCATCTTTATTTTGGTAAATTATAAGGCCAATAAGATACTAAGATACAATCTTTTTTTTTGTTTGTTTCATTTAATGTCAAAAAACTAGATTCGAGACGTCTTTTTTCTACGTCAACTCTGCAGAGTTTAGCTTCGACCCTAATTAAACATGATCCAACTGATCAACTTGATCCAATCAAGTTCTTCAGGCTTATTTGAAACCTACAGGTATGTGTGTAGGAGCAGGGTTGGAACTAAACTCTGGAGGTTCCTGTGGTCCTCCAGGAACTATGGTTTTGCACCCCTGCTATAGGTAGTGATGTTTCATAAGCCACTCTTACACAGTCGGGCCAAGCGGTTCTAAGAATGGTAAGGAACGGTTCCAGGTATAGTGCTACTTGAGCTTGGTTTTTTCACGGCATGATTACAAACCGTTCTAGGCCCGGAACCGTGCTGGTAGAATGCGTGTAGTGATGTTACCTCTCCAGGATTGGTCACTGGTTATCAGTTTCCTGGCTGCCGGTTTCTCTGTAGCTGGCCAAGCGTGCCATTTAAGCAAACTAAGCACAAGTTAAAGATTCAATTTTAAGAAATATCTGATCATCCTCCATAACGCATCTCATATTGTCTGTAAACATTTGCGTTACCAAGGCAATTACTGATGCATTTGTATTACATTCCAAAGAGCTCCGTTATCAGCCCCACAGTGGAAAATGAAACCGTATCCGTACCAGCTGGGCCGGATCGGCATGGAATGCAGCGGTTAAGCAATGCGAGCGGTTTGGGCCAATGGTGGAAAAGTGGCTATACTTTCAATTTTTACATGGTGATAATAAAACGTGCAAAAACCCTGCCGATTCAAATTGAAGGAGAGACCTGAGCCGTATCATAGAGACTCTAGCTATCTATCTTTCTCTCAGGTTGGGATGGAGGTGGCGCCGCATCTGAAGGACAGTCTCAATAAGAATTTCTTCGACCTGTTGGCCTCGTTCCGTCAAATTCATGGTGAAAGTGTGCAGAATCAGCTGGTGCTGCAGCGGGTGGAGATTCCCATCTATCTGACCCTCTATTCTCCTGCCATACACTGGATCCTGCAATGTGTGGCATACAGAGCACCAGAGGTACATACACGCAATCACTCAGAGGAAATGCAGATCTGCAGTATTCCTACCAGATAACTTGTACTTACACCCATAAAGGTGTTCCATTGCATGCTTGGAAGAAATTGTATAAGGAAAACATATGCAAGTGCTATTATTAGCTTTGCAGAGATTGATTATTAACCAAAAATGTTGCCGCTTGAACTGAAGCAGCTACAGCGATCTGTCACGTCAAAACATTGATTGTTTGAATTTCATTATAAAACCATTGAAATGAAAATTCAGTCATTAATTATTCACCCTCATGTCGTTCTACACCCGTGAGACCTTCGTTCATCTTCAGAACACAAATGAAGATATTTTTGATGAAATCCGATGGCTCAGTGAGTCTCTATTGCCAACAAGACAATTAACACTTTCAATGCCCAGAGAGGGACTAAAACATATTTAAAGCAGTTCATGTGAGTACAGTTGTTCAATATTAATATTATAGTGACGAGACTTTTTGTGTGCCAAAAAACAAAATAACGACTTTTCAACAATATCTAGTGATGGCTGATTTCAAAACACTGCTTCGAAGCTTTACGAATCTTTTGTTTCGAATCAGTGGTTCGGAGCGCCAAAGTCACGTGAGTCTTTGTAGTGTTTTGAAATCGGAAAATGAAATTTGCATTGGGACATGGGGTAAAAACGCCTCCAAAATCAACCAAAAATGGCCGCAAGTTCAAGATATTGGGGCAAAAATGTCCTGCACAATTAAAATAAATAAATTACTACGCTTGTGGTAAAAGTGAAATGTCAAAATGAATAAAAAAGTGTTGCTTCCAGCATTTTATTTAGATCTAATCATCTTGTACCAAAGGTTATTTTTATGCATTGTTGTTTTTTGCAGTGTTTAGATTATAATCAATGACAAAGTATCTGTTGAACGCCTGAATGCAATGATCAGTCAGAGGCATTTGTATTTGTCAGCGCTGAAGAAGAAATCTGCTAAAAATGTCAGTTTTGTTAAATGTGCAGGTACAATGCAAAAAGAGATTTATAATGCTGTGTAGTCCTTTTCACTAATTATTAGGGGTGTGACGAGATCTCGTACCACGAGATCTCGCGAGACTAAAACTATCAGTGTGAGGGTGAAATTATTATTCAAGATACCCCCGCCACTTTCAAATCGTTTGTGTGGAAACATTTTGGTTTTCCAGTAGAAATAATAAACGGCGACAGAATAACACACAAGACACAAACAATATGTAAACTTTGTAAGAAAACTATGCCGTACACCTCGGCCAAGGTTGTACAGACTCTTAGGGGCCGTTCACATATCGCGCGCATTTTCATTCGCGCAAAATGGAAGCGACACGGTGCGCTCGTTTTTTCCTGGCGCGCCTTCCTCATGGTCTTGAGAGCACAGTTCATGGTTGCATACCAACGACAGACGCGACAGAAGCGCGAGCTCCCGAACGCTTGCAAAAGTAGGAGGAAGAGACGCGGCCGCGCTTTACACGCTTTTTCAGGCGCGATATGTGAACGGCCCCTAAAGAGGCAGAAAGCGTCGCTATCACTGCTGACGGCTGGACTTCTCGGTGTACGCAGAGCTTTATAACAGTTACAGCCACACAATCAATAGTGACTGGGAAATGGTCAACTTTGTACTGCAGTTAAAGTGACTCTTAAAGTGTTATTTGAATTTTTTATTTATATGTTTATTTTATTTATATTGTTTAATTTATGTTCAATCTATAGAAAGAAGTTCAGTGAGATTTCTCATGTGAAATTATACAGGGCAGAAAACAATTGGTTGATTTTGTAGCAACATTTAGCAGTGTTTGCATGTTGTTTTACTGCAAATAATTCATTAAAATAGAAGTAAAATGACATGCATTACAAGTTGATTTCAAAACGCACCAACATTTTTGCATTTTATGATTTTCAGTTGAATAAAAGACTATTTTCCCTTCATACGTTTCATTATTGAGGATTTCTTAAAAATACTATAAAAATCTCGTCTCGTGAACCCAATCTCGTGTCTCGTCTCGTGGGATAGGGGTCTCGTCACACCCCTACTAATTATCAAGGGAGATTTTGCTAGATTGCAGAAATCAGTGATCTTGCAATGAACTGAAGTCATTGAGCGCTTCAGTGATGGGGAACATTCATTGCTTGCTTTCTGTATATAATGTACTCCCAATATGAATAACCATTTTGTTTTTCATGCTACTAAAACAACCCATGTGATGTCTCAATTTTCTAATACGTAAAAAAAGTCATAAACTAAATCATAAACTGTTCTCAGCTGGTTTTGTTTCTGTAGCTTACTAGAATATGACATGCCCTTTCCCCACACACAAAAATGTTTTTTGATATGTTCATTATTATAATATCAAGGGCAATTATTGACTGTAATGATATTTGTTAAAATATCGCAGCCCTTCCCTGTAAAAAGTTCTTGTTTCTTATATGCTTTTTGTAGGCTATTTAATTTTTTTTTACAATAATCTGTTAACATTTATAGTCTGTGTAAATAAACATGCCATGTCAGAAGCAATTTCTGTGCCACCTCTCCTGTTATCGATGTTGATCATATTTTATTGGTTACAATCTATAGTATTCTGATTAACTGATTAAACTTAAGTATTTGATATAAAAAAGACAACATAGATACAATAAATATGCTCATACACCTTAATGCAAATGTTAATTTCACTCAGTAGTGAACAGTCAAAAATTTTGAAATTATTGTGTTGTTGATTTTAGATCAAATAAATGTCTTGCAAATTTGTGAGAGCCTTTCCAAGGCGTTTTGATCACATGTTTGTTCCATTTGTCTCTTAAAGGTTCTACTAACAGAGATGATGGACAGATGCAAGAAGTTGGGCAACAAGTAAGATCTCTCCACTGAAGGACGCTTTACATTTATATTTATAGAATCTAGTATTGATTTTACAACTGCAACATTTATGGTATTTGAAATTGCATTATTCATTCATTTTCCCATAGTGCTCTCCTGCTGAACTCTGTCATGTGGGCTTTCCGGGCAGAATTTGTTGCAACGAGAGCAACAGACTTCATTGGCATGATCAAAGACTGTGATGAAGCTGGATTTCCCAAGGTGACAGACACACACTTGAATACCAAACTACACACAGATCAAAAACACTTTGGTGTACATCAGTCTGTGTCATAGTGTATTCTCATGATCCTTTCTGTTCTTCAGCACTTGTTGTTTGCGTCTCTGGGTCGCAGTCTGTCCTGTGCTGACCCTCCAGAGAGCGAAAGACTCTCCATACTCAATGAAGCATGGAAAGTCATCACTAAAGTGCGCAGTCCAAGGGTAAACACATGTTCATCTGAATGTTTTAAAGCACACTGTATAGAAAGGGAATCTGTTGTAAGAATTGAATACAGATTTGAATAAAATAAAAATAAACGTACAACGGCATTAGTATTGGCATATAGTGCAATTCCACTATTTTATTCATTCATATTTATCTGACTGTTATCAATTTGTAGCAGTAAATGAAGAGTTCTCATATCAATCCCTAAGGGTGTGTTCACACTTGTCATGTTTGGTTCGATTAAAACGAACCCTGGTGCGATCGCTCAGTTAGTGCGGTTCGTTTGAACACATGTGAACGCTGCCGTCCGAACCCTGGTGCACTAAAAAGATGGGTCTCGGTCCGCTTCCAAACGAACTCTGGTGCGGTTCGATTGATATATGAACGCGACACGGACCAAAGACGTGTAAACCAACCAAAAACAGGATGTGATGTCACAAGATGTGACGCTACAAGTCAGCTGATTTGATGACGCGGAAAGATCGGTGTATCCAAAATGAGTCGAGGGCAAACGTGGAGCAACGAGGAGGTGAAGAGCCTCATCAATATTTGTTTCTGCACACAACGGAGGAAATCCTGCTGCCTTTTGAATGTTTTGAACATTTTATGAGCTCTTCATGAGTTCTCAGCTGGTAAAAATAAAGCATTTGTACACGCATAAAATGATCACGTTTAATCCAGAACACAGTGTTGTTTTGAAGGTTCGGTAAGCGAGCTCCGTCGCGAAATATACGTCATAAAAGCCGACCAATCAGGTTGTGACCGTACTTAAGGTTCGCTGTTAAAAATGCCAGTGTGAACGCTAAGAGGACCAGGACTATATGTTTTTTTTTTTTTTTTGGTCCGGACCAAACTAACCAAACCAACCGAACTACAAGTGTGAACGCACCCTAATTCAATATGAAGTTCTGCAAGGCTCAGTACTAGGACCATTGCATTTCACCCTACATGCGATGTGGTGTAAACCACATATATATATATATATATATATACACACACATATATATATGATATATATATATACTTGATAAAAGTCATGGGACTGAAACGGTACTGAATAAAGCAGGATTTCTTTTTCTAGTTTATTGCACCCTGAATAAACCTTGGGAGATAGCGTTCACTGTTGCTCTGAAGATACTTCATTCTGTATCTCTTAGCGGCCTGACGAAAAATACCAATTCACAAAACTGATGGAATGTGTAGGTGATATTAAAACTGGATGCCTAGCAACTCCCTATTACTTAATTCTGAAAAATTAGAGGTTTTCATTTTTGGACCAAAATCCTGGAATACTATAACCTAGAATACTGTATAATTCTTGACAGATGTTCTATCAAGTCTTTGCTATTTGATTGCAATTTGTGATTTAAAAAGACATTTGGGTTTGCATTTTTTCGATCTTAAAATATCTCTTAAGTCATTTCTCATCTCTCAATGTCAAATGCAGAAATGTTAATTCATGCATTTGTGACTCAAGTTACTTTGAAACAATCTGTGTTGTATAAAGCACTATTTAAGTATAGATGACTTACTGTATGTTCTTTTTTGTTTGTTTAATGCCTATATCTCAGGATTACATCAGCTGTGCTGAGATCTGGGTGGAGTTCACATGCCGTCACTTCACTGTGAGTTATCTGCTCAGGTGTTGCAATTTGTCTTTTTAGCAGAATTTTTAAAAATCTACCTTGTAAGATTTCACTTTTCTCCCTCATAGAAACGGGAGGTGAACACGGTTCTTTCTGACATGATCAAACACATGACTCCAGACAGAGCTTTCGAGGATGCATATCCACAGGTATGCAAGAAACATATACGCATAGAGATGTTGGATATTGATGTCAGCACAATTCATCCACTTTCTTTTGTGTTCTCAGCTGCAGTCAGTGATAAACAAGATCCTCACCTACTTCCATGACTTCTCAGTGCTCTTCTCTATGGTATGACCACATGCAATAACAAAGTCTTTTTTTTTTTTTTTAATTTTATGGACCATGGTGGAGGAATAGAATGCTCTTAATTACCCCATTACATTTTAAAAATTAACCTTTGAAAACATTGTGCTGAATGGCTAATCTTTTTTTTTTTAATTTTTTTAATTTTGAGAATGTTGGACTTAGTTTTCAGAATTTTTTCAGTTGAGACTCGTGAATACATTCTATATAGGTAGTCGTGGCCTAATGGTGAGGGAGTTGGGCTTGTAATCAGAAGGTTGCGGGTTCGATTCCCACGCCGGCAGGAATTGAAGGTGGGAATTGTGAATAAACAACACTCTCTCCACCTTCAATACCACGACTAAAGTGCCCTTGAGCAAGGCACCTAACCCCCAATTGCTCCCCGGGCGCTGTCGCAATAGCTGCCCACTGCTCCGGGTGTGTGTTCACTGTGTGTGTATGTGTGTGTTCACTACTCACTGCTGTGTGTGTGCACTTGGGATGGGTTAAATGCAGAGCACCAATTTCGAGTATGGGTCACCATACTTGACAACACGTCACGACTTTCACTTTTTCACTTTCATACCAGATAATAAATAGGCTTAATTATTAAAATGAATTGTGTTGTAATAATAGAGTTAGACTAATTTAATTCAAGTGTTGTTTCCTGCATTTCTTTGAATTGCAATTCTGTAAATTCTTCTTACTATCCTTCCTATTCATGCTCTCATGTAACATCCTATTGGGCCAATTCAGTTAAAATTCCTTCAAAATTTGCTCAAAATAAATAAAAGATAATATCCTCAGTAATATAAAATGAACTAGTGTGATCATAAAAAAAAATTTGTTGATGTCTAGTGTTTTTATGATTGCAGGAGAAGTTTTTGCCCTTTCTGGACATGTTCCAGAAAGACAGTGTGAGGGTGGAGGTGTGTAAATCAATCATGGAGGTCTTCATCAAGTATGTTTTTCACTCGATAGTTCAAATACTGGATGGTTCGTGTTAATTCTAGTTCTAGTTACAAGGTTTCTCACCTAGTTGAGGCCAATATGTTTTGTTTAGACACCAGCAGGAAGCAACGAGAGACCCCGTCATTCTCAACGCGCTGCTGCACATCTGTAAGACAATGCACGACTCTGTCAAGTGAGTCAGATGTATATCAATGTGTCTCAATATTAATTCGGAATCAGAGAGTGTTACATTGACATGTTTGCGTGGGATTTTTGTGTTGTAGTGCTCTAACTCTAGATGATGAGAAAAGATCTCTGGCTCTGCTGATCAATGGATTTATTCGTATGGTGAGTCTCGGTCCTACAATACTGTACATCAGTCCTCAAAATACTTCCTCTTTGCATGAACTGTAAGCTAGTTCTACATTATGAGAGCACTACTGACACACACACACACATACAAATAAACTGGCAACATGTTTTCAGGAAAGTCAGGCCAGAGTTTTAAAATGAGATGGACATGAGTTCTTGCGAGTTAATCATGCATCAAGAGCTGTCATTTCATCTCAGAATAAATAAAATGAATTCATAAAACAAGTATATTTTCATTCTCACTACTGTAATGCAAAACAATAAATAGTGAGAAATTATTAAATTGTTAGATTGTGTAAGTTTGCTGATTTTCTACCCACTTTGTATTAGGGCTGTACGATAATGGGAAAAAAATTCACCACATGACTTGAACAGCTCTATTTGTAAAGAGTGAATCATTCTAGGATGACTGAGGTGATTTTGTAGGTGAAAATGCATTTAAGATAATGAACAAATTACAAGCATAGATGAATAAAGCGAATGAAATTAATAGTGCTTTATATTTTTAAGTCTAACAGTATTCAGGTACAGAAATTGAGTTGCATTCTCTTCACTGTATAAATGAAATATAATTAATCTGTGTCTTTGAGTTCTCTCGTGCACCTGACAGATCCTAAAACGTGTGCAAATGATAAACTTTCAGCGTAAACTTTGCATTTAAGCCGAGAATCACGTGCCTTACACAGAGGTTTTTCAGCTTCTCCGTTGCGGTGTTTTCTTCAATATTTGTGATTCTTTGCAGTCTTTAGTGACTGTCTACAACACGCTGGATCCTTCACTGGAATCCGATAGAAACTCACTACCCACCACTACCTACTCACTCGCACCATAGGGGTAGTCGTGTAATCTGAAGGTTGCTGGTTCGATTCTCATGCCGGCAGGAATTGAAAGTGGGGATTGTGAATGAACAGCACTCTCTCCACCTTTGATACCGTGATTAAAGTGACCTTGAGCAAGACACCTAACCCCTAATTGCTCCCCTTGTAAGTCGCTTTGGATAAAAGTTTGCTAAGGAGTATTTCCTACTAAAGCAAGGTGGTGTTTGACTCCGGTCAAGCCTTTCTAATACCCAGATTGGAAGATGCTTTGGATGGCAACAGTGCTCTATGGGTGTTGAAGTTTTTCTGTCTATTTGGCATAAACGAAGACAAATAGCTCTTTGCTGTTTTTTTTTTTTTCTAGTCGTGTAGCAATAATTTCAATTTCTGCCGCATAGGCAGCCAATTTTCATTGAAAGCCCATTTTCCAGCGCTAAAGAACCCCTTTAACTGGTATAGTCTGAGTAAGCATCTACAAAATAACCTATAGTCTCACTAACTTTTAATATTTTGCTCCTTTTTTCATTAGGTGTCTTTTGGGAGGGACTTTGAACAGCAGTTGAGTTTCTGTGTGGAAGCCCGAGCGACCTTCTGTAATCTAGAGCCCGTCATCATTCACCTGATACATGTGAGCACCGTTTGTCTTCATCCATGTGTTGCGCATTAAATCAGGGGGTTCCCAAACATTTCAGTCAGCCAAAACCATTGATTTTACTTTCATATTTTAGCTTATTCACATGTTTGCACTTATCTGATGTTGGTTAATGCTTCCATAACATCCAGGTGAACAAATACAATATAGACATTTGTATTTATTTTTTTGAATCACACTTTAGATTATGATCCTATTCTCACTATTAGCTAACGATTAACTATGACTTTTGCCTTTAGTAAACCCATAATTGCTGCTTATTAATAGTTGCTAGGTTTAGGTATGGGATATTAAGGAATGTAGAATAAGTGCTTCATACGTTCTAATAAACAGCCAATATCCTAGGGAAATGTATGCTAATAAGCAACAAATTAATGGTGAGAATTGGACCCTAAACTAACATTTTTACCTTACCTTTTTTAAATGTATGTTTTTAGAATTTAATTATTAGCTTTCATCAACTCATGAACTCCATGCAGTTTGCATTCTACACACCAGGGAATAAATAGGCATAATTATCTAAATTAATGATAGTAATTACTCTTTAGAATACTGGAGCTGGACTAATAATATTTATCTGTTGTGTGTTGCGTTTCTTTGAATTGCTTCTCAGTAAATTCCTCTTATTGTCATTCCAATTCAGATTCATATGTAACATCCTTTGGGGTCAATTCAGAATTTGCCCATAATAATTTTACTGGAGCTTTCAGCGAAAATAAAATCATGTGATCATGTAGTATCTGATCAGGGAGGTTCTGCTACTAACTGATGACTTCACAATTGCTTATGATACAGGGATCAAAATATTTATATTAAGTCTAGTACCATACATTTTTAATAAACTGTTTATTTCTAATAAACAAATGTAAACTATTTGGAAAATGCTGTAAAGTGTGCTGCTGAGGAACTGTACGTCATGAAGAAATGAATGTTTCTCTTACAGACGGTGAATCAGTTAGCCATGGAGACCAGACGTGTGATGAAAGGCAATCACTCCCGTAAAACGGCTGCTTTTGTCAGGGTTGGTTTATTGTTTTATAAAATGTTAATGGTTGAATTTAATGAGAAATTTAAAAAAAAACAAAAAAAAGTAACAAATAAATTAAAACAATGATGATGCCATTAGTATCCATTACTGACAGCTGGAGGAAATGTGCTTATTTCTCATTAAAATAATAAAAATATAATGTAGGTATAATTTCCTTATGTAAAATATTCTATTTTTTTTCCTCTTATTGCCCTGGGCATGCTTTTGACAGGCTTCGTCAGATTCCACCTAATAATGTTGCATCCGAGTCAAGTCACCTTTAATTATAAATCACTACATACAATATAGATTGTTTCAAAGCAGCTTTACAGTAATAAACTGTAGAAAATAACAATGATGCCAACTTCATCAAATATAAGATGTGTGTGTGTGTATAATATATATATATATATATAGTGTATGTGTGTGTATATATATATATGTGTGTGTGTGTATATATATGTGTGTGTATATATATATATATGTGTGTGTGTGTGTGTATATATATATATAATATATATATATGTGTGTGTGTGTATATATATATATGTGTGTGTATATATATATGTGTGTGTGTATATATATATATATATGTGTGTGTGTGTGTATATATATATGTGTGTGTGTGTGTATATATATATATATATATATATGTGTGTGTGTGTGTATATATATATGTGTGTGTATATATATATATATGTGTGTGTATATATATATATATATGTGTGTGTGTGTGTATATATATATATATATGTGTGTGTGTATATATATATATTGTGTGTGTGTATATATATATATGTGTGTGTGTGTGTATATATATATATATATATATATATCAGATTCTGTTGTAAAGCAGCTCCACATAAGACAATATTGTTGATTCAGTTCAGTTCAAAAACTGAAAATTTCATAAATTCTGAAATGAGTTAAATTCAGCTTTACAGAAGACAAAAGTGTCATTATTCAGCTCAATGTTGATTCAGTTCAGTTCAATAACGGTGTCGATGTTGTAAAATCTGTAGTAGAATCGCTCTATAAAACAGCACTGCAGAACACATTGGTGTCATCATTGTTCAAGTTTTGTTCTATCCAGTAGTGTCAGAGCAGTAAAATTGATCATATTAATAAAAATGCATGGCTTTATCCTGTCTGTTTCCAGGCGTGTGCTGCCTACAGTTTCATCACCATTCCGTCCCTCACGAGCATCTTCAGTCGTCTCAACCTCTACTTGCTCTCTGGACAGGTGGCGCTGGCCAACCAGTGTCTGTCTCAGGGTGAGTTCTGGAGCCTCCCAAAGACGACATATACTCTTGTACATCCTTTTTCCAGCGTCTAATGGAGAATGAGAATTTAAAATACGCTTCGTTCAGAACTTATGCACACCAAGGCTCCATTTATTTGATCAGAAATAGTGTGTGATATTATTTCAAATGAACTTTTCTATTTTAACATTTTAAAATGTAATTCCTGTGATAGCAAAGCTGAATTTTGAATGTTGAAGATTGTAAACTTTTGAATAAGAGTACCAAACTGACCTCAGATCAGTACAAAGAGCAGAGACTTGATATGGACTGAGAAAAAAAATGATTTGTGCGTCCGTTTCTCAGCGGACGCGTTTCTAAAGGCAGCGGTCAGTATTTTGCCGGAAGTCTCGCGCACCATCAGCATTGAGGGAAAACAGCGATCATCGGAGCCCTTCCTTCTTGAATTCATTAACAACTTCCTCTCCACGCTGCTCGTAGTGCCGGTAACATATACGCAAACATACGCGAGTGTTCTAGCCATGTCTCTAGTGCATATCTGAGCATGATTGTTCACTTTGTCTCATAGGATCATCCGGAGCAGGGTGTGCTGTATCTGGTGCGAGGGCTCTTGAATATGGTGCAGGACTACACCTGGGAGGACAACAGTGATGCCAAGGTCCGCGTCTACATCAGCGCTTTACCATTACTGGCAGCGATGAGCCAGGAAAGCTATCTCTACACCATTCCTAAAGGTACTGCACTAAATCAAAGCAGAAAGGTGCTCATCTTAATGTTTTTCTGACTTTGAATTCTAAATGGAATCACTTTTGCTCCTGTTGCAGTGGATTCCAATGAAACCCTCTATGGAGGAGATCCCAAGTTCATCGCAGAGATCAACAAGTTGTGCGAGACTCTGATTGGTCAGGTTCTGGATCATTTAAAGACTCTGGGCCGAGATGAGGTGAGACCGAGTACTGATCCAGGATGCCACGTACCTGTACTCTTATAAATTTGCGAATGTCTCCGCATTGGCTATAGCATAAAAGCTTATCATATTACTGATTTTAATAACCAGATTTTCCAACTTTGTTATCGTTATTGGCAAAGTCCAGTATTGGCTATTCTCTAATGGACGGACCAGTCATGTTTATAAGTCACTGAGTTGATCAACAACAAAAAATACATTTTTAGCGCCATTTGTTTCCTATGTTCACCTTATATTCAAGTGTCTAAATACTGTTTGGAGGCCATAAATACCAAATAAGTTACGCAAGTTACTTTGTATTTCCGCTCATGGACTGACACTTTTCTTGACCCTGTGTTAGTGCAGAGTTGTGCGTACCATGTAAACATGGGGTAGTTTGTGAGGGAGTCGAGCTTGTAACATGAAGGTTGCTGGTTCGATTCCCAAGCCGGCAGGAATTGAAAGTGGGGATTGTGAATAAACAGCACTCTCTCCACCTTCAATACCACGACTAAAGTGCCCTTGAGCAAGACACCTGACCCGCTGTAGCAATTGTGTGTGTGTGTGTGTGTGTGTGTGTTCGTGTGTGTGTTCGTGTGTGTTCGTGTGTGTTTGTGTGTGTTCGTGTGTGTGCGTGCGTGCGTGTTCGTGTGTGTGCTCATATGTTCGTGTGTGTGTGTGTGTTCGTGTGCGTGCGTGCGCATGCATGTGTGTGTTCGTGTGCGTGTGTGTGTGTTCGTGTGTGTGTGTGTGTGCGTGCGTGCGTGTTCGTGTGTGTGCTCATATGTTCGTGTGTGTGTGTGTGTTCGTGTGCGTGCGTGCGTGCGCATGCATGTGTGTGTTCGTGTGCGTGCGTGCGCA
>CM074309.1:7373421-7615921 GCA_037194245.1 Opsariichthys bidens
ATGTGTGTGTTCGTGTGTGTGCGTGCATGCGCGTGCATGTGTGTGTTCGTGTGTGTGCTCGTGTGTGTGTGTGTGTTCGTTCATGTGTGTGTGTGTGTTCGTGTGTGTGTGTGCGTGCGTGCGCGTGCATGTGTGTGTTCGTGTGTGTGCGTGTGTTCGTGTGTGTGCGTGTGTTCGTGTGTGTGCGTGTGTTCGTGTGTGTGTGTGCGTGTGTTCGTGTGTGTGCGTGTGTTCGTGTGTGTGCGTGTGTTCGTGTGTGTGCGTGCGTGCGCGTGCATGTGTGTGTTCGTGTGTGTGCGTGCGTGCGCGTGCATGTGTGTGTTCGTGTGTGTGTGTGTGTGTTCGTGTGTGTGCGTGCGCGTGCGCGTGCATGTGTGTGTTCGTGTGTTCACTAGGATGGGATAAATGCAGAGCACAAATTTCAAGTATGGGTCACCATACCTGACAATACGTCACGACTTTGACTTTCATGATGGTTATTGTAGTTCTAGACTAAATGTGAGCATGCATGTTCTCATCTTGCTTGCACAAACACAGATTCAGTGTGAAATTTAAACTATCACAACTGATGATCCAGTTCAACCATACTAATAAGCAAAAATCACTATCTTCAGCAATAAAAACAAATAAATTCAACCCAAATGTCATGTTGAACTTTCTTTCTGCAATCCAGAATGGAGAGTTACTTTTTTGGGGAGTAACGCAATGGTGTAATGCATTACTTTTAAAAGTAACTTTCCATGTTTATGATTTCGCACGGCTGCAGCTGTAATATCTTAAAGCTGTGCTGACGTTTGTGTGTTTAAGGGAGTGCGCAGGCAGGGCGGTCTGGCTTTCTCTCTGTTCGGCTGTCTGTTGGCTCATGGTGATCTACGGAACAATAAACTCAATCAGCTGGCTGTCAACCTGTGGAACCTCAGCCACAAACACGGCTTCTGTGACACACGCACATCGGTGAGTCACATGCACAAAGGCGTTGACGTTCGGCGGCAAATATAAAGCCTTTACCTGTGTCTCTCGTCCTCTCCAGGTTCGGACTCTAGAGTACATCAAACATCAGGCACAGCACGCAGACATGAGCCATCTCTCTGACATGACAGCACGTCTGTCTCTGCAGTCCCGAGCCTGATGCTTTCATGGAGACATTCCTGAGACAGGAACTAATAAATATATGAATGTCAAATTGCTGCCCACATAAAAGGGTTATCGAAAAGATTAGTAAAACTAACCTGTAGTTTCCTATTGTCTCACACCTCTACAGTGTTTTATGTCAAAAATAATAATGTCAGTTTGCACTTGATTTTTGTACAGTTTGTGTGCATGACTTAGGAATTATGTAATAAAATACTCAAAATCATGATGCATTGTTGATTTTGTTTGAGGACTTGTTTCTCCGGACAAGTTTATATCAGAGCAGCATGTTTTAACTGGGAAAAAAAATAATACATTTCCTCATTTTTCTTGATAGAAGTTGCTTAAGCTCCAAAAACACTCAATAATAAAAGGTATTGTTATTCAAAGTTTTAGTAATATATTGTGTCTTTGTCTTTTGTTAGGCACAACGAGAGCAAATGCCTTCCTTCCGCCGGAAAAAATAGTCCCAGAAGTTGCATTATTACGCCATTAGATGGAGACGAAGACTCTGTGTCAGTCAGTATCGAAGACTTTTATTTTGAAAAGACTGAATTGTTGTGAACACGGAATTAGATGCAACCGACGTCTTTGACTAGAGCTGTCAGTCACAGGAAAACCCATTAACTGTTAAAAGGACGAGATATCGCAGCAGACATTGAAACAGATTTCTTTTTTATAAACATAGGATTGAAGGAAAATGCTAAAGCTGAATGCAGGTAATAAACTCGCTCACTCGATCTCTTTCTACATAATGCAGTGAGCTTCAATGAACAATATCAATTGACAACGAACCGTTTACGTTGCTAAGAGTGTTGTGTAGTGATACACAGAACCGTTGGGTGAAGGTCATAGTTGTGTTTTATCATGATTAAAACAGATATTGACCAATCAGAATCAAGGACAGGAACTAACCTGTATATATAATATATATATATAAGCAAGCACTTGATATGCTCCTAAGGCCCAAAGCATTGATTGATTGATTTTTGTTACTCAGGGGCATTTTTGTTTCATGGTGAGATCTTTTGATTTAACTATCGATTCGTTTTTTATAGACACATTGTGTGTTAATGCCACTATTGGCAGTTTGTAGATGAAATATTTGAATTTATACACACATTTTATTGAGGCATTGAGAGCTAAAATTAATCAAATTCTTTTTAAAAAAAAAAAAAATCATGACAAACTTGGCTCCCTGCACTTAGTGCAGCATTCTAGGGACGATCAGCTAAAGTATGCGCCTATCGCAGTCTATTTTTGTGGCATTTTTCGCACTTTTGGTTCCATTGTCCTGAAGTCAATGGTTTTTTTTTTTTTTGGAAATGGGTTTTTGTTCTGTTTTACAGCCTCATTGAGTTTATGATCATGGTCTTGTAAACTATTCGAACTGAAACTTTGAGGGAAAATATTTGATAAAGACTGAAAAAGCTTTGACGACGACCTTTTAAGTCATGCAGCCTAGTTCATTTATAGCATATGTTTAGGTTTTTATTTCTGATGATTGCATTTAAGCTTCAAAATTCACAAAAGCTGTGTTCAATTTTGAAAATGATCGCAACAACAACAAAAAAAAAACGTCTTAAATTTTGGTAGGCCACAGTTTATTTTCAGCAATAATTCTACTCTAGCCTACAAAAATAGTCTACTGCTATTAATGGCACTGCACTGGTGTGTGAACTAATGACAAGATTTTTTAAAAAGTCTCCATTATAGCCATATAGCCATTGGATATTGGGTGATGTTGTTAACACAATCCAGTTGACATCATGCAATTAGTCTATATATATATATATATAGTTAAAATTGCAACAGCAATGATGAAAAACGGTACACAAAATGATGTTACATCCATCTCTATCCTTTTATTACGTTCAATCATACCTCAGCAGAGAATGAAGCCCCCGGTGACGGATACATGTACAACGGCACATTCACACTTCGACCAACACAAACATGCATTCATCTACCCGCTCGCGCAAATTTGTACGACGTGTGCTTTTCTCATCCTCCCGCATACAACGTAACAGAAGTGGTAAATTGTCCTATCAAGGATACCGCAGTATCCCTGGTAAGATCTAGCTGTGCGTACACACGAAACCAAGCCTTGAGCTGTCACACTGTAGAATTTATCAAAGTATATTAGCATGGATTATAAGTTAAGAGCAATTTAATGACTTTTATTATTAATACATTGAGCAACCGCCACCCTCTGTGGCAGGACAGGATCAGGGTCCCTCTCACAAACGAGGGTCCCTGACACCAAGAGCTCAGCTGAACTACAAATGGAGGGTGTCACAATTACATCTGAAGTGCATCGGTTTCTGCTCTTTTACGAATTTTGTTCAACAGTCCAGGAAGTTTGAAATTGTTGCACCTTCATTCTATAAAAACTATACACAGAACAAAGTCCAACAATAACAGGAAAGAGTTAGTTTTTGAAAAAGAGCGCCCAAACGGATGCGTGATTGGTCATTGTTCACTTCAGTGAATGGTTTGGTATGGGGCTGGTTTATGATGTGGGGACCAGCGAACCTCTTGTCAGATGCTTTAGTCCAGCTCGATGGGGCTGCTGTCCTCCTGAGCTTCCTCACCCTCCTCTTCCTCACCTGAGCCCATTAGGCTATTCAATAGGTTTCCTGGCACAAAGGAAGCAAACCAGAATCTAGTCATTTTTTAAATGTCTTTCCTTAGATTAAACTGAGCAGTGTATTATGCTGAACAAAAATACAAGTTAAACAACTCTCTCCAATTTCTTGGTACAAATCAGAAAAACATGACATTAATGTTTATAATCTCTTCATATTACCACAATATTACCGTTTTTGCTGTATTTCGGAAATACATGACTGCACCCTTAATTGGCCCTTTGCAAAGACCCGCCCCTTTAATTATGTGCTCTCATCATGTTCTCACGCAGTGACATATACATAGCGGAGCAAAGAGGACACATCGACAGACATAGGAACCAGTTTCATATTTAATATATATCGCATTTTTTTAAAATAAATTTAAACAATAAATACTTTAATGTGAAGCGATCATCTCTTCATACTAGTTCATTTATAGCATCAAATAAACATGAATGAACATCAGAAGGAATGTTGTCGCAAGCGCGGAAAGACGGGAGTACGCACAATTTTTCAACTCTCCTGACAGCTTTGTCAGACAAAATGATGGATTCGGGGTTATGATTGGTCAGATCGCCTGTCAATCAAACTGCTTGCGAAGGGTCAATTGGTGAGCAGAAGAGACTTATTTTAAAAACATTAAAAAAATCTTACCAATATAAAACTTTTGAACAGTGGTGCATGTATAAAATCATTCTCCGTAAATGTACAGTATGTATGCAGATCAAATTCGGTATAACATATCGAGGTGTGTGTTTATATAGCATACATTTGTGATGTAAACAATAACAATAACAGTCAGGATTTGCTTTACTGGAGTATACAAGACTAGATTTGGAAGTGTGCTATATGCATGCAGGTATGGTAGGATATATCTAAATAGTAGTTAATCATTTGAAATGTGGTGATATTTGTGATTTTTTGATATAGTGACTAACCTAGTTACGTTTTGGTGATGTGTATTATTGACACGGTTATGTGATCCATGCAAAAAAATGTATGAAATCTGCCCCGCTTTAAATGAGGGGTTTAAAAAAGGAGTTCAATTTTCTTTCTTTCTTTTAAATGAATAATTTGGGTCCAAATTTGGGAGCAAATCCCTGCATTCAAGTCCCAAACACTGGGGAATGTCTTCCCAGAATAGTGTGAGTTTCACTGGAGAGGACTAATGCTTTTTGGCATGCTTTTGAAATTACATATTCAACAAGACAAGAGCATCAGTGAGTGTTATCATCATCATCATCATCACTACAGTTGATTATAATGATAGTTGGATGTTTTAAATGTACAGAAATTCCAATAAAAGTATCTTACTAAATTTTACAAACTGAGATAAAAGTGACCTCTAGAGACATCAAGCTGTTATTTGACCCAAATTATTGATTTAAAAAGAGACTAAAAGACTGCAAACACTGAACATACCACAGTATTCTAAAACTATTTCAACCAATTTAAACATTATGCATTTGAACCATTTTTGGAAAATGAATGTAATTGGGCTCCTTCATAATCTGGGTGAAGTACTGTTTCTGTAGTCAAACAGAGGCAGAGATGTTTCTTACCTAGCAAACCACCATATGATGATGACTGTTTAGGTGGCACTCCAAAGAACAGCTGTCCTATCCTATCCAGATACTGAGATCAAGAAAAGAACATAATGTGCGTTATAAACATTTCCAGAAGTCTCATCTCATACAGAATCGAAAAATTCAATTTGAATCTCTCTGAATGATGCCTGCAACCTCTGTTTATTTATGTAATATAATTATATTCTTAGTACAGAGATTATGGCTGGATTAACTTTGCTAACTTCAAACTCTTTTGTTACCAACTGCGAGTCACGTTTCTTGTTTGTTGTGGTTCGGGTTTGTCCACTTTTAACACACCTGGTTTATATCATCTGTGTTAGCAGAGGCTCATGAGAAGGGAGACAAAATGTGCAGTGCTGAGAACCACTGATGTAGACAACTCACTGGGTCAGGAGCAGAGATAGTGTTTCAGTCATAGGGGTTTCAACCCTATTTCTAGGTACTGAGAAAGACTCGAGAGAATCGCCAAGTATGTTTGTGATGTTTAAGAGAGTTATTATCACTAACTTACCTCGTTGTACATAGGGTCCCTCTTCAGTGATGGCTGATACTGCTCGCATAACACTGTGAAGACTGTCAACTTCCCACTGGAAATCAAACCACACGTCATCTAGAGGTTGTGTCAACCGCTTTGTTCCATTATTTTGCTAAAACACTGATGGATCATTTTCAAATTTTAGATTTGGTCTATTGCAAGGCTCTTCAACTCCAGTCGTGGAGAGCCAGAAACAATCCCAATGTAACCCATTTCTCTGTAATTTAAGTACACCTCTATTAGCTTGTTCGCATGTGCTTGTTTAGGGTTAATGCTAAACTCTGGCCCCGTCCCAAAATGGAACCCTAAGCCCTTGCGATCTTCCTCCAAGTCCACACTTTCATGCCACTTTGACTGTCGGGTAGAAGTCTGCTGTGGAGCTGGGTGCACATATTGGCCGCAAAGGGGGTGCTTGCGAGCACCCTTCTTACACCTAAAAAGACAAATGGTCCTTGCGGATTTAGTGGACAGGCATGCGGCGACCATTGTAAGTCCACAAGACTGCAAGTGCACATGAAATGTGGCATTTAGGACACCGCCTCTCCAGGACTGGAGTTGAAAAGCCTGGGTCTATTGCGTTTCCACAATACACATACTGTACATTCCTACAGTAAAGGATGCAAACAGGTATTTGAAACCGCAAGTTTTAAATAGACTGGGAAAAAGGCTTAAGTGAGAAGTTGGTCGGAGAAATTCATGGGATACTCATCCCTTAAATCAGGTGACAGGAGACAATGATATGAAAATAAAAAGAAAGTTAAGAAACAGCTCTTGATAAGACTAAAATAGCTCGTTTAGTAGTCTCACTGACATCAAACGTCACTATTGAAGATTAAAAATTCATTATTTTATTATTATTTATATTCCTAATCAAATGCATAATGTATTTGAGAAAGTATAAAATGCATGAGGGTTAAGTTTGCAAGAACAGGTAGTGTCATATGACATCCACAAGGGAGGAGAGATAATTTTGGCTTCACAGGAATGTATGAACGGATGTACATGTTGCATATGTTTTCCGCTGATGCAGGGGTTCCACGATGTAAACAAGTGATGTACAGTATTCCCTATAAGGAGAGTAGATTGTGACATGTGTAAGCATGAAGTACGCTCTATTTTAAAGAAACCAACATGTTTCTCTACCTTGTAAGGAATTGCAAAATCTCTAGTCATGGTGTATAATGCTCGATGTAAACGCACTGCCCCATAGAAGCACATGAAAATGGCCTGAAGACAATAGAACAAGCTTCTCTCCTATGCCTGATATACAGTGGGTACGGAAAGTATTCAGACCCCCTTAAATTTGTCACTCTTTGCTATATTGCAGCCATTTGCTAAAATCATTTTTTAGCTCATAGTGCTTGTCAGAGCAAATGAGAATCATGAGGTCAAAGGAACTGCCTGAACAGCTCAGAGACAGAAATGTGACAAGTCATAGATCTGGCCAAGGTTACAAAATTTTTTTTGCAGCACTTAAGGCCACAGTGGCCTCCATGATCCTTAAATGGATGACGTTTGGGATGACCAGAACCCTTCCTAGAACTGGCCTTCCGGCCAAACTGAGCTATCGGGGAAGAAGAGCCTTGGTGAGAGAGGTAAAGAAGAACTCAAAGATCACTGTGGCTGAGCTCCAGAGATGCAGTCGGGAGATGGGAGAAAGTTGTAGAAAGTCAACCATCACTGCAGCCCTCATCAATCTTTATGGCAGAATGGCTCGACGGAAGCCTCTTCTCAGTGCAAGACACATGAAAGCCTGCGTGGAGTTTGCTAAAAAAACACCTGAAGGACTCCAAGATGGAGAGAAATAAGATTCTCTGGTCTGATGAGACCAAGATAGAATTTTTTGGCCTTAATTCTAAGTGGTATGTGTGGAGAAAACCAGGCACTGCTCATCACCTGTCCAGTACAGTCCCAACAGTGAAGCATGGTGGTGGCAGCATCATGCTGTGGGGGTGTTTTTCAGCTGCAGGGACAGGACGACTGGTTGCAATCGAGGGAAAGATGAATGCGGCCAAGAACAGGGATATCCTGGACGAAAACCTTCTCCAGAGTGCTCAGGACCTCAGACTGGGCCGAAGGTTTACCTTCCAACAAGACAATGACCCTAAGCACACAGCTAAAATAACAAAGGAGTGGCTTCACAACAACTCTGTGACTGTTCTTGAATGGCCCAGCCAGAGCCCTGACTTAAACCCAATTGAGCATCTCTGGAGAGACCTAAACAATGGCTGTCCACCAATGTTTACCATCCAACCTGACAGAACTGGAGAGGATCTGCAAGAAGGAAAGGCAGAGGATGCCCAAATCCAGGTGTGAAAAACTTTTTGAATCTTTCCCAAAAAGACTCATGGCTATATTAGATCAAAAGGGCATTTCCACTAAATACTGAGCAAAGGGTCTGAATACTTAGGACCATGTGATATTTAAGTTTTTATTTTTTAATAAATCTGCAAAAATGTCAACAATTCTGTGTTTTTCTGTGCTGTGTGTACATTGAGGGGAAAAAAAAATGAACTTAAATGATTTTAGCAAATGGCTGCAATAAAAACAAAGAGTGAAAAATTTTCAGGGTGTCTGAATACTTTCCGTACCCACTGAATATGACAATAAAGAGTTTTTCTTGGCAAGGCAACTTGGTATCCGATCCTGTGATTCAACTATAACGGGGGCAAAAGCTGTAATTTCAGATCAACACAATATTTTACTGATGCATAAAAATAGACCATGACAGAAAACATCCACCCAGACTGTCAATGTGATTATTTATAGCACAACCTCTGACAATGCCTCTAGAGCATTCAAAAATAATGACAAGAGCCTGATGCTGAGATCAAAAAAGCATGAATACAGGACAGTATCTTACCCATCCACAGCCAGCAGGAGGAACCACAGGAAATTAAGCAAAGGCTGCACAAACGGAGGGCCCTTCTCTATAGACGGGTGCTTCTGTGTGTATGTGGTGAACACCACCAACGCGCTAGTCTTGTTTTTTAGACAAAGGAACCTGCGGTCAAAACAAGATTCGGAGATGTATACCAATCATAATGGAAAATAATAACATCAGGAACCAACATATACACTGAATATCATATTGACTATGTGACAAGCACAAAAACATTTGCTTCAAGTTTAGTATCAATCATTGACTTTAAACTCACTAGACTTTAAAACAAGACTAGATGGGTGAGTATTAGTTCATACATCATACTAATGCACTATTTTCCAATTCATCTGAATGCTATTCATATATTTATTTGAAAAACAGACCCAAACTTATGTTGTTCCT
Source organism: Opsariichthys bidens (assembly GCA_037194245.1). Classification (NCBI taxonomy): domain Eukaryota; kingdom Metazoa; phylum Chordata; class Actinopteri; order Cypriniformes; family Xenocyprididae; genus Opsariichthys; species Opsariichthys bidens. The sequence goes on from CM074309.1 coordinate 7,382,593, forward strand.
TTCGTTCTCGGGACACTCAACGTTGCGAAAATAGCTGACGCGATAGGAAACTGGCTTAGAGCCATTGTAAAACACTAACCAGTGGCACCCAATGGACCTGAGCTTTTTGTCAATATATAGTTATGCCGAATGTCTACTCCTTAGAATCTTACTCCTCCAGCTATCGACTGTGCTTCATTTGATCCTAGTGGTTGAGAATCACCTCAGCAGCCAACAGTATTGCAAACAGACACCTGCTGCCACCCTGCCTGCCATGTTCGGGCAAGAAGGCTAGACCAAGATTTCTTGCATAAAAGCAAACTGCTCTCAAAGATGCGTTACTTCAAATGGACATTTTGAGTAAGGGTTTTATCCACAAGAGGTGCACATTCTGCCAAGGCCGCACCCACGCTGAAGCCCCTCTCATTGAGACAGACTGCCCTCACTGCGAAGAAATAAGTCTCAGGATTCTGCAGAGTTGCCCTCTTCCCGTGGGATGACTAGGCTTCTTGCACTCCCCCGCGATCTTCTCCTGTGCCGCAGGAGAGACTTGAATTTGGTGCAGATATTTCAGCAATGAGCTCAAGCCAGCTGAGGTCCTGTGTACCTTAAACTCTCTGATCCTGCACGCTCACCTCTGCAGCCCTCGGTTTAATGATGTTTGGAAAATAAGACAACGGGAATGGCGCCATGTCACTGGCTGCGTCTGAGGACGAAGAATGGTCAAAAATATAGTGGAGTCGTGTCCTTTCCAAGGCTGTGGAAGACCTTGGTTTGTTTAAACGGCAGTGCAAAAGCAGTCCAAGGCTATGTGCCTCTTCCTGCAGAGAACATCAAGCTCAACCCCTCAGACATGTACTCGGTTCGAGCCCACTGTGTGATGGCAGGGCAGCTTTCAGCATCTGGACAGATGCAAAGAAAGCATGGCATATAAATTACCTAGAACTATTGCAGGTGCATCTGTCACTCATAGTTTCATCTGGAGGTACAGAATCACCGTTTTCTTGTTTGCACGGACTGAATTGTGGTGTGGATTTGCTGTAATGACAAGAAGTCAAAGGAGAAAGGAGACCATATTCACAGACCGTAATGATGATTTTCGAGAGTGGAGGTGGATGTGTTTGCCTCTGATGACAACATGAATTGCTCAATTTTCTGTCCAATGTTGCATGCCGAGGAGTGAGTTAACGGACGCACAAATGGCAGAGGACACACAAAAATGCATTTCCCCTGGTGAAGGTTTTGCATCTGGTCATTTGAGAAATGGTTATTCGAGACCGTCCTGCTGATAGCCTCGAAATGGCCCAGTCACCTGTGGTTTCCAAGGATCATGGAGCTGCTCGCTGCAGCTCTGTGGCCCATTTCGCTGAGAAAGTATGTGGCAGCTATAGCAGCAAATCATATCCTTGTAGTTGACCTATCAGTTGGGGAAATTGCACATCTATATTCAGTGCTCTAGCCAGTAGAAGCTTTAGGAATATGTTTTTGTGTTATGGCGGGGTCGCACTAAAGGCTTGCCAGCATCAAACAGAGGTTATAACACTGTCTATTTCATTGACTTTCAGGGCTTGCACTGAAGGAGTAAGAGCCCATTCTACCAGAGGAATTGCTTCCTCCTAGGCATTAGCAAATATTGTGTCCAACAGGATGTCCTCACCTAATACTTTTGCTAGGTTTTTGCTCTCTGTGCCTCCACCATTTATCCACCAACCATTTAAGCGAGCCGTTCCATACCGAGGCACCCCATACAGAGGAAAAGCACCAAATATTGAGCCATACTAAACCGTACCACGCAGTGGAAAAGAGCCAATTCCCATAGCGTCAGACACAATGTTGAGTGAACCAAAAACTTCTCCGGTTACTTGTGTAATTTCGGTTCTCTGAGATGGGAACGATACACTACATACACATTTATGAGACATGCTACACCTCTTTGCTTTCAGTCAAAAGATTCTGAGGAATTGGTGTAATGGACACCATTGGCCAGTGTTTTACATAGTAGTAACTTAATAGGGCTTCAGTATTTTTGGAGAAAGTTGCTTCTCAATATGTAATGTCTCCTACCCTCATTTCAGGGAATCCAAGGTTACGTCATTAACTGGAGACATTATTTCTCTGCAGTTGCTCTCAAATCCAATATGTTATCAGGTTTGATCTTAATGACGATCGGCCCTATTGCACTACTGTCACAGCATCAAACTTTAAAGTCGACAATTTTGAACATAAGTGAACAACAGAAACTAACATTTTCTGTGAACTTAAAGTTGGGTCTGTTCCTCATTCCTATTGTATGGCTTTAGAAGTCCTGAAATATAGTGCATGGGAGCATATTTTTGAGCTGGACAGCCACATTCCCTATTCACGTCCATACGCTGTATGGCAGAGTGGCATAGACATTATTTTCTTACATTTCTTCTTCTGTATTTAGCAGAAGTTAAACTGGTCGGAAAATGCATTGGGGTGAAATAATGATAATAGAATTTTCATTTTCAGGAATGAACCATTCCTTTACGAGCAGATTTTACACCGAAACTCCAGAACTCACTGTAAGACGGCTTGTGCTACAAACATGTCCACCTCTCCGTGAAATCCTCGTGCTGATGAATACTCCACCAGCATCTGTGCACAGCCCTCTCCATCAGATGAGTGCAGGAAATGATAGCGTGATTCACTGTAATTTTGCTCTAAAATGCAAACAAATAAATTATGCAGGTTACACATTCTAAAACAGCTTGTTGATCACTGATTTGATGGTTATTGTCATGCGTGTTGTACCTTTCCACAATGTGAGAGCCAGCAGCTGGTGTAGTTTAGGGTGGCCCAACTTCCCCGACCCTCCCGATGACCACTTGATCGCTCTGGAGACGAACGCCACTCTCTCTGGTGAATTTGGATCCATCAGGCTAAAGAGTTTAGTCAGATGCTCTTAAAAAAGAATATAATTACAATAATTAAAATGCCATCTTATAATTTCTGCAGATGAAAAAAAAAAACAAGGACATTTGAACAATACTTCTGCGTACTTTGCACTAAGCAATACTGAATATTTATCATATTCTGTATTAATTAGTTGACAATATAAAACAAAAAAGCAACATTGTCAATATTGTGCAGTATTGTGCAACTGCGCCTTGTCTCATCACATGAGTAAAAGGGCATTAAGACTGTCTCTGAATCAGTAGTCGTCATTAGTAAAACTGTCAGCTAAGTTTAAGTTCATTTACAAAAAACAATTTGACTTCATATTTCTGCAAATCAGTTCTATTTCAATTAAGAACTTCAATATTTCAAATCAATATTTTTAGGTTAATTTAATGAAAATAATTTAAACGAAAACATGCCTTAATTATTTTCAACCTTACATTAAACGCTTTGAATCTGGCTAAAATGGCGTGTCCAAAAACACACTTACCAGTCAACCAGTAAAATAAATAAAACGTATTTAATAAAACGCTATATTCCCACTATCAAATGTTTACAAGGAGTACTAGCCTTAAAATTAATATACATCCTTAATATTCTAAAAATCCAGCTCTAACTGCATACACAGTAAAGCAAACTATATCTCACCTAGTGTCTCATCATCTACTTTGGCCCCAGATTTCTCCAGAGACTCTAGTACCAGCATGGACAGATCTGCAGCACTGTTTTGCTGTTTAGGAAACAAACATTAGCACAGAGATCTTACTCACATTGGGGGGAGGGAAGGGAAGTATACTAAAAGCAAACTGTCAGAGCTTTAATGGCATGATAAATTAGAGCCTCTGATGGACCTAAAGCCGACGACAGAGGAACACATACCTGATTATAACTAAAGAAGAGCAAAGCTCCATTGTACATCAACTCTCTGGCCTCTGCATGCTTTGCTTGTGACATGTACCTGCACCCAAAACAACATGTTATTATTAACACGATGTTTATGTGATCAAACAAAAAAAGAAATCTTTTAAAAATCCATTTTAAAGTTTGCATGATTTTTTTTCCCCATATTATGACGTATATCCAAGTTAAACAACTCCTAAAACAAGAAAAAGGTACATTATTTTGTCCATTGGGATCATCGTTGTTTGCTATTGGTCAATCTCATGCGAGTGTCAGGTTGCCCCGCCCTCACGCCAGTTAATACGTCATCAGAGACGTGGAAGGGGAAGCTATTTTGATTAAAGATTGCGAGGGCACATGAATTTTAAAAAAAAAGATGCGCACAGATAAAATCACTTATAATAAATATTTCAATATTCCATCAAAAAAATTATTATTCTCCATTTTGAGTTCATGCAGACTTTAAAACACATGTGCCAAGTTCTTAGAAAAAATATTAGTGTCTGCTTTGGACATTTATTCCATTTTTAAATTTATATTTGGCCCCAAAAAGATCATGTGTTTTCAAATATATTTAAATGCATTTTTCAAGGTGAAAAGTTGTTTTTTTTTCCTTCCCCTCAGGGAATCACAACACAAGACATTTTACAACCTGAACCAACCTTGACTTATCATGAAACAGTCTGCAGGGAACCTCATTATGATTACATTTCCTGTTTTTTTTCTGCATGTTCCTTCATCTACAGGGGTTGGACAATGAAAATGAAACACCTGGTTTTAGACCAGCAACACTATAGAGGCCAAAATCTATAGGCCAATACAGAATCAATTCATCTTGGGAATGACAGATACGAGTCCGTCGCAGAGGCCAGAGAGATTTTGAGCCATTCTTCTTCCAGAACAGTGGCCAGGTCGCTATGTGATGCTGGTGGAGGAAAACACTCGACTTGCACCTTCAACTACCCAAAAATGGCTCAAAAACATTTAGATCTGGTGAGTGTGCAGGCCGTGGGAGATGTTCAACTTCACTTTCATGTTCATCAAACCATTCTGTCACACGTCTTGTGTGTATTGGGGCATTATCATGCTGACACAAGGCCCACCTTCAGGATACAATGTTTGAACCATTAGGTCAGGGGTGTCCAATCCTGCTCCTGGAGAGCCACTGTCCTGCAGAGTTTAGCTCCAAGCCCAGTTAAACACACCTGGACCAACTAATCAAGGTTTTCAGGCTTACATGAAACTTCCAGGCAGGTGTTTTGTGGTAAGTTGGAGCTAAACTCTGTAGGACAGTGGCTCTCCAGGAGCAGGATTGGACACCCCTGCATTAGGTGCTTATGGTCCTCCAGAATGGTTCTGTAGTCCTTGGCAGTGACATGGCCATCAAACACAGTAGGGAATGCCATAACACTGCAGCCCAAACCATCACTGATCCACTCATGCTTCACTCAGAGCATGCAACAGTGTTAAGGTGTTAAGGCTTCTCCACACCGTAACTCCCACGGATGAGAAAGACAGTGAAGGTGCACTCGGAGAACAATAAATGTTTCACATTGTCCACAGCCCAAGAGTTGGCACCACTGAAATCCACATATGGCACTGGCATGAGTGACCAAAGTTTTGGCTATAGCAGCCTGACCACGAATATAGACTCCGTGGAGCTCCCAACAAACAGTTTTGGTGGAAACGGTTGAGTCGAGGAGCACATTTAATTCTGCATTGAGTTCTCAGCTGCGTTTTTTTTGTTTTTGGGATACAATCCGGGCTCATACCTGGACATCCCTTTCAGACAACTTCCTCTGTGTTGGCAGTTGCTCCTGTTGGATGTGGTGGTATTCTGACATTATCCTGGATACCTCGGCTCTCGATACACTTGCTGTCCTGGTCACAGATGAGTCAGCAAGATACGCACCAACAATTTGTCTTCTTTTGATATGTCTACTATTTACTTGGAAGATTGGCCACCAGGGCCGAGGATACTATATATAGGTGTGAAACCTCCAACACTATTTTGGCCAGTGTTTCGGTTTCATTATCCATCCCCTGTTGGTTGCAACTTAATATGAAACATTAATGAGTTGTCCACCCCCTAAGAAACAGTGCACTATATGCCTAACCTTTTCTTTTAACGAGGCTTTTTTTTACGTCAATATGATGTCCATACGGTTGTCTCAACCTGACATTTCTACTTTATTACCTGATCTGTGCCATCTTTCATACTGATGTTGCTTGTCTATCAATAGCGAGGAGACACCATAGAGGGACTTTTAAATTCAACGCCTATAAATGCATCTTGGTAGGCAACTTACCAGATTTGAAACTGACAAAAATGCTGCCTAGATAGGCAGCACAATAGTTTGAGGTACCTCGCTAGGTTTTGAGACTGTGATGCCAAAAATGCTGCCTAGGTAGGCAGCTCATGAGACAGCAGGTCAACGAAAGGAAGAATGAATGACAGATAAGCTTTTAAGAAGTAATTCCTATAAAATAATGACTTTATCGCTATTGTACTATTTATCTGAATTTATCTGATCATTTTAAATAGATACTTTAAACCGAATTTCATAATCATGCTGGTTTACAAGCTCTATTGCTAAAACGCTTAAATTCAAATAAATGTCCAGACTAATGCGATTGGCGTGCAATATAACATTGATTTTGGTGAAGTATTATTATATTTCGTTATAACTGATATATTTTTCAGATGGTGGAATTGTTAATCAACCTTGTTCTTCAGATTAGCATGTAGCTAAACAGGCTCACGCTGAAATTTTGTTGTGAATGACGTAGAAAACAGCCAATCAGAAATAAGATATGACCCAGGGGGCGAGTCAGGGCGAGCAGCTAGCCAATCAGCGTACGCGGGGAACGTACTCGGTTGACAACAAGAAAGATCTGGAAGCGGCTGGGCCTGGACCAGTCATTATTACTCCTGCAATTAGCGATAAAGCTTACCTGAAGAATAATGTGCGGTACATCTGATGGGCCTCATAATAATCTCCTCTCTCCACACTGGCTCTCAGTTTGCCCTCCACTCGCTGTACTCCTCCGCGGTTCCTCGCGCTGGAGCTCTTCAGAGACTCCTGCTCCGACATGACTGCTCCGACCAACCAAACGCGATCACTGAGCCTTCAGACTCGCCGTACTCTCACTTACATATATGGCATCCACAGATATTTCTTATATATTTGTTTTATCGTTTTAGAATCATCACAAGAAAGGACAACATGCTTTTGGCACAATGGAGAGACACGCATAATATATATATATATAACTTAGTTACGTATTTAAAATACAAAATTTGAGTAACTGTATTTCATTACAGTTCCATTTTAAATGGGTGGTAATCAGATTACAGTTACATCTGAAAAGTGTTTTAGATTACCAAAGTGATTACTTTGAATTTTAATGTCATTTAAACAGCGATTGGTGATTCTCTGACTCTGACAGTCTGAAAAAGTTTAAGTTTCATCAACATTTTAATACTTTTAAGAGGGAACATAAAAATGTTGTTATTTTTTATTTAGTTCTGTCCTGAACAAGACAAAATGACTGAATTTATAAAAAAAAAAAATTGCTGTCAACTTAACTGTCCTGTCATGACCTGATGATCCACGACTGTTTTCATGTTTTCTGATAGTTGTTTGTGAATCATTTTATAATTCACTCTTCACTGCTACTTTTTCTCACAATTTGTTTGCATTTCACAGTTCTGACAATTCTTTTTCTCAGAATTGTGCGATTTTAATTGCAAGTTATAAATTCAGAACTAGGAGATTCAAACCTGCAATACTTGCAAAAGTTTTTTTCTTGCAATTGTGAATTTAGTTTGTGAGTTTATATCTCATAATTCTGACTTTTTTCAATATTGCGAGTTTATATCTCATAATTCTGACTTTATAACTCACAATTGCAACTTTATGTCACGCAATTCTGAGGGAAAAAGTCAGAATTGTGAGATAAAAACTTGCAATGACCTTTTTTGTGTTTGTTCCACACTTATTAGTATTCTAAAGTATTCTAAAGTATTTACATTAAGTTACTAAACTTGAGTAATGTAACGAAATACGTTGCAAATGACTTTTTAAAGCGTGTATTTTGTAATCTGTCGTGAAATACATTTTAAAAGTAACCTACCCAGCCCTGTATGTATATATATATATATATATATATATATATATATATATATATATATATATATATATATATATATATTATATTATATTTGAAGGTGTTCAATTATGGCCGAAATGTACAGTATTAAAGATCTATGAACATCTGCAGTTAAATTTGTGTATAACAGATTTATAAAAAATTACAATTTTGTCAGATTACATGGGGGGTAAAATGACTTTCGAACAACATCATTATTTTATTTTTTACAGAGATTCGTAGGCCTGTTAGTTAAATCTGTTGACGTTAGCAATCTTTGTTGCATTATATGCCAAGTTCAAAAATGGGAAAAAAGCACTTCTTGTTTTTCGCCAAAGTTGGCATTTCTGTAACTCATATTACGGATATCTTAATATCCTTTTAGATTCTAATTCTTAAAAAAAAAAATCTTAATTTTCAAGACCCCGGTATACTTCAAACGAAATCGAAGAACGAACTGGTGTGACGCCATTTCGAACAATATCAGGCAGAAACGAAGTTCGTTTCAAGTGGTACTCACCCAGAGTCTATGATGGCCAGCTCCTCCTCTCTGGACGTCGAAAGGGGAGGAGAGATAGAGTTGTGGGTAGGGTTAGGTTGTGGTTGTACATTCGTTCCTCCTCGCTGGACGTCTAGCGAGGGGGAGCTAACGTAAGCTCCACCCATCTTATCGTTCGTTCTGGAAGTTCGAAACAGCTTGCCGAAGCGAACTTTGCTTGTACGCACCTTCGTACTACCATTGGTCCGTGGACATTACGCAATAGACACCTTCTTTCACTCGGAAAATCTTTTGTAGTTTATTTCTCTCCTCGAGTCTGTACAGTGTTGCCAGACCTACGATATTTATATCATTTGTATGACAATTTTGGCCTATTTTCTATTCTATTTTATGAAGTATTATAATATAAACGCGACGTGACTTTACTGAGCTCTTGCAAAAAAACATCCATGTTGCCATAATCAGATCCCTTTCTTATGCGTATTTTTAAAAAAATCCTTAATTTTTCAGTTGTGTTGTTTATTTTATTACTGAGAGGAAAGTGCAGCATTTTTATTCATCTAACCGTCAATGTTCGATTATATGAGTATGTCACCGCTCATGTATTTCGAACTTCGTTTTAACCCTAAACGAAGAATGGAAAAGAACTTTCTTTGAAATAGACCAGGGATCTCAATGCACATCCTTGAGTAAGTTGGTACACATTTCCAATGGTTGCACATTTTACTAGAAATGTATCTTGTTTTTTCAATCAACACAAAACACAGTTGAACATTACAAATATTCCAGAATATGTGCGCCTGTATTTCTAAAATATTAGATATTCGTCTATACTCTCATTCTTAATAAACTTGTTACAGAACCTCCAGAAAGTCAAGAGAGACATACGGATCCATGTGCAAGCTTTTATTAAAATTGTAGTGATAGTAAGAGGCAGGGTTGAACCATGGCAAACAGGTAACACGGATAACAAGGCGAAGAGTAATCATAGGACAAGACGTAGGTCAATGGTCCATGAACAATATCCAACGGAGGTCAGGCAAGAGTCAATCCAATAACACAGGACCTCGAAATAGGACATCAGGCAAGACAAGGCTAGATATCTCCGTTGAAGGTTCTCACTAGGATTTCACATAACACTTGACAGTTGGCAATCATGCATTCGCGTTAGGAAATGAGGCATAGCAATAAGCATAAGAGATAAGCATGAACATGAAGGCATAAGCACAAGGAATCAGTCATTCAGAAATGAGGCAATGTATTCTCCATGAGCAAGAGGAAGTCCAAGGCTTATAAAGCACATCTAAATGTACTTCAGCTGTAACCAGTGCAATAAGTAATCTGTGACATAAATGCTGGGAAATATACAGTCGTGGCCAAAAGTTTTGAGAATTACATAAATATTGGAAATTGGAAAAGTTGCTGCTTAAGTTTTTATAAAAGCAATTTGCATATACTCCAGAATGTTATGAAGAGTGATCAGATGAATTGCATAGTCCTTCTTTGCCATGAAATGAACTTAATCCCAAAAAAAAACTTTCCACTGCATTTCATTGCTGTCATTAAAGGACCTGCTGAGATCATTTCAGTAATCGTCTTGTTAACTCAGGTGAGAATGTGGACGAGCACAAGGCTGAAGATCATTATGTCAGGCTGATTGGGTTAGAATGGCAGACTTGACATGTTAAAAGGAGGGTGATGCTTGAAATCATTGTTCTTCCATTGTTAACCATGGTGACCTGCAAAGAAACGCGTGCAGCCATCATTGCGTTGCATAAAAATGGCTTCACAGGCAAGGATATTGTGGCTACTAAGATTGCACCTAAATCAACAATTTATAGGATCATCAGCAACTTCAAGGAAAGAGGTTCAGTTCTTGTAAAGAAGGCTTCAGGGCGTCCAAGAAGGTCCAGCAAGCGCCAGGATCGTCTCCTAAAGAGGATTCAGCTGTGGGATCGGAGCTTGCTCAGGAATGGCAGCAGCAGGTGTGAGCGCATCTGCACGCACAGTGAGGCCAAGACTTTTGGAAGATGGCCTGGTGTCAAGAAGGGCAGCAAAGAAGCCACTTCTCTCCAAAAAAAACATCAGGGACAGATTGATCTTCTGCAGAAAGTATCGTGAATGGACTGCTGAGGACTGGGGCAAAGTCATATTCTCCGATCTGGAAAAAGGCTTGTCAGGAGAAGAAAAGGTGAGCGCTACCATCAGTCCTGTGTCATGCCAACAGTAAAGCATCCTGAGACCATTCATGTGTGGGGTTGCTTCTCATCCAAGGGATTGGGCTCACTCACAATTCTGCCCAAAAACACAGCCATGAATAAAGAATGGTACCAAAACACCCTCAACAGCAACTTCTTCCAACAATCCAACAACAGTTTGGTGAAGAACAATGCATTTTCCAGCACGATGGAGCACCGTGCCATAAGGCAAAAGTGATCACTAAGTGGCTCGGGGACCAGAACGTTGAAATTTTGGGTCCATGGCCTGGAAACTCCCCAGATCTTAATCCCATTGAGAACTTGTGGTCAATCCTCAAGAGGCGGGTGGACAAACAAAAACCCACTAATTCTGACAAACTCCAAGAAGTGATTATGAAAGAATGGGTTGCTCTCAGTCAGGATTTGGCCCAGAAGTTGATTGAGATCATGCCCAGTCGAATTGCAGAGGTCCTGAAAAAGAACGGCCAAAACTGCAAATACTGACTCTTTGCATAAATGTCATGTAATTTTCGATAAAAGCCTTTGAAACGTATGAAGTGCTTGTAATTATATTTCAGTACATCACAGAAACAACCGAAACAAAGATCTAAAAGCAGTTTAGCAGCAAACTTTGTGAAAACTAATATTTATGGAATTCTCAAAACTTTTGGCCACGACTATAGTGTAGTTAAGTGCAGTGCAAGAGTCCATGTCACCAGAAGGGCGACTTCTAATGGAAATTATTCAAAAGAGCACAGACAGGATTCATGACAAAGCTTGTCTTTTTTTAATCTTCATTTTAAAGGCCCTACAATATGGTTCAATCCCATAGATATAATGTGGTTCCATGTTGAATTTGACCCATTTACTAGCTACGCTAACAGATATTCAACATCAATCTCTATTCAAAACCAAAAACTTAAAAACTGCCAGGAAGATAGATAAAATTAGAAAGCATAATAACTGAACATCTTTGCGTGTTTTCTTGCGTGGCTGAATGTTGGTGAAATCAAAACGCAAACAGTGAAAGGCATTTGCCGTTAGCGACCATCCGGCAGAGGAATCTGCTTGGTCTTAAAGCCATTCGCGTACGGCAATGTTCACAAATTTGCCTCAAAGGAATGATTAACTCTCAATTTGGAGCACATGCCTGAGAATAAGGGAAAAACTTGATGTGTTAAATATCGGACGATTCCGTATTATACCCTAGTAACCAAGTACAACAAAGTAGATACAAAAGGAAATTTTAATGAATTCAGCAAATTTCCTATCAGTAACCATCATGATAGCATACAACAAACAGTTTAAATACAGAATATACTTTATTATTCTCATTTTGACATTTATGGTACATATAAAATACATATACTGTGGTTAGAATTTACAAATGTTACATTTGAGATCAAACTAATTGTATTAAAATAGCAAACCTAACAAACAGAACATTACATTCTTTAAAAAGAAAGAAAGAAAAGAAAAGCAGTGAACTAAATAGGAAAAATGTCTAACATATTTCTAGTTAGCTGTCCTCGATGAATCCCAGAACTGAATTCACAGGATTACGGTGCAGCTTAATCTAGAGGAGATGAATTCTTTCCCCAAAGGCAATAATTACTGTCAGGGTGTATTCAGAGTACATTGTCATCGCTCAATATAGGAAAAGAATTATAAATCTCTGTAAACATTTTTTTTTTTTAATTACAATAAGCAGCATATGCTTTTCCCTGCATTGATTCTTCATCTACTTTAAATTAGATTAATTGAATTGTGACAACAATTCAGAGCAATTTGCAGTTTGCTGCAGACAAATTCTTTGGAAAAGTTGGTCAAGTAATAATGTCTCTTACAATTCAAAGGAAAACAACTGTCCAACATCATGCCTTCATACTGGTACTTGGGTCTGTCTGGGTGGGATTGGTTTAGGGACTCCTGGTCCTTGTCTGTAAGGTTAAGAAGCAGGTCAGGTGATCATAATCTCAAACATCATTGCACTCAAATGAAATAAAAGAGAGATTATTACAAGGAAAGAAGTTTTCAAATTGAAACTTCGCCAGTGCAAAACAATGGTGTTGCTATGTGCTTTCTAAGGTGTTCTAATTGGTCGTAAGCATGTTCGTATGCATTTGCTTGGATATTCTGAGTGTTTCTAGGGTGTTTTGATTGGTTGTTTACTGGCCCTTGTCTTGATATTCTGGGTATGGCTAGAATGTCTCAGTATGTCTCACCATGTCTTTCACTACTTACACTTAAAAAAATTAAAAATAGCCAACAGCGTTTTTGAAGTCCCAGCCAAAGAGATCCGCATTTGACTGCTTGTGACAGTCACAGTTGTATCAGTCTCATAAAGCATGAGGTAAAATCATTTTTTTTTAAAAAAATGTAACAGAGCATTGCTGTGCGCGCTGCAGCAGTTCAAGCCAGACTTGATTTCAACCGCAGCTTCAGCGTATATTTATAATGTAGTGGGTGGAACTTCAGAAAGAGAGGATATGATTGGACAGAAGATTTGATGAGAAGCTGAAGTGCAGAGTGATGTCATCAAAATCGTTGATCCATATTGATGGACATGAGAAACTGAATGCAAATGTTGTCATTGTTTTGGAGCACACTAAATAGCTTATAGATAACTTCAAGGCTAAAAGCCAAAAAAACTTCCATTTCGATTTCATGGGGACTTTAAGACGCCACCAATAAATTAATAGAGAGCACAAAAACATAAGTTGGCTTAGATATTTATAGTAACATTACCTTGGTTGAGCTACTGAAGTGCCATTTGAATACGCTGGTTTATTTGACTGCAAGAAAAAAAACTGAAGTGAGCAAAGTTACTTTAAAGATGATCATCGGAAGTTAAAATAAACCCATTTTTAATCATTATGGCAAAACTGTGTGAGTGGTTTGCTGTTTGAACCTCTGTCATTGACTGTGGAGTAGACACTCTTGTTGAAATGCCATTTGCCTCCACATTTGACTGGGCATTCGAAGGACCATTTGCTGCATTAGTCGACCTGTTGTAAAAATATTAAACAAAATATCAAACGTCAGAAGATTTCACGACAATTTTCAAACATTTTTGATTTTGTGTTTGATTTGCAACATTGTAAAGTTTTAAACCTGCATCTTTTTTAAATGCCACTCACAATCCAACTTGCTACAGTATGTGTATTTAAATTAAATTCAGTCAAATGAAGTCAGCTTGAGGCTCATTACGGAATATGCCGGATTAACAAACATCAGTGTAACATGACGTTTTTATCCTTCAAACAGTGGTTGTGTTTGTGCCGATTCAAGAACACTCATGTAGAGTCGTGGCCAAAAGTTTTGAGAATTACATAAATATTGGAAATTGGAAAAGCTGCTGCTTAAGTTTTTATAAAAGCAATTTGCATATACTCCAGAATGTTATGAAGAGTGATCAGATGAATTGCATAGTCCTTCTTTGCCATGAAAATGAACTTAATCCCAAAAAAACCTTTCCACTGCATTTCATTGCTGTCATTAAAGGACCTGCTGAGATCATTTCAGTAATCGTCTTGTTAACTCAGGTGAGAATGTTGACGAGCACAAGGCTGGAGATCATTATGTCAGGCTGATTGGGTTAGAATGGCAGACTTGACATGTTAAAAGGAGGGTGATGCTTGAAATCATTGTTCTTCCATTGTTAACCATAGTGACCTGCAAAGAAACGCGTTGCATAAAAATGGCTTCACAGGCAAGGATATTGTGGCTACTAAGATTGCACCTAAATCAACAATTTATAGGATCATCAGCAACTTCAAGGAAAGAGGTTCAGTTCTTGTAAAGAAGGCTTCAGGGCGTCCAAGAAGGTCCAGCAAGTGCCAGGATCGTCTCCTAAAGAGGATTCAGCTGCGGGATCGGAGTGCCACCAGTGCAGAGCTTGCTCAGGAATGGCAGCAGCAGGTGTGAGCGCATCTGCACGCACAGTGAGGCCAAGACTTTTGGAAGATGGCCTGGTGTCAAGAAGAGCAGCAAAGAAGCCACTTCTCTCCAAAAAAAACATCAGGGACAGATTGATCTTCTGCAGAAAGTATCGTGAATGGACTGCTGAGGACTGGGGCAAAGTCATATTCTCCGATCTGGAAAAAGGCTTGTCAGGAGAAGAAAAGGTGAGCGCTACCATCAGTCCTGTGTCATGCCAACAGTAAAGCATCCTGAGACCATTCATGTGTGGGGTTGCTTCTCATCCAAGGGAGTGGGATCACTCACAATTCTGCCCAAAAACACAGCCATGAATAAAGAATGGTACCAGAACACCCTCCAACAGCAACTTCTTCCAACAATCCAACAACAGTTTGGTGAAGAACAATGCATTTTCCAGCACGATGGAGCACCGTGCCATAAGGCAAAAGTGATAACTAAGTGGCTCGGGGACCAGAACGTTGAAATTTTGGGTCCATGGCCTGGAAACTCCCCAGATCTTAATCCCATTGAGAACTTGTGGTCAATCCTCAAGAGGCGGGTGGACAAACAAAAACCCACTAATTAAACAATTTTTAACAGAGAAATCTAGTCTTGCATGAGAACTCCTGTCTCCTGCATGATCTTAATTTATTTCCTATGTCACTAGTTCTCTAGTGTGATTGGTTATGAAATGTAGTTTGTAGACCAGATGGAGTTGTCTCTGATTCCACCTATTGAAATGTTGTGTAATGTGTGAACCCCTGTCACCGATCTGTCATATAATGTGCACACGACAGCAACTAAATGATGACCCAGACGGTCTTGTAGTGCGAGAAGAACAGCGATCTGACAACTTTGAAAGCCGTGTACTGTGTGGTATAAGTGATTGATGGACCTTTGGCGTCTGGACGGACAACCCTTGATACAGCGGAGACTGTCTCTTCTGAACACATACAGCAAAATGATTATTAGGACCACCAAAATTGGCACCACCAGAAGAAAGAAGATCAAGAGTCCGTCTCTCAGGGAGTAATCTAAAAAGAAAGAGTTTCAAAGATATGATGTAACCATTTGAAAGTGTCAATGTGTGTTTTGTTTATTTAGAGAGTGAGACAGCAGAGTGTGCTCTTACCGATCTGTGCAGGGCCACTGTCGATACTTCCTCCCCTGCCAGCTTTTTCACAGTTGGGTGGAGCCCATCCATTATTACAATGACAATGGAACTGATCATTACACACCTGTGCAAAAACAATACACCGTTAAAAACATGGTGAAATATGGTCTCGGCACGTAAGTGGAACTGATTCACATTAACGCAAACAACATGGATTAAAACAAAAGGTAGTTTGTAACTTACTCCATTACTGCTGCAGTTTCTCTGAGCATCACATTTTTGACTCTGATCCAGAACTGAAGAATTCAAACACTTAAAGTCCAAACACACCTGAGAGACATATGACAGTCATGTGTCAAATTTAAAAGCAACTCCAAACAGAACATATTATGGAGGATATAGTTTAAAATTGGTTCTGGTGTCTATAGTCGTACATTCATTCAAGCTAATTGTCTTTATATGATAAAAAATATGTCTGAAATGTTCCAATACAGGTAGTAGTGTAAAAGCCAAAACAATAAGCCTAAAAAACTATTGACTTGTTTCATTCTAACCTTTCCAGGAGCACAGACCGAACCAGTTTTGACATAGGCTGGATCTGGCACATCTGGACCCAGGCCGAAGTTAGCGTTCATGCAGGAGATTGTGCCCCCCTCTATTTTTACGACACTGACCGTCGCTCCTGGTGGTGGGTTGTTGCTGTCGAATACACATTGGATTTTCCCACACATAGCGTTTCTGTAAAGACACAAAATAAACTCACATAGATCTTTAGCTGAACACAAAGCAACGTGAAAAACAGCTGGAATAGACAGCTGGGTTCTTTTACAAAAACAACATAATGCAAACCTCGTCTTCCATGCTAATTCCACATTCATTAATAAAAATAAATGTTTAATAACTATAAAAAGTTACTAGAAACATTGTTGTTTTTAATTAAAAGAGAATAATAACTCGATATATACTCAGATATATTTGGATTTAAATAGGCAAATGCTTAAAAGTTTATGATTGTATCAATATTGTAGTGATTATTATGTTTCTAGCATGTTATAAGTTTGGG
Source organism: Opsariichthys bidens (assembly GCA_037194245.1). Taxonomy (NCBI): domain Eukaryota; kingdom Metazoa; phylum Chordata; class Actinopteri; order Cypriniformes; family Xenocyprididae; genus Opsariichthys; species Opsariichthys bidens. Next base: position 7,399,341 of record CM074309.1, read on the forward strand.
AACAGCTTTCTAACTCTAACTGATGGAGTGTGTAGCTTTTCATTTGTTAAACCATCATGTAGGAAGACGTATCATGACCATTTTCCAGGATGACAAAGCCGAGATTCATCATGCTCAAATTATGAAAAAAATGGTTGGGTGGGAGCATGAAGAATCATTTTCACACAGGAATTGGCACCTCTGAGTCCAGACCTTAAATTCATTAAAAGTCTTTGGGATGTGCTGGAGGAGACTTTACAGAGTGCTTGACTCTTGCATTGTCAATACAAGATCTTGATCAAAAACTGATGCACCTCTTAATGGAAATAACATCACAACATTTATTTATAAAATAATAAATGTTGTGATATTATTTCCATCAGATTTCCATTAGATCTTGTGTCTAATTGTGTCTTTCGCAAAGCAGAATCGCAAAAAGTAATTTTTGTTAGTTGTTTACAATCTGTGTTTGAAGAAACAATAAAAATAAAAAAAACTTCACATTTGAACTATTTTGGTTTTGTTCAAAGATTTGTGAAAGTATCGTATGGAATCAGAATTGTATGCGAGTGTATTATAAAAACACTAACAGTCGGCACAAAATCAACCACCCAACTATGACAACCTTTGTAATGTAAAACAAGCATGTTTTGGCTGATGAAAATGAAATTAGGTACTCACTGCACTTCACAAGGTTTCAGGCTAGACCCAGAGTATCCACAGTTTCCAAACTCATTGCCATTAGTATTAGCATGACTAAAGCACTTATCATCTGCTTTAGTTGCCGCTATAGAGAAGAAAATAACACATGAATTCAACCATTCAAAACAAGCTTTGTATAAAGTTTTGAAAACGCAGCATGCTTGGCCGCATAATAACAGACAGCAAGTGACGCACTCTCTACAATGAGAAGTACCTAAGCCAAAAAGCTGTTTGCACTGGAAGTCTAACGTCTGGCAGCGGCCCTCAAAGCAGAAGGCTGTGTCACTGGCACAAGGGAGGCCATCCATGATGTAGAAATCTGCTGGACAGAATGGAGATGCTCCACCGCAGAACTCCGGCAGATCGCAGGGGTTGACGGACGGTCTGCAGGGTGTGCCGGCCACATTGATCTGCTCACAGTTAGCCGGCGTTATACATGCATTCAAAGGTCTTTCTCTTTATATCACTTGTTTTAAGAATGCATAATTTTGCAATTTTTCTTCATAGATATATGCATCTTATATGCATAACGACTTAAGAATTTGTTTTGCAGTACAAGGCCAAATAAATCATTCTTTCAGCGTTAAAGTGCAGTTTCTGGGACACTAGTGGCACAGTAATGTGTAGTCTGTTTTTGTTTAGTTTATGGATTTATTAAATTTCATTTTCGTAACTCATCTTCGTCGTACGCAACATTACAGCCTACGTGACAGCTTTGCAACCGTCCCTTTCGTGCGTTGAGCCTCCTACAACTCAAACATCACAAATACAGCTCTTGTCAAGGCATGTCTTAACTGGTAAAAATTAGGCTACTTCACTACAAGGTTCAGCATATTAGGAACACTTTTAACTTTGTTGCTAAGTGTCACGAGTATGCAACTGAGCAGGACAGGAGTGTCTCGCTTATAATAAACCCAACCAAAGAATCTGCACCGGGCACATTTTTGGCATGACGCGTAAACATTATAAACCGGCATATCTTCCTTTCTGAACTTGTGCATGATGATGCTGTATGATATTGAAGCAACCATTGTAGTGTGTTGCATCGCAGTGCAAGTGGTGCTCACTGTAGAGCCAAATGACATCCAGCTCCCCCTCTCTGGATGTAATGGGTGGAGCTTGTCCTAGTCCAGCTCCACCTCTGTGGACCTAATGTGTGGAGCTTATCCTAATTATAATAATAATAACAACAATATCCCAAAACATACTTCGGCCGTCCACCAACTGTCCGCATGACGCAATTTGTCATCAGGAGGGTCTGCGGACGTCCACACACCCTGTTCGTGCGCAGTCCAATTTTTGAGACAGTGCGCATACAACAGCGCATGTACGACTTCAGTGGATTATCTAGTGCATTTTGTTTTCAAGCACTCGTCTTTCCGCACTCACAGCCGAAGGAGTATACTTTGAAAGGCTCGCACGCTCAACTGTGCATGAGAACAAAACGCAGAAAATGAGCCTTTAGGGTCTGGCTGAACATTTAAACTCCACCCATTATGTCCAGAGAGGAGGAGTTGAACATCAAGCTCCACCCATTGACTTTGCAGTGAGCAGCCCCTCTCGCAATGCCATGTTCGCTTTGACATGCTATGAGTTGTTTAATCTTTGAAGGTCTTAAATGCAGTGAATTTTGGCTTGCACTTCTGAAGCCGAATTCTTTTCCCATGTAACATGTCAGCCATGGTCCCACACCAGCTAAACACCCTCTGGCTCCATCTGATATAGCCGCGTTTCCATTACAGATTTGGGCAAAACTTTTGCGATATTTTGACAGCGTTTACATTAATCGATGTTATGCGACTAAAACGTCTTTTTTTCCTCTCGTGATAAGTCATTTAAAAAATCATGGCAATGGATGTTGATAGCGTCACGTATATTCCAGCCACTGCACAGGCCATTCTTTTTCATTTAAGGAGACGTACGCATGCTATCCAAGCTTTTATGCCAAGGAAAACCCCTTAAACTTTGAAGTGGCCACGTATGAGGCGTTTCTGGGCGTTTCTCCCTTTATCTGCTTTGAGATCTTGATAAATTCACATTATGGCATTTCTTTGTTGTTTAGAATCCAGTAGCCCCAGAATACTTTTGTCTTTTATGAGTTTATTGAAGAACTCTCATCTTCGATCAAAACATACCGTACCCTCCTAAAGAATAATCGACTTTTACATACGTCAGGTGACCTGTAAATGTGAAAAAACTGTTTCCAATTAAGTTTTGCGATATATTCCTTTTTTGAAAATCACCTCATGCAAGCGTAAAAACTTTTTTGCAATATATGGGAGTTTTTGACGTGTTTACTTTGAGGGTATTTTCAATTTGCACAGTTTAAAGGGCAATGGAAACAAAGCCCAAACTCTCACTATAGGCTGTGCTGGAAAAAGATTGACGAATTATAGTTTTTATGGTGCTTGGGATGCTCAATATTGCCCCTTTTGGGAAGATAAATCCATGAATGTCACACTAATAGTAGTCAATGAACAATAAACTGGGTTAAGAGAATGTGTTTTATCATTTAAAAATTATCAAAAAAAACTTACTTCACCTTTAATGTTTGGCTTAGTCTATAGTCATTATAATTAGCTTTAAATAAAACCGTAGAAGTATTTAGCCTGTTCACATTTAAATAGCTAGATCACTGTGTTTGTGTGTGATGAGGATTCTAACCTGACAGTTTTCACAGCAGCTTCCTGCGGCACAGGCCGAACCCTTAGTGAGGGTGCACGTATCGGCATTACAACACTTATTATTGCACTCCTGCAACACAACAGAGAGACGACATTCAGTACAGCAAGACTGAAACGGTCTGCAGGGTGTCATACAGCAAAAAAATGTTATTTAAGATTTAACGTGTCTTTGTATTTCCTTTAGGTTTTAAATGATCAATGAACTTAAAAAAAAACAAATGGGGAAACTAGTTAGGTCACACTAAAGAACACATAAAATCACAATCAAAACCCATTTAACTTCTGATCCAATTTGATTGGATCTTGTAAAGTGAGGATGGTACTGGTTAGTGCAATTTTTTCCTGCTCACACATCTCTGGTAGCTTCAGCAGGAAAGGATCGTGTTCAAAAGTGTTGCAAACTATTACATGTTTATTATTATTACAATAAATAAGCATTTTTTTTTAAATAATATGCACAAACAGAAAGTAAATGAGGCCCATTTGGATATCATGTTGACAGCAACACTAACTATGGGTGTCTAAAGCAATTCATGGGAGATGAGTGGGCTTATAATACATGTGATAATCATATACATGGTTGTGATGAGAACATAGACTGTAAATAGATGGATGATGTGTCTTCACTTCCTTCCACTGTTGAAAAAAAAGAAGAAGAAAGAAGCCAAAATGGCCCTGCAAATTCCGTTGACAATTTATGCAGATCACGTCATTTGGAGACCGAGTCTGCGCAGTAGTGATCGTGAGGTGGCATCAAATAATTTGCTAATTAAAATGAAACTTATTCAAAAAAATTCACATTTGAACATACGGAGTGATAACTACACAGTAAAATCCCCAGAGTTAAATCAACTCTGCTCAGATAACATTTGGTCCCTTTCTAAATAGTGTTAAAGTCACACTGAACTAGTGTTAAAATAACACTCTTCAGAGATTGAATGTCTTTTGTCTTCAGTTGATTTCATCTAAGACTGTGGCTGAAGTCAGTTGTAGTTCTTGTGTTTCTCTATTCTTTAGTGATTCTGCTTGTTAACAGCAGGCGTTCATCATTAATATTCAATCGGCGCTTAATTAATTGCTCAATTATCTCATTAACTTGAACTCTGCTTCAGTGTTACTTTAACACTATTTAGAGAGGGACCAAATGTTATCTGATCAGAGTTGATTTAACTCTGGGGTTTTTACTGTGCACCTAAAACGACAGAAACCATCTCAGGGGGAAAACAACGTGTAGTGTACTTTGATTTTTTTTTTGTTTGGCTCACATCCCATTTGATTACACATAGAGGGTGGGGTTTATGACCTATACTACAGCCAGCCACCAACGGGGTGATTTTTTTGGCTCCACTTTTCATGATGGGTGCGTAACACTTGGATGCGAGCAGCAACAACAACAACAACAACAAAAGAAACCTAGAGATAATAAACCATAAAATTATAGGATAGGATGTCTATCGTTTTTGGTATAAAAGTGCCTGGAAACTGAAGACACTGGAAATATAATTAATTATAACTATGAATATTGTTATGGGAACAAAAAAAAAAAAAAAACATTGAGACTGAAAACCCATTGAAAAAGCCTTTTTTTTTCCATTAAGCCTCCGAGTTTTAAAAAAATACCTGAGGTGTGCCACAGTCACACTCCTCTCCACTCTCCAGAATGCCATTCCCGCACCTGGGCACTGTGATGATGTTCTCTTGAGAGGGCTGGTTCCTCAAACACGCTCCAGCACTTCGCAGAATCAACCTCTCAAAATCATTTGCACTGCAGTCACTGAATTTAGTCCCTCCACTGCATTCACACCCAAACACAACATCAAACCATTAAGGACAGCGGGAAATCAAGACGTTTTTTTATACAAATGTCAAAAGTCAAAAGTCAAAATGAAATGCTCTTCACCCATTTTACTTTCATAATCATATGCAATTCGGAGTCAAACCGGACACATATTAAAAACCCATATAGAAATGTGTATTTAAATAGTCAAAAAGAATTTCATGTTAGAGTTAAATATTACTTTATTATTTAGATATTCATTATTTTACTCATTTTGATTAATTGTTTGTTATTATTAATAAAAAACAACATTATTCCAATTAAAACTAAATTAAATAAAATCAGCCATTTTAAGGGTAGTCACTGGTATTAATTGTAATTCTGTATTCCTTGATTAAACAAATGGTATGGTTTAACATACTTAAAACTTAAAGGGAAAATAAAGTAAAGTAAAGTAACTATATGAATCTTTCTTTATGAATTTCTAAACACTGACCCGTTAGTGGATGCCATGATGCAGCTCCCGCCACCACAACTACAGCCACTGATGTCATCATGACTCATGCCCAGGTTGTGTCCCAGTTCATGAGCAACCACCGTAGAGAACGACTGAAGATTGTTGTTACTAAACTGTGATGATATAACAGAGAAAAACAAGAGAGTGCTTTCTGGCTAATTATATACATCTAAATGTATTTGAGGCAGGTGAGAGCATATTTCATTTTTCATCATTTAGCAGACGCTTTTATTCAAAAAAAAATAAGGCGTCAGGTGTCTTGCTTGCTCACTTTAGTCATGGTATCGAAGGTGGAGAGAGTGCTGTTCATTCACAATACCCACTTTCAATTTCTGCCGGAGTGGGAATCGAACCGGCAACCTTCAGATTACAAGCCCGACTCCCTCACCACTAGGCCACGACTACCCACATTCATTTATCTTGATTTGATAATAGTCAGAAAAAGGGCTTTTTGGTAACACTTTAATTTTAACTTAAATAACTACATGTCAAGTAACTTTCTGCTTAAAATCTGACATTTTATTTTGATGGTCCCCCATCAGACATTCTACTGACTATAACTTTTGGAATTACATGTCAACTTATTCTACTAACCTGAACCCAAACACCTAACCCTTAACGTAACAGTCTACTAATACTCTAATGAGTTAGTTGACATCAGGGTTGGGGAGTAACGAAATACAAGTAACTTAGTTACGTATTTAAAATACAAAATTTGAGTAACTGTGTTTCATTACAGTTACATTTTAAATGGGTGGTAATCAGATTACAGTTACATCTGAAAAGTGCTTTAGATTACCAAAGTGATTACTTTGAGTTTTAATGTCATTTAAACAGCGATCGGTGATTCTCTGACTCTGACCGTCTGAAAAAGTTTAAGTTTCATCAACATTTTAATACTTTTAAGAGGGAACATAAAAATGTTGTTATTTTTATTTAGTACTGTCCTGAACAAGACAAAATGATGAAAAAAACTTGTCCAACTGTCAACTTAACTTAACTGTCCTGTCATTACTGGATGATCTACGACTGTTTTCATGTTTTCTGAGTCATTTTAGAATTCACTCGTCACTGCAACTTTTTCTCACAATTGTGAGTTTGCATTTCACAATTATGACTTATTTTTCTCAGAATTGCAAGTTATAAAGTCAGAATTGGAAGATATAAACTTGCAATACTAACTTTTTTTCTTGCAATTGTGAATTTAGTACGTGAGTTTATATCTCATAATTCTGACTTTTCTCAATATTTTCAGTTTATATCTCATATTTTTGAATTTCTCAATATTGCGAGTTTATATCTCATAATTCTGACTTTATAACTCGCAATTGCAAGTTTATATCAAGCAATTCTGAGTAAAAAAGTCAGAATTGTGAGATAAAATCTCTCAATGACCTTTTTTGTGTTTGTTCCACACTTATTAGTATTCCAAAGTATTCTAAAGTATTTAGATTAAGTTACTAAACTTGAGTAATGTAACGAAATACGTTACAAATGACTTTTTAAAGCATGTATTTTGTAATCTGTAGTGAAATACATTTTAAAAGTAACCTACCCAGCCCTGATTGACATGTTGTTGCAAAGTTCTCTATAGTTAGTAGGATGTCTAAAGTGGTTCATCGAAATAAAGTTTAACCATGTTTTTTGTTGAGTATCATATTTCTTAGGCTTTTATGGCTCACATCTGCAAACATGCCTTTTCATCAATAAAGCATGCAGGTTTTAGATTACTGCCTTCAGGAAACCAGCCCTGAGGGCTTCAGAATACTTAAGAAAATTCTAACATGATCAATAGTTTTATTATAATAGTCAAGATGATGCAGTATAAATGTTCTAACCGCACTGATTCCTCCGCCATTGTTTGCAGAGCACACCGTCCCCACGAAGGCCATGCCGAGCACACCTCCAGGGTACGCTCCTGGAGAACCTCTTTAAGAAACAGAGACACAGATCATCTTACATACGCAGGTAAGACAAATGAAATAAAGACTACAAAGTATACTCTCTGAATAGACACTTCTTTTGAATAAGAACTTACTTCGTGATCCTTAAAAAAAGTATGTTCTATATAGCATGGTTTTTTTGTAGTAGGAATGTAATCCAACAATCGCAGTGTTGGGGAAGGTACTCTAACTTATGAGTAGTTTGTCAAGCTACAGTTCCAAAGTATTTAAGATACAGTCAAGCCACCCCTCTGAAAAAGTAGTTAGGTATGCTACAAGTTACTATCAAAAAGTAGCTACATTGAAAGTACTTGATGGAGCTTTACTGTGAACGCAGCCACTCTCGAAACATGAATCATCAGCCGCTTCGTTCTAAAACTCGCAGCAAACCTATTTAAAAAGGTCAAAGCCTTTACCATTTGATAAGCGTAATGAGCTATATTTTGATTTCTGTTTGATTGACAGATGCTTTGCCAAAGTAATGGTGCAAAACACTACATTAGTGATCTGGCTTTTCTTATACATCAGAGTTTCTCAGTAGCTCACCTAGATAGTAATGCTAGAAAGCCTATGTACAATTGTGATTTTTCAAACAGTCTACTCTATTTCATCATTAAAATCCATTTTCACTTGAGTTACGCGATTTGGCAAAGGCTGCGATTTTTTATGCGCATCTTCTCAGTGAAGCACGGCACTAAATGCTGCTCCATCTGAAAGCCAGAGGGCGCTCTTGCGTGGAAAACCATATATGCCCCGCAGAAGTACGCTAATGCACATCATTTCAGGAAATCCCTATGGGCTTCATACTAACGCTGTATCTGAATAAACAGATGATTGAAATTCTTTGATTGGCTAAACATGACTAAAAAACACATTGTCTAGCTATGCGAGACTTCCAGACCGACAGACTCTATCACAGCTTTCATTGGCCAAATACAATAGGACATTTGACTGACATGTAACGCAATCAATCGCAGATCTCTGTCTTGTAAAGTCGATGTCCCTGCAATAACAGACCGGCGTGCATCTAATAAATTATTCATTCAAGAACGTTGTTAAAGTTTACTGCAACAATGGAGCCGCGAACTTCACTTCCGTTTGAAAGTCCAGTGTTTTAGTAAGCGCTCATTGTCACAGTTGTAAACACGACGGCGTTCTTCTTCCACAAGGGGGTTTTCAGGCGGACCGTTAAAGAACACGACACACACGCGACACATTCCTGTAGAATTCAACCAACCAGATGACGACTTTGAAAATCCTGAAGTGTTTCCAGTTAAGTGTGCCATATGCATCAGACATTCAGCCAACGGTCCGTGGGTATGACGTCTGAGGCTGAGACTAATAAACATGACTACGACATTATATGGAGTTCTTCAATCCTCTTTGGGTATTTTCACGATAATAAAATATATTTATACTTCAATGCTAATCAACATCGCCTTTCTCACTGAATAAAATTCTATGAAATAATATGTTGTCGTGTGCCTTATTCTTTGTGAGAAGCCACATCACCTCACAGAAGGATGCTCGATGAGGTGGGTTTGGAGTAAAAACAAGTTATTTAATGTCTTTTGTTGTTCAAGAGGTTCATAAATGCTTCTAATGTTTGGAAACGTGTTGCTTTTTCAAATGCGCATTATAAGCGACACAGTGCTTTCAGATGGAGCAGCATTAACTACTGATCACAAATCCATGCTTCACTGACCAAAACAAAAAAAAAAAAACAGCCTTTGTGATTTCATAATCGCAATAAACCAAATCGGTTTGCAATTCAACATGCAGCCCTAATTTTCACATTCATCTTGACTGAGGGGGCAGGTTAGTCCAAATGAAGGGGAAAATCCCCCTGGCGCCCCTGACTCAATGGACAATGTGGACATTTCACTTTAAAAAGTGTTGGGAAACATACAACACAATATCATTTTACACAAATATCGCCACAGACACGTTTCCAATGAGCTGGGTTGCTAATGCCAGATGGGGAAGTCTTCGGGAAACAATCATAAACACTTTCTAGCAGCTCAAGAATGACCAAACATTTCATTTTGTTTATTGGTAAACCAGCTACTGCAACAGGATGTGATGGGAGAACTTACACAATGAGATGCCCCACGTCATGCCTGAGTTGAGGTAACAGATCCGTTTTCCTCCACTGCACAAAACTGCCCAACACTTGCCCAGCATTGCCATCCACACTGAAGGGGTTCTCCTTGTCAAAGATCTTCAAGCCAATCAATGATATCCGGATATTCAGCTGTTTGTAGTACTATGGTGAACACAGAAACAGCCACAAACATTTCATTACATCAGCCTATAAACAATCATTCACAAGAAAGGTTGTGAAATACGATACAACAGTCGTAATCAATTATTGACTGAGGTTAGGGTTGGGCTTATCCCACAAGAACATTATCTGTAGCTATAATTCTCACCGTATCCAACAAGTTACCCAATTGGACAATCTCCTCACGCACAGCAGATAAATTGCGGTTCTTTAAGACGAACTGAGAACAGATAAACACACCTCTCAGAATCAGCCAAAGATATAATGATGAAAAAACTATTCCAAAAACGCAGAATTCTAATGGCTAAAACTCACCCTTTGGTTGTCAACCACTATTACCAATTCCACGTATTTGGTCTGAGGCAAGTTTCGCTTTTTCTGTGGATTCAATAGATTCAATAAAATATCAAATATTGCGTTTGTAGAACATAAAAATGTTTATGAGGCAATACGACATTTTCGAACCCGTGAAAACATGGACAAATCAGCGTAATGGGAGTGGTCCTCACTGAGAGACGTTTCATTGGCCAGTCCACATACAAATGGCTCGGACTGACTGTCCTTCAACAGGAAGAGGAGGTGTTCATTAGATTTGGAGTGCAAGACGGGTTCCAGTCCATAGCTTTCATTACCGAAGAGAATGACTCCCCTGAAAAAAAAAAAATACAGTGAATATAAAAGGTTGATATAACTTTTCTTAGAAGTCACTATGTAACTTTTTGTGCAAATAGCCATTGACTAATAATCTTAAATAATCTTGTTGACTTAGGCTATCTCCACCCACCAATAACTGGTTGAGCTACACAAAATTACAAAAGAAATCTATCTGGTGTGGAGAATAAAGGTGTGGTCACATTTACTGCTCTGCAAAATTGTGGGCCTGAAATCCAGTCATGTCAATAGGAATCTGTGCGATCAAGAGTTTTGATTGAGAGTGTAAAAGTTTCCCAGGCTTTTGTTTAGCAACATAAATTCTCTGCATTCACCAACAGAAAGCACACATCTTCACGCTTTTGACGATGGACAATTTTTTGCTCTTAAAATCTTGCAGAAAGTTCTGCTAATGTGTAGCTTTTGAAGTTTTTTTTAGATCTCACTCATCTTCTTTTCCCATTTCACCTCTGAGGGGTATTTATTTTAAAATAAAAAAATGAAGAAAATATTCAGAAAGTGGAAATAAAGTGTCTAACAGGTATTTAATATGCCTATAATCTAAAATGGATGTGATTTATAACAACACCGAATGCAATGCAGCCCTTCCTGGACCTTCAATTACACCTTTACAGATAATCAGCAAGATCAGGGTGAGCTTTAGGGACAGGGACAAGTAAGGTCCCAATAAGACAGGATTCATTTATGACTTTAATAAATCTAACCATATAGACTGAATAAGACGTTAATATTGCATAAGGTTTTACAATGTACTACAATACACTGAGGTTCAAATAGTATCTTCCACTATTTTCACTTAGTGCAAAGAAAATACTGATATTTTCACTTCATGCAAATAGGCTCTGCTTGAAACATCCTCCAGTGCATTACTGGAAATTATGTTGGGTATAAAACATGAAGAATTGCTTGCGAAAATATTCTGACTGGTTCACACATGGTTGAAGTAGACGTGGTTTATTGAAAAAGGGCAAAGGAACACATTAAAATAAACTAAAAGGAAAATGTCAAGTTCATTTCACAATTACAATTATTCTTCTTCTTGCATAACATTGTGAACAAAAAGACATTAAGTAATGTACAACAAAAGGGTTAATATTTAACAGTTTAACTAAGAGATGCAAAACACCTTTAATATTTATAAGACTAGTGCTAATGTTTAAGTAAGGTTTACATTTTAGATTGAAGAATCAACACAACATGCAATGATCTGTTTGGATTGTAAAGGTAGCTAGATTGTTAAAAAAAAAGACCAATCACCATTGTGACGAGCAGGGCGGGCGAGAGCCGTGAGGGAACGGTGACGCGAGAGATAATGAGCGTCAGCTGCACGCTGCACCGGTCTCGTGTCTCTCAAGGAGGAGCTCCGGAAGCATAAAAGAGGAGTGACGACAGTGAAGGACGAGAGAGGACCAGGCCTGGACTTTATGTTGTGTTTTATTTTGGGCAGCAGTCGCCGTGAGGAACCTTTTACTTTCGTTTTATGATTTGTTTTTGAGTTTATTAAAATTATGGTGAACGTTCGCCAGTTCCCGCCTCCTTCTTCCCGTTCTTAAGAAATGTGTTACAACCATCCAGTATGAAAATAAATTAAATAAGGAAGACCAACTGCAATTATCGACAAAATAATGTTTGAATGGAGCCTATAGGTTAAAGCTGAATCATTTTTTTAAGGATGTTCAAAAACACTTTCAAAATGTAGGTATTTGTTTTTCATCAGTGCTCATCTGTGTGTAGACGAGCGCCAAGAAAACATTGTTGCCTTCCAGCATTGATCATAACAGCGGCATGCAAGCACTTAAAAAGTGCTGTGAACTATACTGAGAGTGACAAAAAGTCCCACCCACAAATTACACCCATGAAGAACAGGAATTTTAATAGTAACAACTTTTAAGTTCAAAAATGATGAGGAACCCAACAGACTAGTACGACTACATTTTAGGTAGTGAAAGTGAATGCAGCAGACATACCTGAGACCTTCACAGGTGCTGAGAGCTACGAGAGAGTCTTCATAACCTTCCACAAACCCTTGATAGTGACAATGCACCTGAAACAAAACCACCAATATTAGTACATTAGTACTCGTTTTCCAATACTTTCGCAAGGTTAATTTTTAATGTTTTACCTAGAATACTGGCTAACACTTTATGGCTGCTCTTTTAAGTCGTCTTCGTCAATTAGTAACCTGGGTGTGCTCTTTGATACCAATCTTTCATTTGAAAACCACATTTCTAGCATATGTGAAACCGCATTCTTCCATCTTAAAAATATATAGAAATTGCTCTCAATGACAAATGGGGAACAGTTAGTTCATGCGTTTATGACCTCGAGACTAGATTACTGTAACGCTCTACTGGGTGGTTGCCCTGCTGGCGTGATAAACAAATTACAGCTGGTCCAAAACGTAGGTCCTTCGCGTCTATTACGATCTCAGAATTCTGGCCAGTTGTTAATACCTAGAATATCAAAATCAACCACACAGGCATTAGATCCTTTTCCTATTTGGCACCTAAACTCTGGAACGAGCTTCCTAGCATTGTTCAGGAAGCAGACACACTCTGTCAGTTTAAATCTAGACTAAAAACGCATCTATTTAACCTGGCATACACGTGACGCATTATCAATTTTTGTCTTCATATCCGTTAAGGGATTGTTAGGCTGCATAGATCAGGTCAGCCGGAACCGGAACACTTCCTATAACACCAGATGTACTCGTTACATCAGAAGAAGAATGGCGTCTACGCTAATTTTTGTCTCTCTGCTTCTCCCGAGGTTTAACAATTAACGTGGTTGGTTGAATCCGAGCCGTGTCCGGGTGGGATGGTGTCGGCGGAGACTGTGTAACTAGCTCATCCTTTGTGAAGGCCTTACCGACTCATCAGCCAGTGGCACATATCCCAACAAACTGTCCCATATTGGCGTGATCAAAAAGATCTTAAACTAGATGGAACTAGACTAAAAATTTTGACTGTTGCGATTCCAAATCAGACTTATGACCTGTAACTCTGCCTGAGTATCGGACAAGTGTTCACTGTTGGCCAGAGGAGAACTGACCCCCCGACTAAGCCTGGTTTCTCCCAAGGTTTTTTTCTCCATTTGTTGGAGTTTTGGTTCCTTGCCGCTGTTTCCTTTGGCTTGCTTAAGTCGGGGACACTTGCTTGATATTCAGCAGTGTTTTTGATATGCCTGCATTGGCGTCGTTGTATGTGAACTGAGCCGAGCCGGACGATTACGTCACTGTTTTCTGCAGTGCTGATATACATAAATTAACTAGACTAATAACTATTGATATTTGCAATGGAGTGAATCAATAATATATAGAATAAGCTGGACAATGACACCATTTTCTTTGGGAGCTGCTGTGCAGCCAAAAAATTATTTGCCAATTATTACTGTAAAGCTGCTTTGCCACAATTTGCATATATATAAATAAAGGTGACTTGACTTGTTTTGGTTAAAGGGTTAATTCAAATAATGATCTCTTTTCTTCCCTGTCATTATCCTTACACAGTTGACACAGTAAACACAGTGAAGGCATCTGGGTTTATATCTGAATGCCTGCTCAGTATTGGCCAACGCTGTACACGTGAGCAGCACGACACATGCGTGTGATGCTGATGCAGGAGCAGGACAATAACGAGTCGGCGTTCTTTCGTAGAACCTGAAGCGCTGGACGTAAACAACGTATGAGAATGACACAGAAGAGAAGATATTGTTGAATAAAGTCATTATTTTTCTTTTGTTTTGCGCACAAAAAGTATTCTCGTCGCTTCAGAAAATTAACGAAACCACTGCGGTCACGTCGACTGATTTAACGATGTCTTTAGTACCTTTCTGGACCTTGAAAGTGGTTAATTGTATTGCTGTCTATGGACGAGTCATATACCTTTCAGATTTCATCAAAAATATCTTAATTCGTGTTCCAAAGACGAACGAAAGTCTGGTGAGTAATTAATGAGAGAATTTTCATTTTTTGGTGAACTAACCCTTTAATTGTTTTAAAAAAAAGACCACATGACCAATTGTTTACAAGGCCAGATGTCTACAGCGCCTATTGTACTGACAATAATGCATTCAAAATTCATTTCCTCATTCTGAACCAAACTAAAATATATGTAAAGTATGTGGTGGAGAATGTCTCTTTTATTAAACTAAAACAGAAAAACAATTCTCACAACTTTCCCTTTCTCCTGTACATCATGAGAAATGACGACAAAGTTCTTCGATAAAAACTCTCTGTGGGAATAAGAGATCAAATTACAATTTTTCATCAATAAATAGATAAAGAAAATAATCACAGCCACACACACACAAAAAAAATATTTCACCCAAACTACTTCCAAGGTTCTTACATATTCTTTGTCAGATGCAGTATACGTTCACTGCCATTGATCCTGACCGAATATGTGATGCTATCAGCGTGTAGATCCTGAAATCACACACATCATTTTAACTCAGGGAGAGAACAACATCATAACTTACTTCCACACACCGTGACAATAGTGATTTTACCTGTGCAGGTGTGTGTGAGGGGTCTGCATTTCTCCTCCAGCGCTCATGAACCAGCTGAGGTTTGACCACCTCATAATTCTTCAGATAAGAAGTCTGGTCGGTGGTCTGGACTATGAAGGGATATAAATAAATATGAACGTTTGATCATTTGCAGAAACTGATTGACATTTTTCTTTAAGTCTATCGTCTATTGAAAGGGGTCTCTTCTACTTACCAAGGCTGAATTTGTTTGATCAAAAAAAAAAAATAAAAATAAAAAGAGTAATATTGTGATATATTATAAAATTGTAAGATATTTTAAAAAGCATTCTTCTGATGGCAAAGCTGGATTTCCCCCATCTTCAGTGTCAAATGATCTTTCAGAAATCATTGTAATTTATAGATCAATTATTAATAATGGTTCTTATTATTATCAATCTCGAGAACGGCGTTTGCTGCTTCGTATTTTTGTGTAAACTGTGATGCGTGTTTTTTGAGGATTCTTTGATGAACAGAAAGTTTAAAAAAAATCATTTATTTGAAGTAGACATCTTTTGTAACATTATAAATGTCTGTACTGTCATTTGAATCAATTTAATAAGTCCTTGTTAATTTATTTTAAGATCTTACTTACCCCAAACTTTAAAATGGTAATGTATCATGTATCAATGTCAGGGCTGGGTAGGTTACTTTTAAAATGTATTTCACTACAGATTACAAAATACATGCTTTAAAAAGTCATTTGTAACGTATTTCGTTACATTACTCAAGTTTAGTAAATTAATCTAAATACTTTAGAATACTTTGGAATACTAATAAGTGTGAAACAAACACAAAAAAGGTCATTGAGAGATTTTATCTCACAATTCTGACTTTTTTACTCAGAATTGCTTGATATAAACTTGCAAGTTATAAAGTCAAAATTATGAGATATAAACTCACAATATTGAGAAAAGTCAGAATTATGAGATATAAACTCGCAATATTGAGAAAAGTCAGAATTATGAGATATAAACTCGCAATATTGAGAAAAGTCATAATTATGAGATATAAACTCACAATATTGAGAAAAGTCAGAATTATGAGATATAAACTCACAATATTGAGAAAAGTCAGAATTATGAGATATAAACTCGCAATATTGAGAAAAGTCAGAATTATGAGATATAAACTCGCAATATTGAGAAAAGTCATAATTATGAGATATAAACTCACAATATTGAGAAAAGTCAGAATTATGAGATATAAACTCACAATATTGAGAAAAGTCAGAATTATGAGATATAAACTCACAATATTGAGAAAAGTCAGAATTATGAGATATAAACTCACAATATTGAGAAAAGTCAGAATTATGAGAAATAAACTCACAATATTGAGAAAAGTCAGAATTATGAGATATAAACTCACAATATTGAGAAAAGTCAGAATTATGAGATATAAACTCACAATATTGAGAAAAGTCAGAATTATGAGATATAAACTCACAATATTGAGAAAAGTCAGAATTATGAGAAATAAACTCACAATATTGAGAAAAGTCAGAATTATGAGATATAAACTCGCAATATTGAGAAAAGTCATAATTATGAGATATAAACTCACAATATTGAGAAAAGTCAGAATTATGAGATATAAACTCACAATATTGAGAAAAGTCAGAATTATGAGATATAAACTCACAATATTGAGAAAAGTCAGAATTATGAGATATAAACTCACAATATTGAGAAAAGTCAGAATTATGAGATATAAACTCACAATATTGAGAAAAGTCAGAATTATGAGATATAAACTCACAATATTGAGAAAAGTCAGAATTATGAGATATAAACTCGCAATATTGAGAAAAGTCAGAATTATGAGATATAAACTCACATACTAAATTCACAGTTGCAAGAAAAGTCAGTATTGCAAGTTTATATCTCCCAATACTGACTTTATAACTTGCAATTGTGAGTTTAAATCTCGCAATTCTGAGAAAAAGAAGTCAGAATTGTGAAATGCAAACTCATAATTGTGAGGGAAAAAAACTAATTGTGAGAAAAAGTTGCAGTGACGAGTGAATTATAAAATGACTCACAAAACATGAAAACAGTGGAAAACATGAAACTGAACTCTGCTTTTTCAGACGGTCAGAGTCAGAGAATCACCAATCGCTGTTTAAAAGACATTAAAACTCAAAGTAATCACTTTGGTAATCTAAAACACTTTTCAGATGGAACTGTAATCTGATTACCACCCATTTAAAATGTAACTGTAATGAAACACAGTTACTCAAATTTTGTATTTTAAATACATAACTAAGTTAATTGTATTTCGTTACTCCCCAACCCTGATCAGTGTATCAACATTAATGGTAATAAGAAATGTTTCTTGAGCAGCAATTCAGCAAATGAATCGGATCATGTGACTCATGTGCAATGTTAGTGTTGCTATGACAGGGAAAAAAAATATGTTAAAATATAAAACTCTTAGTCTAAATTATAATATATTTTTCACAATATTACTGTATTTTTTTTTTTTTTTTACAGCTTTAGTGATTTCATGTAGTTTTTGCTACACTGTGTTGGTAGCCTAATAAACGATATAAATTATAGATATTTTAAACAAGACCAAAACACTACTAATCTAATTTAACCAAGTGTTATTAAGTGTGAGACAGTCTATTAATACATTATTTTCCCTGTACGATGAATACAATCCCATGCAGACTTTTGTTTTACAGTAGTTTAGTAGTTTGTTGTAGGGCAAACACGGCGATTCTTTGGATGGTGGTGTGTTGACTTCATTTGAGTGCAAATAAAGTAAACAGAAAGAAAATAAGCGTAAATGAGTGGATTTTTCTTACCTGGACAAATCGCGAAGTTTGTGACGATGAGAATCGAGATGTAAACATGTCGCGTCATGATGTTTCTCTGGACTGACGCTTGATCTCAGGTGAGCGCGAGCGAGCGCCGTGCACGAGCGGTCAGACAGGTGGAGCGACATTCTTTTAGTCTTTTCAGCCCCGCAACTAAGAATTTTATATTTATAGATAAACACTTAGGCCTAAATACATACATACATACATAAATGTATTGTAAATTTTATATGTAATATTATGAATATTAAATAGACTGTCGTGTTGAGATATTACTTAAAAAGTTTAAATCAATCAATAATTGAAAAATATAGTATAGGCCTATCTAAAAACAAAGACATTGATCTAAAAATCTAGTAAGAAACTAGTACTATATTATCTGACTTTTTAAATGGTTTAAATGTATTCACCTCTCAAAGGTAAAACAGTTTAGGAGACACCAACTGTTTATTCCTGCAGGGGGCGAGAGAGCCCAATCTTTTTTTTTTTTGAGATGCATAATAATATGTCTTGTACAAATGTGAAATCGTAATCAACCTTTCTATATTTTTATTATTGAGTTTCCAACAGGGCAAAACACCAATAGATCCACACCCACAGATAGTTATAATAACTCTTCACTCCTTTACCAACAAAGACATTAATTAAGACATTAATTATTTTTTATCACCTTTACTGTGGTGCGGACAAAAATACACTTAAATATTTATTAGTACACTTAAATATTCAGTAGAAGCATCGCGTCATGTTAACTTTTGTTCTTCTCATTCAAATTTCTATTAGAGCTTCAAAGGCAGTACTGTATAATAATATTTTACTGTGATCCTAGCTACTTGAGGCATGTTTTCCCCTAAAAAGTGTAAGGCGTGATAGAATTCCGTTGGTTTTTTTTACTCAGGCGTTTGACTGGGTGTCTCTGTGGGTCCTTAAGCATTAGCCGTCGCTGTTTTGGTTTAGCAGATGTGAATGGTTAGTTGGAGCGTTGTTTGTCTAAATACTGTTTTATTGCTTTTATTAAACGGGTAACGCTTCGAGTAGTGTGAGCATGGAGTGTTTTTGTTGTGAAAACAGTATGTTTTAACCCCTCACACAGCAGTTTGTGAAGCGACATGACTGAAGTGTGCGGATTTTAGTGTGCAGTGTATAATGGTGGCGGTCTCGGCTGTGTGGGAACAAGCGGTTTAAAGATCTTTTTTCGTCAGGATGGACTCGAGTAAAGAGAGTCTGATCTCTGCTCGCAGCTCATGGCTGTGCTCTTCACAGAAGCTGCTGTCTGATATCCTCATCACAACACAGGAGAATGACTGCAGCTTCGACCATGACAGGTGAGTCCGTCTCATCAGTTGCTGGTGGATATGGACAAAATAATCACATTGCGATTTTTTTAATCAATATTGCAATTGCGATTTATTTTGCAATTTTGGTAATTGTTTTGGCTTTTTCAAACGTGCTACATTCTGAATGTATTCAGTGCACGAGAAGTGCATAACAAAATGTTTCACAATGAAGTAACTGTATTTACAGCTTCATAAACAAAACTGTAATTAACTGTCTTTAAAACAGACAACATCAAATAAATTAAGGTTAACTAACCTGAAATTCCAGTCATAATAAGTAAACTTAAATTGTATTTCAGTGCACACATTTCACAATGAAGTAACTCTGTACAGTGCGATTAACTGCTTGATAACAAAACTAAAAAAAATAGTGTCTTAAAAACAGACAACATGAAATAAATTACGATTATTTCACCTGCTTAAACTCGTATTCAACGCCCGCCTTACATTTCTCATACAGCAACTTGTGTGAAATAAGTAATCGACTTACAAGTGAGGAAAACAAACAAATTCTTCATGAATTGGCAAATAAGTTAAGTCATCTTTATTTATATAGCGCTTTTTACAATGCAAATTGTGGCAAAGCAGCTTTACATTAATAAGAA
The DNA here is from genome assembly GCA_037194245.1 of Opsariichthys bidens. Lineage (NCBI taxonomy): Eukaryota > Metazoa > Chordata > Actinopteri > Cypriniformes > Xenocyprididae > Opsariichthys > Opsariichthys bidens. The sequence goes on from CM074309.1 coordinate 7,419,192, forward strand.
AATGGTCTCATTGTGCAGCTTATTCTATATATTATTGATTCATTCCGTTGCAAATATCAATAGTTATTAGTCTAGTTAATTTATGTATATCAGCACTGCAGAAAACAGTGACGTAATCGTCCGGCTCAGCTCAGTTCACATACAACGACACCAATGCAGGCATATCAAAAACACTGCTGAATATCAAGCAAGTGTCCCAACTTAAGCAAGTCAAAGGAACCAAAACTCCAACAAATGGAGAAAAAAACCTTGGGAGAAACCAGGCTTATTCGGGGGGCCAGTTCTCCTCTGGCCAACAGTGAACACTTGTCCGATACTCAGGCAGAGTTACAGGTCATTAAACCGATTTGGAATCGCAACAGTCAAAATATTAAATCTAGTTCCATCTAGTTTAAGATCTTTTTGATCACGCCGGTATGGGACGGTTTGTTGGGATCTGTGCCACTGTCTGATGAGTCGGTAAGGTCTTCACAAAGGATGAGCTAGTTACACAGGAAGTGCTCACAATACAAGTTTCATACATTGCTCAGTACCATAAGCTAGAGTAGGAAGGGAAAAGGGAAGGATAGGTTTTTTTTTTTTAATTAAAATATAAATAACTTAACAAATAAAATTGCAGACTTTTGCAATTTAGAAATTGCATGTGCTCAAATCGCGATTGTTTTGCGATTGCAATTAATTGCACAGCCCTACTGGTGGCTATTAGAATGTACCTCTCAAAGGAATAATAATAATAATACAATTATTAGATTACAATATTGTCTTCTATTTTAATTATAACAGTAAACATCTGTTGTGTAGCATTTCATTTGCTATGAAATAAATAGTTTGATTTTCATGTGATTTAAGAGATTATATACAATGTTAACGTCCGATGCCTTCATTTGATTACCACCGTTTTTTTCATGAATTTGTATTTAATCATAAATGCAGAAATGTAAAGCACACAACATAAAATTAAACATTTCATAGGGCCATATTATTGTCAAATAAATGATGATAATAATAAAACAATAAATGAGAAAATTTGACTTTTTTATTATTAAACATTTATTAAACTATTAAAATGAAATTTGAGGAAAAAAAATAAAACGCATTCCATAGGGCCCTAAATTTTAAATTAATTTGACATTCTTTTTTGTTACTAACAACGTTTAAAAATTTGGAAAAATATAAAGTGGGTTTCCTAGAGCCCTACTAGAAATTAACTGAATGCTTATACTTTCAAATCCCACAAGAGATTCATTAACTTGAATATTAATAATAATATTTAATATTAAAAAAAGACATTGAGTTATTACATTTCACAATAAAATAATCTTTATTAAACTGCAACTTATCATGTGGTCTTGTCACAGCTAAAAACCCTAAAATTTCAGGTGACTTGTTATTCAAATATGTGCACATATATTTTTCCCAGGGGTGAAGCTGTCAGTCTGGAGAGAGCTGTGGAGGGCTCGCCGTGTGTCGTCACACTTCTGTGTTCGCCCAGCTCTTCAGCTGTGATCAGCAGTCTTCAGCTTGTCAGCGAAGCCCGCACTATTGAAGTGTACTCGCTGTCTGGAGAGTACTGTGGCACCTGCCGTGGAGAGGAAGTTCAAAGTTCACACAATGATAGGTATTGTTTTTTTTATTTTTTAATACCGATTTCAAGCGAGGTACTTCAGGCAAAAAAAGGGTTGGATTTAAAGGTATGCGGTGTAACCCTCTAGTGGTTAAAAAACAAAACTGTATGCATTTTGCTGTTTCGGTTGTGCTTCGGCTCTGTGTTATGGAGGACCACGAGTGCCACATAAAAATAAAACAAAGAATCAATTAATTCATTTAATAATTCAAATATAAAAATGTGTATAAATCACTGGGTAAATTAATAGACACATTTAAAGTAGTTTATTTAATTCCTGTTTTTAAATGTAGTTCAATAAAACAATAAATTAAAAAAATCTTTTTTTAATGTATAAATAGACGAATTTGAAATGGATTATTTAAATCATTTTTTAAAACGTAGATCAATAAAACAATAACAAGTACATTGGTAAATCATTTTAAATGCGCACTTTTTTTAAAAAGAATTTGGCAAATGCTTTTTTCTTTCTATTTACCAATTGCTTTTCTTTTTCGATTTACCAAATGCTTTTCTTTGCTAAAAAGCCATCGGACAGTACACACGTGGGAGCAACCAATCAACTTTCACGTCAATTTGAAGAGCCAACCCTCTCTCACTGTCATTGGACAGTGAGAAAAGCTATACGTTATGTCATTACAGCGGGAGTTTGAAGACGGGTTTGAAGAAGACGAGTTCGAGCAACGCAATCATGCAAAATATCGGGGAATCTGAACGTGTTTGGAGAGGTATTGTAGAGGATTTGTTAGCTTTAGCTGATTTTTGCGAAATCAGATTTTTTCCGTCGGACTTTACGGTACATTTTTATGTTTGAATTATTAAATTAATTAACTGATTATTCGTTTTTTATTTTTATGTGGCATTCCTGGTCCTCCATACTGAGTGGCTGGATAATTGAATATGATCTTTCACCATAGGTAATGCTAGGGAGCTACATATGGCAAATTATTCAATAAAATACCTTACTCGTGTGTTGAGAAAAAAACAAAGCATTTCTGTGTTCTCACTAATGAAAAGCCAAGCTCGTGTTGATTCTCGTTTTTTTTTTTTTTTACAAGCTCTATCGCGTTCTCTTTTTGCCAGCAGATTCTCCTCCACTGCGTTTTTTGAAAACAGGTGATTCCCCGGAGTTTTGAAATGTAGCGTGATCCATGTCAACCTTTTTTGCTCATTGTGACAGTTAACCTACGCTACTTCCACATCATACATGCATCACAACAACGTTTCTCTATTTACGGAGACACACACGGGAGAGTGAATCATGTGCACACCAAAATTTCATCACTTACAGTATAATAGGCACGAAATTCTACAGTGCATTACTTTACAATATTTGAACTTTTTACAAAAAATCCCAAATTAATGTAAACTGGCACTGTTTAATTTCTCAAGTCAAGTCACCTTTACTTATATAGTGCTTTTTTACAATACAAATTGTGTCAAAGCAGCTTTACAGTAATAATTTGCAAATAATTTTTCAGAAAATGGTGTCATTGTGCAGCTTATTCTATATATTATTGATTCATTCCATTGCAAAGATCAATAGTTATTAGTCTAGTTAATTTATGTATATCAGCACTGGAGAAAACAGTGACGTAATCGTCCGGCTCGGCTCAGTTCACATACAACGACACCAATGCAGGCATACTAACTGTCCCCAACTAAGCAAGTCAAAGGCAACAGCGGCAAAGAACCAAAACTCCAACAAAATAGAGGGAAAAAGAAACCTTGGGAGAAACCAGGCTCAGTTGGGGGGGGCAGTTCTCCTCTGGCCAACAGTGAACACAATTTTTTCTTAAAATGGCCTTTTGCCAATATGTAGTATTAAACCTAACCCTGTTCTACTTGTGGTTAATTAAAATTGCTTAGTACTTGTTTGTCTAATTACATTACCAAAGCCATCAATTATTTTTTGAATGTATATTTTAATTATTGAAAATTGTTAAATAACCTTTTTATCAAACTTGAATGGAAAAACAAATATAACAAATTACATAACTGAGTGTTGATCCTATTCAAACAAAAACAAAAGTTTAATTTCTTTCAAATTAAAATAGAATTTTGCTGACCCCAATGAAATTATTCTATTACTTAAATTTTTTATGGAATAGGCATATTTAATTAGTTTGCAAACGAATTGGCTTTGGAAAGGCAATATATTCAATGTTATAAGGTAAATATTAATATTATATATAATTGTTTTGAATAAATATAGATGTTAACCTTACAGATTTGTGCTGTACCTCATTTTGAACTTTATAGATTCAGTATAGAAGTAGAATATTTATTATAGAATATATTTGGTAACATTATGTATAATGCATTATAAAAGTATAATTTACCCCTCACAATGCAATGTAGTAATTGTAACCACAGTTATAATACATTATACTGTAATATTTCATTCTTTGAACACACCTTTTGAAAGTATGATGCATTAAAACACGACAAACAACCAATTTCCGATGTAACAATGAATCTGCAAATATTATGCGTTTGCCTACAATTATTTAGGACAATAAATAATTAAATAATGCTTTAAAACATACATTATGAACACCGTATCATGCATAAAGGCTTTAAGTAAAGTGTTAGACAATATTTTAAAGACTTGCGTATTGTTCTGTTTTCTATCAGCTCTGAAGATAAGAGGCGTTTCTATAGGAATCATCTGGTGCTGGAAAGCCCTGCTGCATCATGTGAGGTGAAGGTAAGGAAAGCTGGACATAAAATCCACACTCGCATCACAAAAACTGATGTCTGTTGGCTCAGCATCATGTGTGGTGTCTCCGGACAGCTGCTCTCTCTTGGTGGCCGCTCCTCTGTGGCTATCACCCATGTGGGTGTGGGACTGGAACCGCTCAAGGACAGACAAGGTGGCCTGAGAGTAGACCCAGGCATTGACCTTCAGTGTGTGCAGACTATGATGAAGGAGATGGGCACCACCCTTTCACCAGGAGCACAGAACCTCATGGAGCTGGTGCAGTGTCAGCAAAAGGTCTGGATCCAGCCTCTTATTACAGCGTATTCACCACTGCTCTGGACATGCTATGCTCACATTTTCCATTGTGGAATGAATCTCACTTCCTTTAGGGCTATTATTAATAAAAAATATATATATAATGTAGGTAGATAATTACATTCGACTAGATTAATAGATAAATATGTTTGCTTAGCACAGTACTACTTACAGTTTATATATGTAAGAGCTATAATGAAACATGCATGAATGAGAAAATAAAGTGAGACATGCTTGATGTTGAGAGATATTAAGCGCAATAAGATGTAAAAAAAAAAAAAAAGAACTCAATGCACTCTTAGCATTTATCAACCTCATAAAAATGCATTAACAATCACCCATGACAGCTTGGCAAACACGTATCAGCAGCACCGAAACATTGTGGTTGTGAGGTTTGCATGGGTAAGTCCCGTTCCCACTGCAATTTTTTAATAGAATATTCTGCTGTTCAGCAAATTTTCCCCCTTTGGCATAAATCATTTCTTCTTGTGTCAGTGTCTGACTTCATTTTGTGTCCACTCCTATTGCAGGGCTTGTATGTGGGCATTATTTAGTTTACTTTATATTAATTATATATATATATATATATATATATATATGTACAACATTGTTGCCTCAGCACTAGACAATGTCTTCATCATACTTTACCACCATGTACTCCTGTGAAATATGACAATTTAAAGGAACTGTTATCTGTTTAAATATATTGTAGAATGAAATGTATTCCCATGATGTCAAAGCTGAATTTCCAGCATCATTAAAGTGATAGTTCAGCCAAAAATGGAAATTTTTCCATGATTTACTCACCCTCAAGCTTTCCTAGGTGTATATGACTATCTTATTTCAGGCGAACACAATCAGAGATATATTTAAAAATATCCTTAAGATGTACATTGAATGCATTTGGCTGTTGAGTCGGAAGATTGTTGTTTTACTCTATAAAGTTTTAAATAGGGATACTTGTCTTACACAAATGCATCGATTCACTTCAGAAGGACTTTATTAACCCCCTGGAGTCGTATGGATTCGATTTTTTTTTTTTATGGATGGATGCATGCATTTGTTTTGTCTTCAGAATTTGGGCCACTCACAACCATTATAAACCTTGGAGGACTAAGGATATTTTTAAATATGTCTCTGATTGTGTTCGTCTGAAAGAAGATAGTCATATACACCCATATACTCACCTTGAGGGTGAGTAAATCATGGAAAAATGTCCATTTTTTTGGTGAACTATTCCTTTAATTCAGTACTCGCTGTCAGATGATCCTTCTGAAATCGTTCTAATATACCGATTTAGTGCTCAACAGTCTTTGCTGCTCAATGCTTTTGTGGAAACCATGATAGTTTTATTCAGGATTCTTTGATAAATAGTTACAAATAATTAATTATTCAAAATAGAAATGTTTTGTAACATAAATGTCTTTAGTGTCACTTTTGATCGATTGGATCTTATTCACTGATACCTTTTGTATCAAAGAGTCCACAAAAATGTGAAAAAATATTAAAACATTTCTCTTAAATTGTAATATTTCACAATATTACTATTGTTATATTTTATGTATCGGTATTTTCATCAAATAAATGAAGCCTTTGTAACCATAAGAGTATAGCTAAAGAAAGTATTGTTTTTAATTTGATATGTAAAATTTATATTTCAAATATTTCCTGCCACATACTATTATATATTTGGTATTTTATAATAATAATGATAATTCTCAAAAGGAGTTTGTTGGAGGAAAGTTTCTTTGAAAGAAGAAGAAAACTAGCCAGCACACAGCTTTGTCACGACTGAACAATCACTCTTTGTGTGTCTTGTGTTTAGAATAAATCAGACATGCTGAATGGATTCATTCCTCTGCTCATGGGAGGTGGAGCTTTGGGCTGTCTGTCAAGAGGAGGTGCGGCTTCCCATGCTGCAGGGGCGGAGTCAGGCCCACATCCACCATCTGGCCTCGAGCAGCTTCTGTCTACCAACAACCAGATGCCCGGTGCCATGTCTGCCCTGCTGAACTCTGAAACCGGCACGATCAACCCAGATCTGCTTCCGATGCTGCAGAGCGTATGCGGTCAGGTCACGCAGCTCCGTCTGGAGGAAGCCACATCTCCAGAGAGAAAGAAGAATGGAGAACGGTAAGTGTGCGGTTTTCAATAAACGGAGGTTCAGTTACCACAGTTGTTGAAATCACTCAAATGTTTGGTTGTGGGAATCAGCTCATCGTGATAAAAGTGCGAGTACTAATATAAATAATAATAATAATTCCTTACATTTATATAGCTCTTTTCTGGGTACTCAAAGCACTTTACATATGGAAGGGGGAATCTCCTCCACCACCACCAATGTGCAGCATCCACCCAAAACGCCCACCACACACCAGTTTGTTGGTGGAGAGGAGTGATGAAGACAATTGTAATATGGGGATGATGATTTGGAGGCCATGATGGAAAGAGGCCAGTGGGCAAATTTGGCCAGGATGCCAGGGTTATACCCCTACTCTTTTCGGAAGACATCCTTGCATTTTTAACAAACACAGAGAGTCAGGACCTTGGCTTTTTGACAGTATAGTGTCCTCATATACTATACTGGTGCGTTAGGATCCACAAAGACCACAGGGTGAGCGCCCCCCTGCTGGCCTCACTAACACCTCACTAACCAGGCTCAGCCCTGCTTAGCTTTAATGGGAAAGTAGAGTGCTTTAGTAGATTGCTCTATTGTAAGAGCTTTGGTGGAAAGGAACATCATCGGTCAACAATGGGGCTCATTCACTAAGCGTATGCATGCACAAATTTGTGTGTGAAATCTCCGTACAAACGAACAAGTCATGATTCATCAATAGCTTTTGTTCTAAAATTTAATCTAAGTGACAAAATATAGGAAATCACTCTTGCGCCAAAATCGTTTACTTTTGATGGCCTTATAGAAATGTTAAGATGAGATTTAATTCATTAAAGGGGACATATTATGCCCTTTTTCACAAGATGTAATCTAAGTAATCTAATCTCTCTGGTGTCCCAAGAATGTGTATTTGAATTTCAGATATATTTGGGTGTGAGCAAAAATGTGCCGCTTTTGTGTGTGTCCCTTTAAATGCAAATAAGCTGCTGCTCCTGGCCCTCTTTCCAAAAGAAGGAGACAGCTCACCCTTCGATTGCTCAACAACAAAAAAGCTGGAGAATCTCACGCAGCCAAAATGACGATTGTCAGTAACGGAGTTCCGCCTTACATTGTTCAAACCGGGACACTCGCAGAGAGACTCAGGAAGAAGTTACAGCTTATAGAATGCATCAACCTTTCTGAACAGTTAGTAGATACATTTATGCAGATGCTGTGGATTTGATTCAACTCATTGACTAGAGTGTGCCTTCATGTTAATCTTGAGTTGAATTGAGCCTCGTTTTTGAAGCAGTACGGGGTAAAATCACAGCATGGCAACATCACAAATCTTTTGCTTCTCTAAAGCAGCTCACCAATGGCCTCCCCACCTTTTGTTGCATGTTCTCGGGGGGAGGGTTTATGTAAATTTTAGAGGTTTGTGATGTCACCAACCAAGGAAGAAGCTCATTGTAGTCCCTACCCGTTTGTTGTAGTCCTTAACCGATTTCTGTTAAAGAACATATTTCCCTTTGCATTGAATTCTGAGCGTCACAACTTTGCAGATGTTGTTTATGCATTAACAGCAATGTTACACACTAACTAAAGTTGAAAAGTGAGAACATAATCAAGCTCCCATTTAAAATGTATAAATATAAACATGAGTTGGGTGTGTTTTATGTAAGTTTTCCTGTACATATTAATAATGAATGAAAGTCCATTTAAAGAAGACTTCCATTCACTTCTGTGCATGGAAAAGAGCATTCCTAACCCCTTTCTAAATTAGTAGTTTAGGCCATGATTGGGCAGATTTTGAATAACAATTTGGCTGATTTTGTCACGCTAATATCATACACTACCAACACTTGTATTCCATCTGATCTAAATATTTGAATTCTATTACTAGAATTAGAAGTGTTTATTCTTGAAGAATTCAATGTGGGATACAGGTCACAGAATTGCTCAAGTATTTTAAGAGTGAATCAGTTTCACAGACAGCATGTTTTGAAGACACTTCACTCTCATAGTTTGTTTCCTCACTGTTTTTTTTTTTTTTTTCTTCTTTCTTTGTGTATCACAGGGATGGTCATATGTGCTGTGGAGGGTTCGAGAAGATTCTGGAGACGGTTGTAGAGAAGAGAATGGATGAGATGGAGAGAAGATTAAAGGAACATCTGGACCTGCGTCTGGACGCTCTTCAGCAGAGACTGGAGATCACTCTTCAGCAGGCGCTCTCTCATAAACAACACCTGAACACTTGAGCTTTTGGTTCAGTGACACCCATAATATTCTATAAAGGGAGATTTAAGCACAATTCATGTCCATTGTCCCTAACATAAATGCTTTTAACTCTTTGTTTTGCCAGCAGTCTCTGCTGCTTTGCATGGAAATGTTTTACAGTTTATACAGCAGTCACTGGTCTTCAAGAGTCCATCCCAAGAGACTGTTTGTGCCGAAATTCGGTCCACAAACAGTTATCAGGTGATCTTCATGAATCACAACTACTTGAGGGACTGTCCTTAACACTGTTGATACTATGTGTAAATTATTTTATCCAAAAGATTCTACTCATGCTGCTACAAGAACTATTTTTCTGTTGTTCTATTGTTTTAGTACACTAGAAGCTGCATATTTTCACAGTTTGCTACAAATGTTAACAACAGCTTCTTTAGAGGTTGTAAATAAACTGTTGCACTGACTGTGTCAAGCATTGAGTATTGTTCACTGTAAATTGCCTTTGTGTAAATGATGTTCATATGTTAATACTGTTCATACTGGAGAACTAAGGACAAAAAAAACAAACATTAAATTGCTATTTATACTAAAGAATGTTGCACGTTTGTTATGCATCCAATGAACTCTTGTTTTTCATGTTTTTTTTCTTATAAAATAACACTTTCTTGCCATATTGCTTGAGAGTTCTGGGTTCGTTTTGACATAACCCATGCATCAGCGTCTGTTACATACTATTGATGTCTTTGTGTTTACAGCAAAGCACATAACTAACCAAAATAAACGTTGAAATACAAGAAAGTGTAGCTTCAACACTTAATACTTGATACTTCATAATAGAATCGCTCTCTAACCTTGTCTGTGTGGCGATACAGCATACAAAATTTTTTTTTAGCTCCTGTCATGCCAGTAAACATGCTAACTTTTGCATAAACATTCAAACAAGATTTAAAAAAGGTGCATAACATAAAAAAAATGACAACTACACTGCAAGAAATGCCTGTACTACGGTGTATATTTTTTAGACGATTTTTTAGAAGGTATGTTATAGGCTACATCATATTTTATTCTTACAGCTTTAATTAAATATTACACTGGTTAGGTTCTATACAGAAAAGAACATGGTGGTTTTCATTGGTCTGCACAAAAACAGCAATTAACTGAATTAAAATGTAATCGAGTCACTGACAGTAAGTGCCCTTACAAAAAAGAACTGCAGTATATTGAAGTAGAACTGCAGTACCAAGTAGTTTAACTGCAGTTTAATGAAGCACAACCATAGATTTGCAGTATAATGAAGTATAGTCACAGTACAACCGCAGTAAAACTGTAGTATAAGTACAGCTGCAGTAAAATGAAGTACAACTGAAAGTTGCATGAAGTATAAAAACAGTAGAACTGCAGTTTTATTTTACTAGAACTTTAGATGTATTGCAGTATAGTTGTGCTCCAGTAAAACTACAGACATTTTAGGTTATACTGCAATACTGCAGTTTTTTCGTGTCCAAAAAAACTGCATTTTTTCTATATGTAACAAAAACTGTAGTATTACTTCTAAAAAACTGCAGTAATCTTTTGTAAGGGTGGCGCTGGAACAGCAGAAATAAAGCCGTTTCCTTGGGTCATTTACACAAAGCAGCTGTGCAATATAGCTCGAAAGAGTTTTTACTACAAATAATTTTAAAAAAGTTACCGTAGTTAACTATGGTAAACACAAATTAACCATGGTTTTGCTACACTATAGTGGTAACACTTTACAATAAGGTTCATTTGTTAACTATATTAAATTACATGAACTAATAATGAACTGCACTCACACAGCATTTATTGATCTTTGTTAATGTTAATTTCAACATTTATTAATACATTATTAAAATCTTGTTAATATTAGTTAATGCACTGTGAACTAACCTGAACAAACAATGAACAACTGCATTTTCATTAAATAACATTAACGAAAATTAGTAAATACAGTAACAAATGTGTTGATCATGGTTAGTTCATGTTAGTTCATGTATTAACTAACTATACAAATTGTGTCTATACGGCAAAACAACCATAGTTACCACACTTTTACTATAATAAAGCTATGGTTAATTTTCAGAAGTGTTCACGATAGTTTGCAATGCAAGCTGTGTTATTCAGCTAACTTTTTGTACATACAAATAAAATTAGCGAATAATACAAATTTACAAGTGGGTTATCCCTTACAAAAGATTACTGCAGTTTTTTAGAAGTAATACTACAGTTTTTGTTGCATATAGAAAAATGCAGTTTTTTGGACACGAAAAAACTGCAGTATTGCAGTATAACTTAAAATGTCTGTAGTTTTACTGGAGCACAACTATACTGCAATACATCTAAAGTACTAGTAAAATAAAACTGCAGTTCTACTGTTTTTATACTTCAAGCAACTTTCAGTTGTACTTCATTTTACTGCAGCTGTACTTATACTACAGTTTTACTGCTGTTGAACTTCAATGTACTGCAGTTCTTTTTTGTAAGGGATGTTTTATACAACTTAGTGTAACATTTAACGGTTAGAAAACTGCGTGCGTGTTAAGGCAGGGCAATTCGCTCCTTTCTAATAATAAAGCTTAATAAAAGTTATTTTTTGAGTTGGATATTTTGAAGTCTGTTTCAAGCATCCAGCGCCTTGTGTCTCGGTAGCTTAGAAACAGCGTTCTAATTCATTATGACGTCATTATGCCCTTAGTATTTCAGCTTGAGCTAGAAACCAACAGCACAGTCTCTCTCGTGCTCGAAATATCCATTTTTTCTATCCTAACGTGAACTCTAATTGCATATTTCCACAGGTCTGAATGAGTGAAGATTTACACCGAACCCTCTCTCCGAGTTTGCCTTTGGCGAGAAAACGAACGTCTGATTCATCGATTTCTATCTGGATTTGTTTATATATGTTTGTAAATGAATTGTAACTACGGATGCATGTAATGTTTATGGCCAGTTCGTGCAAGTTAAGAGTCTGTAGCACTTTTTTCAGAGTATGATTGGAAACTTTTAGGAACTTTAGCAGTGGCCTAAAAAATATTGTGAATTTTAGCCTACATTAATAGTCTTTATTTGTAAGGCTGCATCCCAGGTGGAGAAAGAGAACATGACCATGTTCTTTTGTGTTTACTGGAGTTTGCTCTGTACAAAATGACTTAATCTAGAGCTAGCATAGAGAATCTGTTAATAGAAATATTATCTAAATTGGTTATTTTATTTTGCAGATCAGGAAAAAGCAATTCAGCAGCACTTAAAGGATTTTGATGGACATGGGTAACTGATACAAGATTATGATAAATTGCTCAAAAACTTGCCCCATGTTGCTGAGCGATGTTGCTTGGGCACTTTCCTAATGAAAATGAGCAACAAATTTCTATCTGGATACTTAATATTTTGACCAGCATCCAAGAAGAATGTGATAAAGGGAGAAAAAAGGAGGAAAACATCCACACACAAAAATAAATAATAAAATGACAAATTGAAGGCAAGTCATACAATTGAGAACGGACAGCAACAGTGAAGAGGATTCAAATGGAAACCTTGAATCATTTTAACTTCTGATATGAAGGTGAGATAACATACAGAACAAAGTTCAGCACAAAACATGCACCGGAATGTAATTTCCCAAATCAGATCGGAAAATTTTATAAAAACATTTTTAAAGGAGCATCTTGAGATGTTTCTGATGAATATTGGGCAGATGGACTTCATATTTGTTCTTATCAACAAATCCTACTATGCGATAGTGTTATGTGATGTGTGTCCAGGGAAGTGCGCAGACAAAGGAGTTGTCTTTTATTGCTTATATCTTTTATGCTGCCAGGGAGTACATAAAACACGTCAGGCTGAGGAACGAACTCTGCAGGGAGCTCAAGTTTAGGAGCGGACTCTAGAGGGAGCCCAGGCTGAGGAGCAAACTCTGGAGGGAGCTCAGTCTGAGGAGCGGACTCTGGAGGGAGCTCAAGCTTAGGAGCGGACTCTAGAGGGAGCCCAGGCTGAGGAGCAAACTCTAGAGGGAGCCCAGGCTGAGGAGCAAACTCTGGAGGGAGCTCAGTCTGAGGAGTGGACTCTGGAGGGAGCTCAAGCTTAGGAGCAGACTCTGGAGGGAGCTCAAGCTTAGGAGCAGACTCTAGAGGGAGCCCAGGCTTAGGAGCGGACTCTAGAGGGAGCCCAGGCTGAGGAGCGGACTCTGGAGGGAGCTCAAGCTTAGGAGCGGACTCTAGAGGGAGCCCAGGCTGAGGAGCGGACTCTGGAGGGAGCCCAGGCTGAGGAGCGGACTCTGGAGGGAGCTCAAGCTTAGGAGCAGACTCTAGAGGGAGCCCAGGCTTAGGAGCGGACTCTAGAGGGAGCTCAAGCTTAGGAGCGGACTCTAGAGGGAGCCCAGGCTGAGGAGCGGACTCTGGAGGGAGCCCAGGCTGAGGAGCGGACTCTGGAGGGAGCTCAAGCTTAGGAGCGGACTCTAGAGGGAGCCAGGGCTGAGGAGCGGACTCTGGAGGGAGCTCAAGCTTAGGAGCGGACTCTAGAGGGAGCCCAGGCTTAGGAGCGGACTCTGGAGGGAGCCCAGGCTGAGGAGCGGACTCTGGAGGGAGCTCAAGCTTAGGAGCAGACTCTAGAGGGAGCCCAGGCTGAGGAGCGGACTCTAGAGGGAGCCCAGGCTGAGGAGCGGACTCTGGAGGGAGCTCAAGCTTAGGAGCAGACTCTAGAGGGAGCCCAGGCTGAGGAGCAAACTCTGGAGGGAGCTCAGTCTGAGGAGCGGACTCTGGAGGGAGCTCAAGCTTAGGAGCAGACTCTGGAGGGAGCTCAAGCTTAGGAGCATACTCTAGAGGGAGCCCAGGCTTAGGAGCGGACTCTAGAGGGAGCCCAGGCTGAGGAGCAGACTCTGGAGGGAGCTCAAGCTTAGGAGCAGACTCTGGAGGGAGCTCAAGCTTAGGAGCAGACTCTGGAGGGAGCTCAAGCTTAGGAGCGGACTCTGGAGGGAGCTCAAGCTTAGGAGCAGACTCTAGAGGGAGCCCAGGCTTAGGAGCGGACTCTAGAGGGAGCCCAGGCTGAGGAGCGGACTCTGGAGGGAGCTCAAGCTTAGGAGCAGACTCTAGAGGGAGCCCAGGCTGAGGAGCAAACTCTGGAGGGAGCTCAGTCTGAGGAGCGGACTCTGGAGGGAGCTCAAGCTTAGGAGCAGACTCTGGAGGGAGCTCAAGCTTAGGAGCATACTCTAGAGGGAGCCCAGGCTTAGGAGCGGACTCTAGAGGGAGCCCAGGCTGAGGAGCAGACTCTGGAGGGAGCTCAAGCTTAGGAGCAGACTCTGGAGGGAGCTCAAGCTTAGGAGCAGACTCTGGAGGGAGCTCAAGCTTAGGAGCGGACTCTGGAGGGAGCTCAAGCTTAGGAGCAGACTCTAGAGGGAGCCCAGGCTTAGGAGCGGACTCTAGAGGGAGCCCAGGCTGAGGAGCGGACTCTGGAGGGAGCTCAAGCTTAGGAGCGGACTCTGGAGGGAGCTCAAGCTTAGGAGCAGACTCTGGAGGGAGCTCAAGCTTAGGAGCAGACTCTAGAGGGAGCCCAGGCTTAGGAGCGGACTCTAGAGGGAGCTCAAGCTTAGGAGTGGACTCTAGAGGGAGCCCAGGCTGAGGAGCAAACTCTGGAGGGAGCCCAGGCTGAGGAGCGGACTCTGGAGGGAGCCCAGGCTGAGGAGCGGACTCTGGAGGGAGCCCAGGCGGAGGAGCGGACTCTGGAGGGAGCTCAAGCTTGGGAGTGAACTCTGGAGGGAGCTCAAGCTTAGGGGCGGACTCTAGAGGGAACCCAGGCTGAGGAGCGGACTCTGGAGGGAGCTCAGGCTTAGGAGTGGACTCTGGAGGGAGCTCAGGCTTAGGAGTGGACTCTGGAGGGGATTCAGGGAGCTCTAGAGCAGATTCAGGGAGAAATCACAAACAGGTTCACAAAAGCTAATGGTATTTTCATCCAGTTCCATCTGAAACGCCACATTAAGAGCGGCGTCCGGCCAGGCCATCTGATGGGACCAAAAATCAAAACAAAGAGCATATGTGAGACATGACAACAGTGAAGACACAGATGATTCAAATAGAAACCATAAATAATTTTTACCGTCATCCAAAGGTAAGAGCATAAATAATGTACACACAAATAATATAACATGCACAGTTATGTAATTTCCCACGGCAGATCATGAAAAAAGCACCCTTAAAGGACTATCAAGGGCTTTTTTAATGGAAACTAATGGAGCTCAGAGTTGCTTCTGTATCAGTAAATCCTACTAGATGGCATTCAGAGGTATGACTATATATTTTCCCTCAAAACTTTGGATGCCAACTCTTAAGAGGAACTCACTTTTAAACATCTAATAATTTCTTAATATAAATTTATAGAAAATGGAAAGTGGAAAAGTTTTAAACATGGACAAACAGCAACAGAGAGGACACTGAGAGTACTGATGACTGAAATGGAGAATCATTTTGAACTGATCCAAAGGTGAGAGCAAAATTAATATACAGACAAACTCCAGTACAGAACACATGGTCATGAAGTTTAGTTACAGAACATCTCTCAACATCTGAGATGCAATAGCAGCCAGACAAGTCAACTCAAAATCAATCAATCAATAAAGAAAGAAATAGAAATATGAAATTAACATTAAATATTGAGTTTGTTTTGAAATTATTTTATTATGTAAAAAGAAAGACCCTCAAATGTATTTGTTTATTTGCCAAAAATGAATCCCATCTTGACATGACAATTACATCTTATTAGGGTTCTTTGGTAAAACTTAATATGAGAGTTTGTTAGTATTAAAATGCAGGTGAAATATTACAGATACTTAGGATTTTCCTTAGTTGTCACTTATAATAATCAAAATAAAAAAAAATAAACATTTGAAATATATCAGTCTGTGTGTAATCAATGAATACAATATTCAAGTTTCACTTTTTAAATGGAATTAGTGAAATAAATCAACTTTTTTGATGATATTCTAATTGAATGACCAGTACCTGTATGTTTTTTTCGATTATTACCTTTCATATAGTGTGTACATTTGTGAAGTGAATGTAAAATAAAGTTATTGTCTCCTAAAAGAAGGAATTAATCAGTCAACTACCAAATCAAGATGTCAGCAATTCCTGTCTCACTTCCGTAACATCTGTGTAGGTTTGTAATAATGTTCCTATGTTATTCATTGGGTGTCCAACAACGTCATGTAGTCCTTTGACCACTGTAGTTGAAGCTGAGATGCAACATGTTGTAGATGTTGAGAGGACGCTGTTTTCTGCGCTGTGAATCCATTTTGCATGCACTTTCAAAGGATGAGTTTTTGTGCTGGAATCGATATGCGACAGCATTGTAACTGTGCTGAGGAAGTTTAGGTTCAGGGATATGTAAAGTGGGAGGAGTAGAATCCAGATCCAGGGGGTGGAGATGGGTAGGTTTAGGGGTTTGTAAAGTGGGAGGAGTTGGATCTGGATCCAACCTCACCCCCTGGATCTCGTGTTCTGCAATGAGGATCATCTCGCTGTAAGCGGTAGACCAATCACAACAGGCTGGGCCGTCTAACCAGTCAGAGCAGAGAAAGTGTTTTTACATGCACACCAGTACAATATCTCACAAAAATCAGCTAATTGAAATAGCCTGTTGTCAGGGTTTACATGCAAGCCAATAACCTCAAGAGTATTTCATTTATTATGTCAGCTGTGATGTTAAATAAAGCATTAAAAACCGAAGCTTACGGCTTATTATTCTCTCATGCAGTTACAGATGTAGCATTTTGACTGTACCACTTCTGCTTCCAACTGCAAGAGATGAGAACACATTTTTTATAATCCTTTGGATCAAGACAGAGTTTGCAATATATTTCCTCCTCCCTTATTGCAGAACATTTACTCTGTCTGGATGCGCTTAAATCCGCATTAAGGATACGTTCCTGTCACATATCACACATGTACACTTCAATAAGCCGACAGAAAGCAGGTTAATGCGTTTACGGTACATGCTGAGCGTAATTGGTGTAAGGGGCAAAATCTAGCTGTGTCAGTAGGTTTATACTTAAGCTGTACAACCTTACTTCGAAAAAGGAAAACGGGAAACGCGTTTACGTGACAAAGTGCATTATCGACATAATCGGGTTAACAACGTGCATTTAAACGCTCTCACTGGATCCTTTATCAAACCGTTTCCGACACTGCGAAAAGAGATGATGTGCTGTGTATATTATGAGAAAATTAAAGTGTTTTATTTTAACTTTAGGTGCATGTAAATTAGGAACTTTTAAAATAACATAATAGGAAAACTTTAATATTCATTAAAGCATTAAGAGCAAACAATGAACAATAGTGTATCTATAAATTAACATTCGCCAACATCAATAAAGGCTGCAACAACCAACCTAATGCAACTAATGCAAAATATATGTTTGGCCATTAACTAATAAATGTTTCATTATGCAAAAACATGAGCAGTGTTTTCAGCGTGAAAGACACAACTAGTCATATAACTCATATAGTTATATGACAGAATGCATGTCCCTATGTGAAAGAGCGATACTGTTCGGTCATAGTACTGATGCAGCATTCGTTAAACCAAAAGTATGTGCACCTAAAGTAGTCACATTAAAAGGAAGATTTTTAACACATTGTAATAAGAGATTATGGAGCATGATTAGCCCTTTGACAAAAATATAAGTTTCACATTTCTGCTTTAAAACCATTCAGTACACTCGCCCCCTAGTCTTCCATTGGATGAATGTGTTACTTTAAACATTTTTTTTTTTTGCGACTAATGAAACTTTTTTTGTAGTAATTGGCAGCAAGACACAAACTTTTGAACCCAGAACTAGGGTAGGGTAGGGTAGGGTAGGGTAGGGTAGGGTAAGGTAGGGTAGGGTAGGGTAGGGTAGGGTAAGGTAGGGTAGGGTAGGGTAGGGTAGGGTAGGGTAGGGTAGGGTAGGGTAGGGTAAGGTAGGGTAGGGTAGGGTAGGGTAGGGTAGGGTAAGGTAGGGTAGGGTAGGGTAGGGTAGGGAGCTAAGGGTAGTCGTGGCCTAGTGGTGAGGGAGTCGGACTTGTAATCTGAAGGTTGCCGGTTCGATTCCCATGCAGGCAGGAATTGAAAGTGGGGATTGTGAATAAACAGCACTCTCTCCACCTTTGATACCATGACTAAAGTGCCCTTGAGCAAGACACCTAACCCCTAATTGCTCCCCTTGTAAGTCGCTTTGGATAAAAAGCGTCTGCTAAATGATGAAAAATGAAAGAACTGCTTGAATGGAAATCCTATAATCCTCAAAACTCCTATGCGAGTTCTTCGTGCATCTGTCAGTCACCTAGACTTTTCTCAGTCGTACATAAACTTTTAGTTGTCTCAGAGCCTGCATTGCGGAAAACCACGTCTACCTTCTCCACAAAACTCTCATGCATCCTATGAACATGAACTTGAGCTATTCTTGGCAGTCGCCCATCAACCGTGAAGGAGAGTCGCGGTGCTTAGGAACAGCAAAGAAAACACAGCTGAAAGAACAAACTCCAGACTAAAGCAAACTCCACATGAATCAATGAAAAAAAAATAAAATAACCAAAAGAACTCCAAATTAGCCCGTTTGACCCCTTGGAGTAACTTTCCACTGTGATCATGTTGGCAGTTTGACCCTTGCCTTGTCATGTGAGGCTCTGTCCCGATAGACATTGGTGTCTCCTGTCTACACCACAGTGATGTTCAATGGGGAGATTTGTTCAAACAGTGAGCTGTTGTTTTCTAATGGCTGAGTGAGACGTCCACTTCAAAAGGGGTTTTGTAACCACGGAGAAATGGGTCAGCTGTGGAGGTGGTACCGCTGATGAACAGCGGCTGTTTTTGTGCAAACACCCACGCCAGTATCCCTGAGCACCAGAGTCAAACCGGCCCAACTGAATCAACAAAGTCGTGTTGCTGCCACACTTCATGCAAGTGCTCATGGACTGAACTCAAGTAAAGATCCTTAAAGTTGCATGAAATGCAAATTAACCCTAAATTATTTTCTCTGCATGTCATAAATCTACATCTGTGCATCTATCTAAGCCTTACCATTCAAACCTGAAAGAGTCATGAAACCCCAAAGCACATTTTTTGAGATGTGAACAGATATGTACAGACTACACATCACTGAAAACAATAAAAGCATTCACAATTTTAATCAAGAAGTGGAGATTGGTTATTTTTGCATTCTTCTGAGCAATTTCGTTGAAAAGTAAAGTCAAAGCACGGAATTTGACGTAGAAGCTTGTATCCAGAGAGTGTGATTGGGGCTGGAGAGCCTCTCCCGTTTCTGAGCACTTCTCTGCATTCATGAGAATGAGCTCTTTTAGCCCAATCACATTGCAATGGAGAATTCAAACAACGTGTAACAACATGGGGAGCGTGCATGAGCACAACAGTACAACAAATCACAATGTGGATCAAAGATCATCCTATACGGACTGGAGTAAGCATGTTTTATTGGTTGTTGTCTCCCCTTTCCCACCCTCTACTCTCCTACATTTTCACAGCTTTACGCACCCATTTCTTGAGACTTTTTCAACTCGGAGGTGTGAAAAAATACTATAGTAATTTACAGTAAATAGTATAGTGTTTTCGTATTAATTTGTTGTGGTTATTCTGTAGTTCTATATTCTATAATATAACAACTATAGTAATACTAATTACTTTTGTATGGTTATAAACACCATAGTATTTTTTTTTCATGTGGGCGACCAGGCTAAAAGGGGGGTTTTCATGACACTTTAAGGAGTAAGGAATGAAAGGAGGGTGGGTTGGTTACTCTTTAAATAGAGCGCTGCAGTCATAACGTGTTTTTGTAGGCCAACCCAGAATCACCCTGGTTCCCTTGACAAAAAAAAACCAATTCGATTTTTCTTTTGTATAACTGCAGAAAACAAGCACTGTGACCAGCAAAAATTTATATTTTCTACAACCACATTTCTAGAGAAGTTGGGACATTTTGTAAAACGCAATACAATCAAGAAGCTGTGGTTTTCTATACTACTTTTATTTAACTGACAAAAGTACAAAGAAAAGATTTCCAATGTTTTTGCCCAATCTCGCCTGATACAAGACAGTTGTGGTCATTGTTGTCTTGTTCTCTTTTTCACGATGGGCCATGCATTTTCAGTAAGAGACAGATCTGGACTGTCAGCAGGCAGGCCACACTCTTGTAGTACGGGGTAGTCATGGCCTAGTGGTGAGGGAGTCGGGCTTTTAATCTGAAGGTTGCTGGTTCGATTCCCACACCGGCAGGAATTGAAAGTGGGGATTGTGAATAAACATCACTCTCTCCACCTTCAATACCATGACTAAAGTGACCTTGAGCAAGACACCTAACCCCTAATTGCTCCCCTTGTAAGTCGCTTTGGATAAAAAAGTACGTGCATAGTACATAAAAAATGTACGTGCTGGATAAGGCCTGGTGTTGCCTTGCTTCCCAGTAAAGATGTTATCTTGATGGCATTTCACGAGTTCACATTTACATATCATTAAGAAGAGTAAAGGTTTAAGCGTATTTGGCGTGCTGTCCAGGGGGAGGGTTCCGAGCTCGGAATTTTGGCCCGAACCCAGAGTACACCCCCCCACCCCCACCCCCACCCGGTTGTGATATAACTAGATGGAACTACAAGTGAGGAGATGGGGTGGAGGAAGGATGCTGGTAAACTCTCAGACGAACAGAGGTAAGTCTGCTGTATTTATACCTCTTGTCATTGATTGAGTTGATTAACTGAAACCTCTCCACTTGTGCTGATAAGGTTAATTATCTGCACCTGATCCTCCCGAACTTTGTTAATTAAACATCATGTGTCCTCATATACACCTCCATGTCAGTGGTAAAACCATTTGAAACTCAAAAACTCAGAAGTGAAGTTGAATGATTATTGTGTTGTTGATTTTTAAACACTTAATCTAAACTGAAGTTTCCAAAAAAAAACAACAGATCCATCTCCGGTCATCTGTCTCCCTCATCCTATGATTCTCATAATCATGTTAACCTACACAAGAGCGTACAGTTACCATACAGCTGTTTTCAATTTATCAGACTGCTTCATCTCTCACTTGCTAATTCAAACTTGCTGTTGCTTTTCACTTGTACCTGTGTTGTTTTCTTCTGTGCCGTGACACAATTATGTAATTTTAACAAATATTTTAATAAAGATTCAATTCCATGAACCTGGCGAATCCAGCTATTTGATCTCATTCATACTGTAAAAATTAATTAAATGAAAAATTACTTGGCAGAACACACCATAGATGCATTCACTGTATTCAATATAAGTTATGCTGCATTTAAGTAACAATGAGTTATGATTGTGTTTGGACAGAATGATTTTCATTGTTGTATTAGGTTTTGGTATTCATTTGTTTGTTTTATATTTCATTACAGTAAATGTGCTGTCAAGGAACGAATGTTACCATCCAAAATTATGGCAATTTTCTTTGTTAATTTTTCTTCTTATGAATCAGACATGAAATCATCTTCCAAATCAAAGTTAAGATGTTTGATGTAATCATTTTTAGAATTATGTGATATTTGGCAGCATTAGTCTCCGCAGAGAAATGTACTGATAGCAAAATCGTTTCAGAATGTGAGTAAAATATGACTTTAAATTAAATGACCTAATTTATTTAATCTCTGCCCTGAGATCAACCTCAGATCAGTGTCCTCCAAGATCAACTGAAGCTATGATAAGAGGAAATGAAAGCAAAAGACACATTGAGTACAATCATATAATCTGCTGATTATCATAATCCTGAGTAAGACTTCTGTGCATTTTATATAATGCCCAAAGTTGTTTAGTATTCATGCCTGTGGGCATTGTGCCTCCAGTAAACCAACAAATGAGGGCAGCATATCACAACTGATCCAGAATTTTTTTTTTTTTTCAGATTCGATGTGTTTTTAACACATATGAAGAAAG
This sequence comes from Opsariichthys bidens, assembly GCA_037194245.1. NCBI lineage: Eukaryota > Metazoa > Chordata > Actinopteri > Cypriniformes > Xenocyprididae > Opsariichthys > Opsariichthys bidens. The sequence continues at coordinate 7,441,103 of CM074309.1, forward strand.
TACCATTATAAACATTGAGAATGAGGTAAAACATGGCTAAGTGTGTGTGTGTGCGTGTATATATATATATATATATATATATATATATATACACATTTTTTAAATAACCCTTACATTATCTTAGCCATTTTTGAAATACTTTAAAAATATTAATATTAAAATATTCAAAATATATCTGTAAATAAATGTTGTTGTTGCTGGATGAGTAAGGAGTTATAGGCCAAAAAAGTCACTGAGCAAGTTTTTTTCTGTATGTGGGTACAAGTAAGAACTCTGGATTAGGTAACAGCTAGAGAAAGTGGATAAAACAGGAAAATGGACAGAAATTGATCATGACCTTTTTATTTATGTAGATTTAAATATCACTACATATTCCAAAGCCTTGCTCAGCTAAAGTTCATAGCACCAAAATCTAACCATAACCCCTAAAATGGAAAGGAAATGATAGTGAATAAGTTGAATATGCTCCAATTTCTAGCCATAAATGCAAAACCTGATTGATTCATTGATCCAGGAAGAGGACTTGCCCGGCAAAATCATGTTCAGTGAATTCTAGGGTTATTTGTGATAAATGGGACCCATATATAGTAGAAGAACTCCAGCGATGAGTTCAGTGATTTGGAATAATATTTCTTAAAGGGCCATAATAATCAAATTCACTGACTTTTATGAGTCCCTCACTGCCCACACTGTTTCAAGGAGAGGCAGACTGTGAAGAATGGGCACCTGATTTATGAAAAATTGTGAATCATTAATGCTTTGCATGCATCAAGTATGACGTCCAATCATGACAGAATAAAATATGTACTGAAATTCATTTTGGTACAGGAATGACAAATTGCTGAGAGATGGATAAGAGAGCAGATCCACACAGCAGGACCTCTATTAAAACCTCTATTAAACTATCGAGTCTGGGCACTCACTGCCTCCATATTCCCTACTAGATTGTTTCTTGCCAAGGGGCCAGTTCAATCTAGAATTGCATCACTCCACATGGACCTTAAAAATGCATTAGTTGTTGACGACTGTGAAGTGAAACACTGGAATTCTAACATTAACCTTCTTTAATTTCGTTTCTGAAATTGCCACCTGGCAAACACAGACACATAAAAATTGAAAGAAGAGAAGGTATTCAAAGATAATAGTCATCCTCTAATGGCCCACAATTCTTCATGAAATATTGTCAAGTCTGAGATTTTAGTGTAAATATAAAAAATGAAGAAAGCTGAATACAGGCAACAAAATTTCATGATCCCCTGGCTGATGTATAAAACCAAATACAAAGTCTGTTCCAAAACCTAGTGATCATGCCTCTTTTATATAGGCATAACTGACTATATACTGTAGACTGCTGCCTTCTAAGGGAGTTTTCTACCTGCCATGTAACCATACGTGACCGATTTAGAACAGATAGGCAGTAACTCTACACGCAATACAAATAAGTGCTCCTCATGGAAGGCTCACAATTGATTTCAGTAGTTCTCTGTTGCATTTTGCTAAACTAATAGCACAATACTCCACCCAGATAGCACACCCACATCTCCAGGATGTCTTTGACAGAGCACCTCATCTGGAAAACATCCGTTTCTATACATTCTAAACCAGGGGTGGCCAACGTCGGTCCTGGAGAGCCACAATCCTGCAAATTTTTGCTCCAACCCTAATCAAACACACCTGAACAAGCTAATCAAGGTCTTAAGGGTTAGTAGAAAGCTACAGGAAGGTGAGTTTTTATCAGGGTTGGAGCTAAACTCTGCAGGATTGTGGCTCTCCAGGACCGACGTTGGCCACCCCTGTTCTAAACCATAAACATTTATGAAATATGGACAATTCTTGTTTTTTTTCATGGACTTATAATAAATGATTTAGCCATAATTATTATTATTCTTTTTTAATTCATGCGCCCTTGTAATCTTTAATCAAAATAACCTCCCCTCCCACTTGCATCGTCATCTCTTCTCCTCGTGTTTTTCAGTGCGAGTACAGGATCACAAGATCGCAGCAATAGCGAACCATCGATCCAACAATTCAATCAATTCTCAGTGGATTGAAAGTCCCAAACTTCATTTTTTATGTTGGAGAGGCCATTTGACTTGGATATGCATCACAAGAAAATGGAAGAAAATTCCATTTTATGATGACATTTTCTTTCATTTTTGGGTGAACTATCCCTTTAACATCTCACAGGAAGAGTTTTAGATACGTATCGCAGATTAAACCAGATGAAAATGGATAGAATATAAGGGTAAGCATAAAAACACATTCCACATCCAAATATTGAGTAAAACAGTTCTTTTTAATTACACTGAATTTTTTTAGTAGATACTTTTTAGCAATGAACAAAACAAGATTATTTATAGATTCATCCGCCATCTTGAATGGGATCATCCTGCTCAGCACAAAATCTGGCATCTTTCTAGGTTTTGGAACAGAGAAATTATATACATTTCAGATTGTCAGTGAACTACCCAGCTCTAAATTCTCAAATCTATTTACAAAAGGCTCATTCTATCGTGGTATATTGATGAATAAACAGAAAACGACTTCATATATGGGAAAAAGTGATTTCCTGGTCTAAGCTGAGAACAAGATTGGATGACTGGTTGGGTTTGAAAGTGTTCACTACGATTTCTAGAAAGAGTGTGGCTCCAGACACACACTCAGTAAAAGTCTGAGAACCAGCTCATGGGTGAGCACGAGGGAGGTCAAGGGTCAATCTCCTCTGGAATGATTGTGAGGATGACGTCTTCGTTGCCGCGTCGCACCACCGCTCTCAGACTCTCGTCTCTCTTGATGGCTGTGCTGACGTCACTGGCTGACGTGATCCTCTGCCCGTTAATGCTGATTATGACATCGCTCTCCTTCAGACCGCCACTAGACAACAAAACAGGAAGAGGTTTAAAGGAGGTTACATTGACTCTAGCTTGATTGTGAGTGAGAAACAAATTTCTCCTCTTTTTCAGAATAAATTTGGCTCACACCCAGGAATCTAGAACTTAGGTAAGGTTTTACCTATATATCATGCGTTCACTGATAGATCTTTTTTTTTTTCTATATTTCATGCTTTTTTGATCTTTCTGGTGTCATATTTAACTTGTTCCACTGAAAGACCAAAGACCAAACTATGCATATACTCCAAATGGTTCAAGAACAGCATCTTTTTTAGGTGTTTTAGGCACATTTTTACTGGAACGCTAAGGGATTAATAGAAATATGAACAAAAGTTTTTAATAACAGTATTGCATTGTGTTCACAATTATATCCATGTAACATCCAGCACTGAAATATTTCAACGTTAACAGGTTTGACCAACAGTAAACATGTTTGAAAGAGAAATGTCATGAGTTAGAAATTCATTTAACTCAAACTTGCTTTAGTTATCTATTCAGATTATTTGTACGTTGAGTATTAATCTGAATTTTGAAGGGCGTGTGAATGTGTTTGGTGGCTATTCCCTCGGTAATTGTGTGAAAATATGATTTCTTGAAGATTCTGCAGTAACCTCAAATTTTGTGGGGTTTTTTTTAGTTTGTCTTTCCTGACAATGGGCAATTTGCACAATGGCTCTTGTCGAATTTGATGTACTGTAACATTTAACTGATCAAGCTCTGGTAATCTTCTGTCAATTCTCCAGCCATAAACTAGGTGCATTTATAGGAAAATCCCAACAACTGCAGCATTCAGCTCATTTTGCTCTAAACAGGCTAATGACAGGAAGTGGGCACTTATGCACTGTTCATCTCATTTATGCTACGTGGACTCATTGGCTCCTTGTGAGTGAATGTTCTCCCACACACAATGAAATGCCAAAAGTTAACTTTAGTTACAAAAACTTTGTCTAAGGCAAATAAAAAAGAGAAAACACTACTGCCTCAACATGATTATGACATTTTGGGTTACATTGGGTATTACACATGTTTTAGAAAACCAAAAACTGTTCATTTAAATCAGTAATATGCATTTAAATATGAAATTACTGATCATAAAATGGCCAAAATCTGGTTTGTATGGAAGCTTGTTTCTGCAACACGGAATAAAAATTATGTGGAAAAACAAAGTCAAAATTGTGGGATATAAACTCACAATTCTTAGAAAAAAGTCAGAATTGTGAGTTTATATCTTGCAATTCCAAGTTTATATCTCACAATTTTGACATTTTTTGCTATATACTGAGATATAAACTCGCAATTCGGAGAAAAGACATCGCAATCACTTTTTTTTTATTCAAAGAAGCTGTCATTGGTTTGAATGAGCATGTTAATTTAAAAAAAAAAAAGTTACTAACTGTAAAACTGATCAAATCCCTTCAACCATGTGGCTAACTAGTCCCATGAGCTACTTACACTTCAGCTGGTGTTTTCAGGATAACTTCAATGACGTACGCTCCAGAGGTGACATCTGGGAAATCATTCTGTCTCTCCTTTAGCTCCTTAGCAAGTCTATGAGTGACAGATTCATAGGTAGTATGACCATACAATGCCATGTTTGCTGGTGTCCAGCTTTCGTTATGTGTATGCATAATAAATAATACCATTTGAAATGATTCGTTTAGATGGCTGATTCATTTGATTTAAATTTTTCTTTAGAAACACACAACAGTATTCAGAAAGCACATGCACTGCATTTGTGACTCACGTTGGGGTTAATGTCATCATTCTCACACCGATATACTTCTTTTTTGTGGCTGTTTTTCCTGGAAACAAATATGAGATATTTATTGATTGATACTGAATCACATTTAAAAGAGTTGTTTAATTAGAGCAAATGTTTTTGATTTTAGTCAATCATCATTTTGCTCCTGACCTTTAGCTTGTCTGTCATGAGACTCAGCCAAGAACTGTCGGATCTTGTCGGAAGGAATGGCGAAGGATATTCCTGCTGTCACCTTTAGCGTGTTGATTCCTATCACTTCACCATCCTACAGCAAAAGACACGAGGGTGAAGACACAAATGTAAATGTGAACTCGCACAAACACACCGCACATCTGCATGCACAGATGTGATGCTTCCGACATTGATCATTATAAATGCAAGCACGTGTTTATGGCCACACTCAACACGCAGTCTTTCTGCCAACAACATATGCTTCCAGGCTCATAAAGACATGCTATAAACATTATCGACGGTGTAAACTTGGTCCTGGCTGCATTCTGCCATTCCAGTTAATTCGCTATCAAGTAAGACTCAACCTGAATTCATTGTTTACTTATGAGGAGGACATAATAACAAAGTAAAAATCTTACCAGGTTCACCAGGGGCCCTCCTGAATTACCATACTGAAACACAGAAAGAGTTTGGTTAATGAAAAGTGTATGATTATTATTTCACTCTATAAGGTGAAGAGCTCCCATAAGATGGGTAATGTATAATTCATGACAACTCTATTAGTGCTTTTGGCATTTTAATGAATATTTGGTCTTGTTGGACTAGATCTTCTATGCTGTTGCTGTTTATCGCTGCTGCGGCAGAGCAAGTAACACTGTAGTACTATAAACATAACATAAAAATGTCCAAATGGGACACAAAAAGTGTCGAAAGGAAAAAAAAAAGTCCAAATAAACTCGGGATCTGGTGTTCTTGTCATGTTGGGGAATAGTGAAGGAGGGACAGTGTTCAGTCAGGATGGATCCAGGTAAGGGCCGTGCACGCTACCCTCTATCTGGTCTAGAGAGCGAATGGCGGTGACAGCTTCTCCACAGAGATGAGAGGGAATCGCATTCCTAGCCCATCAGCACAAACATGTACTTCCCAGCTGTCCAGCTACAGTCCATATAGTGGTGCATGAATGCCAGTTAATAACCAGTAAGTGACCAGTCTCCTGAGGAGAGGTGAGCTCTGCATTTAACAGCGGTGGTGAGGCTTTATTCGATTCAGGTGTGCCTCGTCAAACACCGCCAGTCCAGGTTGTTACCACACCTCTACTCTCTCTCACACCGACTCCTGTCGGGAATCTGGTGAAGGGTTGCGATTTAAGGGACGGGATGGCGCATATAATAAGGGGGAGGCAGCTGTTCTGTCACAACACACATAAATCCCGTGGCAAATTTTGACAGGTGGAGCTGGAGGAGGTGGAGGGGTTCAGAAGAACTCTGATAGTGCGCTACAGGACTAGCCTACAGTGAACACTGAACTATTTAAATGTTACGCAAGCAATCTCATTGGCTGTAGAATAAGCAGAGGCCAATCAGCTTGTGCCGTGTCATGATAGAGTGATTGCTTGTGTAACGGAGGCCAGCTAGTAGTTGCTGTGCGAGTAAACCTCACTCTTCTGACCTCAAGAGACGCTCTAGCGACAGATGCTAGAGGTTGGAGCCTTTAGCCTCCTTGTTGGAGCGTCTGACTCCCATGCCGGAAGACCCGGGTTTGAGGCCCGCTCGGAGCGGGTCGAGTAGGACCCAGGTGGAGGGTTACATTGGTGCTGTGACCCGGATGGGAGTGAGGTTTAGGGGGGTGAGTGTAACGGAGGCCAGCTAGTAGTTGCTGTGCGAGTAAACCTCACTCCTCAGACCTCAAGAGATGCTCTAGCGACAAACGCTAGAGGTTGCAGCCTTTAGCCTCCTTGTTGGAGCGTCCGACTCCCATGCCGGAAGACCCAGGTTTGAGGCCCGCTCAGAGCGGGTGGAGTAGGACCCGGGTGGAGGGGTTACACTTGCAGATTTCATTTAAAAGGACCTATCTGTACCATCTAGTAAATATTTCAATAACGACTACTTTCAAAGTAGTTTTGGCATGCTAATGAATATGGCAATGTTAATGTATCCGATTTTGGCGGACTAGATCTGCTACACACACTGCTGCTGCAGAGCAAGTATTGATTTGCTACTGCCAAAAGAGAATATATACACAGACATGCTGTCTCTAAGTCATTGTTTAATTAAAATGATTATTTTCATTAATAGATGCAGACAAAACTAAGCATCATGTCATTGACCCACTTAGCCATAAATATATGATAAAATGTAGTGTTTGAGCTCACATTGATGATGGCATCTGTCTGAATGTAGTCCATGTCAGAGTTACGCAGACCCAGCTCTTTGCCGCCTCTCTGGGTGGTGCTGACGATGCCTGTGGTCACAGTGTTCTGAAGGGAGAACGGACTGCCAATAGCAACCACAAACTCGCCTGGTCTCAGATCAGCTGATCTGCCCAACAACAGCACTGGGAGTTTCATCTGCAATATGAAATAAAATACGGCATGAGGCTTTGACACCATTTCCTGGGCAATAATCAGACCTTGAATTGAAGTTACACTTTTAAAGACAGAATTATGATAAGGCCTATAGATTTTCTAAAAAAAGAAATTAAAAAAAGCAAGTATGGCCCATGAAAATAAGTTATTCAATATATTATCATTGAAATATTTGCTCAAATAAATAAAATTATTAAAAATTCAATAACATTTAAATATTTTAGTAAAAAATTTTTTTGGTCAAATATGGACAAACCCAACTGTTGGTTTAATTTTTTTAAATTAAATTGTTTAACCCAATGTTTGGGTTTGTCCATATTTGACCAAAAACCCACGATTTTTAGAGAGTAGGAATCTTTAAAATAGCATGATTGGGGCATTTTAATATTTCATTTTATTCTTCATTGCTTCTTGTTTTATCTACTTATTGCTTGTGTGTTTGGCTTAACAAAGTTTATGTATCGTTCAGCTTTATGCTTTCACATTTTCCTCAACTGCTCTCTGATTGGCCAGCTAAGCCTAAGGCAGTATAACACATGCATGATACTTTCATCACTATACACAGCTGGTATGGGGTTCTTCTGGTCAGTAGTTGTTTGAAGCCCGACATTATGGCTAAATAGCTCCTTTATGTCTACGTGCTGAATGGGAGGACTTGCCCTGTATGGTGCTTTGAAATGTTCCGATGATCTTGCAGATAATGAAAGGCCTCAAAGAGCCACATGAGGAAGCCACACACCTCAGCTGCTTAGACTAAAGCAGACCCTGATGTTTACATGAGGATGTGTCCCCATAAGTTCTAGTAATTTGCATGTCTTTTTATTCACCCGATTCCAGGTTTGACGACATTGGCTATCTTATTATTCGCTTCTAACGCATGGAAAAATGTGTTGACTTTTCTGCAATATGATATTAAGTTGCGTCTTACACGTTTTGTGACAAATGTCCCGTAAATGGTGCTAAAAGCAGTGTACACTTTACACAAGCCTTGTTAGCCAACAATGTTCCATCGTTCCCAATATAGTTCGACAATTTGGCATTTCCTGAAACCATAGTTCCATGGGACATTCTCAAACAAACAGCATCGCAAACTAAGGTGGTTGGAACTATAGCTGTTATTGGTTGGAACAGCTTTCAAGCTGTTATTAGTTACTTGTTAAATTACGTGGAGTTTAATGGGGTGTGCTTTTGGACACAATAAGCATAACATGCGGACGTTCAGTTTATAGCCAAATACTTAAGCAGAAGGTTTCCAAGACCACTAAAGGTTTAAAAATAACTCAAAAGGTAGGCAAACACATCCAAAAATAACAATGATTGGACAAAGAACAGAAAGAAATGAGGGTATATAAACACAGCAAACAAGTGAGCAAACGAGACTAATTAACAAGAAACACCTGAACTGAAGACACTAATCAAATCTGTAACAACTAAGGAGTGGCGGGAAACTGAACAAAGGAGGACATGTGACAAAGTGCAAACAGAAAGTTCAAAACAGACAGACATGTGACAACGTTAGTGTGCTTGAAAAATGAACTGCTTTCTGTTGTTGGTGTAAATGAACTAATAATATGACATGAATCAATTAATTAACATAAGTTAATTGATTTGACGTCATTAACAACAGTCCTATATTGTTCAAGGTTGAAGTGACAGAGGTGTGACCATGTTGCTACGATTTCGGGAAACAGTTATGACTAGCTAGTTAGTTGAGATGCATTGTACTATGGTGGTTAAGCAGTGAATTACATCGTTGTGTGGGAAACAACCCCTGATGAACATGAATCAGACAATGTTTTATTACATTGGTTGTTGTCGATATTATTCGTCCAGTGAGTGGCATGAAAAGGTTAATATCATGTTCGAAAAGAATGTACCTCCCACACTAAACTCTGTTTGAAGTCTTGTGCTAGGAACCACATGGAATAAATCGATAATCTGTCCCTCTAATCCTAATTTGTATGAAAAACACTAAATGTTTTTGGTGTTTTACTGCCTCTAGTGTTCATTTCAGATGGAATTGCATGCATGTATGTATATTTTCCTACTTTCCACCACCACCAAAAAAACAAAAAAAAAAAAAACATGCACAGGATTATGGTATTGTTACATGTTTGTCGGTTCTGGTTTGGTTCTGGTGCTCTTTGTTTTGTTTTTTTCCCGCCACACGTTAATCATCATTGTTTCATCATCATCAGCTGTGTGTCATTAATTAGTCAAGTTTGCTCTGTGTATTTATACCCTCAGTTTCTGTTCAGTCTTTGTCGATCGTTGTTTGGTTACACATTAGGTGTCTTGTTTGGTTTTTGTCTCTTGCTTATGTTAAACATTGTTCCAGTGATTCCCCTTCATTGTCCTCTTCTGTTACAAGACCATAACAGGAGATATATAGGCAGCTATAAGGATAAAAACTGTTATAAACATTGAATTCAGATGCGATGCGTGCCTTTTTTCTACATCCACATGTCTGCATCCTTTTTTTAGGTTTCACAGCAACAAAAAAAATAAAGTTTATTGAGCTGTTATGTATGGGGGGGGGATGGGGTGGATGGGGTGGATGGGGTTGATGGGGGGGGGGGGGGGGGGGGGGGGGGGGGGGGGGAGATGGGGCGGATGGGGTTGATGGGGGGGGGGGTGCCTGCAGTGGCCACAGCTGTATGGTTGATTCCATTCGGAGTCAGTTTAGAGTCTCCCTTTTCACTCTTGAGATTTCAACACCATTCCCCTTCGGGCAACAGGAAGAGAGGGAGGAAATGAAGATAAAAGTTCAGTGAGAAAGTGAAAAAGCTGCTCTTATCATCAAGCTTGGCCTGGATGGAAACATATCTGCTGAAAGAACTGACTACAAACTCACATTTTTGTGTAATCTTACATAATATAAGAAACACAAATGAATAAATGCCTGTATTTAAAATAAAGTGTTTTCTTTTCTTTTCACAATGTCCTTCTAAAGTCTCATCTTTCAATGCACAATCGGTGTGTGCGCTTATGTGTTTGTTATGGTATCTACAGCTGTCAGCTTGTAGACTAAGGATAATTCCAGATGCTAGAATAGAAATGATGGTATCCTTATTAAGAGAAGGACTGGAATGACATTAGGCACATGTTATCTGTGTGCTAAGTCAAGCATCACTATTACAGTTGCTTATACCTAGTGTTTTGAACAAAAAAAAAAAAAAATTGTAACGTCAAAGTTAACTGGTTTTGTTTAAGTCACTGGCCTATGTACATTAATTTATACCAAACAAACAAAATGTTATGAGCTAAATCAGATGGAAATAGCTCTTTAAGGTAACAATTGATTGAGCAAGCTGTTCATATTTATAAACCATATGTTTTGGTAGTGGAGAGAATATGGGGAGAATGCCTGCTGAGCATTCCAGGCGGTCTTGTTTACAGATGCACAATCAATGCTCAGCTAAAGATAACACGCTACTGTTCTACTCCTTCACTCACTCCCACAACCTCTGACTGCATCTGATAACCTACAATCATGCTCTTAGAGCCAGCAGGCTGCGTCCTGCACCAAATGTAGCTTTGCTAAATTTAGTATTCAAATGATATGTGCTTTTGTGTGTAAAACAATATGCGTTATGTTCCGGCAATCCCTTCTCTAGTTTCTCTGACCATGCATCTGTTTGAATGGGATTGCAAAGAGAAGCATAAAGCATCAATTGTGCTCTCTTCACTTTATTGCACCAGTGCAAAACACAGACATATTAGTGGAATTGTCCCCTTCTCCTGAATTTTAACACTCGCCACCAACAATCGTCTTGTAACAATGCTCATATTTCTGATACCTCCTCAACTTTTTTATATGAAATCGTTTGAAATCATAATCATTGCTCTTAATGATGAGGATTTTTCTCCTCTTTGCTCTTAAATAGTCAGGATTAAAAAAGACGATGATGCTTTACTGATACTTTACCCTTGCTGACTATTACTCAAAAGCACGAGAAAATGATATTTAGTGCTGATTGTACTAACTGAAGTGCTGAATGTTCAAACTGGTGAAAGCTGATCAGTAAATGATAGACTCTGAATGACGAGCAAGGGCTCCTTGCGAAATTCTGAGATTTGGAATGTTTCACTGATGAACAGAATATATAGGATTTTTTATATATATATATATATATATATATATACATATTCACTGTAAGTTATTGTGTAAATATATACAATTTATTGTTATTATTTATATTTTTCATTTATTGTATTGTATTCACTGTTTTTTATTCAATATTTACACAGAATGTTAGATGGCCTACAACTCTACAGTTTTACACTAATATATTATTAGTATTATTAGTATATCCATTCTATTAAAAAAAACTCTTAACAACTCTTAACACTTTGATATATTGTTTATATATGCAGATACTGATTTTTATGTCAAGATAGTAGAAATATGGCATATAATATTTCATGTACATTACTGTGGCATTTCATTCCAAACACAACCATTATTTATCTTATTTTAGAAGAAACTCAAATAAACTGGGCAGGTTTTGGAATCAACACATTTGAGCTGGTTGGAAAAGTATTGCAAGAATTTACTGTTGTCTTACACTTCCCTCTAGTTTCATTTTCCATCAATCAGCTAACAAAACATAATGTTCATTGATAGATTTACAGGACGATTTAATCAGCTTGTGTAGTCCGTTAGAGTGGAAGCGGATTTGATGACTATTTCATTAAATCCCTCTAATCTCTTTACAAGTGGATCATTGATGTGAATTTAGAAAGCTCTCTGAGAAGAGAAAATGAACTACCCCTGCCAGACCCACAAGAGATGAATTATCCCAATGATCCCTGATGAGTCAGAATTTACAGGACCATTTTCGCAGGGCAAAATGACTGGCCTGATTTCAGTCAACTCAGCATCAATGTAGGTCTAATTTGAACTGATGTGTTGACTCTTGTTTGTCTCAAGAGTCTTAGAGCTGAAGCCTATGACTCAGTGAGTTCAACAGCTTCAAGATGTTCCATCTTTCAAGGAAGGGGTTACTGGGAATTGCTAAATCCAAGACTGTTTTCTTTGAACCCTTGTATTATGTTAAAATTCTGGGCTCAATGCTACGTTTCAAAGGGGCCTCTTTGAAAACAATGCAACTCACCAATAATCGGTAAACCTTTAACTTTAATATTTTTCACACATTACCAAAGTGTTGAACATGAGAACATTTGATTTTATAACTGTGCTTTACAAATATTTGAAATGCTTTTCACAATTTTTTTTTTTTTTCCGGTTAAATTTGCAGGTATGCCTAGTCACGCAGTTTCAATAAAATCATCCTAGGTTAACCTATCTTTCCAACAAATCAAATACTGACAAACTGGTCCAGAACATACTATAAAGAATAATCTAAGGGGAGATTCTATGTTGTTGAGCTAACCACTTGCATGGATTGCGGTTCTGTTAAAGAACAAACTTTCCCAATTTCCTGAGAAAAACACAAATAATTTGACCAAAAGCTGAACATATTTAAAATGGTTAATAGATTGATTAGTAGATTTGTAGATATGCTCACAGCTAATCAAAACCGGTCATGGCTACCATCGTTTTGTGAAACTCACCAGATTAAGCTTAACCCAACCCCTTAGTAGCAGCAAATGCGTTCTACGCCAGTTTAAATCCCCTTGAGAGCGGGTTGAGCAGAACCAGTTACACTAAAGCCGCAATTTGAACAATTTGTCCTGGGAACTTTTTTTTTCCCCAGACCTATTGCTGTCTGCGTTTCCATAGCGGTCTAAAATACTGTGAAGATTAGTCCGGTGACATAGGACTGCGTGCGACTTTCCAGTTCCCACTGGATTTCTTCCTCTGCACATAAAAGCTTAATAAAGCCTGAACCTCATTCGTTGTACCATCTGTCGTAGTTTTTAAACTCAAATGTTGATTCAAATAGCAAACAACTCGTACCTGCATGCACCGAAAGAGACTTTTAAAAATGCTGATTGAAATAAAATGCTGCTTGGAGTCAACCAATCAGCATGTTCCGCGCCCTAGTCCAACCCCCAAAAGTTTCTGAACTTTTTAAAAGTACTACCTCACAAGCAGGAACCCATTTAGACCCTGATTCCTGCGGTCAAAACACACCAAGTACCATCCAAAGTCCCTAGCTCCTGGGGAAAGTTCCTGCGGTGGAAATACAGCTTTACAGGCTAAATGCTTCAAAAAATGTATTTTATGTGGTCCTTAAAGCTATTTACCTTAAACCTTCAGTGTGTGCTGTCTGAAAACATCCTGGGGATGTTATGTATAGCCTAGAATTTTAAAAACATGTCATTTCTCTCAGCCCACCCATAAGGATGATGAGAAAAGCATTCACATGCTCATGCCATTCTCCCTGTTTTAGAGATATCTGAAAATATCGATGAGATGCTAGCATGGCCTCAATTGTTAATTGGTTAAAAATGGCAAAACACAACTATGCAATATCATTTCCTGAGCCAAACTTCATCTGTAAACATATTGGATGAGAACGCTCTTCTGTAAATAACTCCATTGTTTCGAAAGGGCTTTTGAGTCAAAGGACACATGAAATGAATACATGTGTATTGTGCGGAAAAGCTCCATCTAGAGCAAATCAATCCCAGCTGAGCCCCAAACATCCTCTCTAAAACTCCTGTGTTCTGCCAGAAAGAGCAGGAATCTTCGACTGGTTCTTCCTGTTCCACAGCTACCGTAAATCAGATTCCATTGAGCTGGTGTTTCCAAAGTCCCAGTCACCCTAGCATAGGACAAGTTTAGATATTTCTGACATTGTCTCAGTGTATATTGACAGACAGACTATTTATGCTGAGTTTTAGCTTTTAGCATTGCTTTCACATCTTAAATCGCAAGCTCCCATCACTCTGATACAGTAGATGTAATGCATAAATGCCAGAAATCCCTGAAGATTCCCTATTATATTCATAAATTCATTGTGACATTTCAAAAACATGTCTCTAAATCATCCATTTATCACTTTTTTCACACAGTTTTTGAATGGCAAACATATTTGTCTTTGGAATAAGAGTGTTTGACCCAATTTTGGTGTCTTGCCCCACTATGGAAAAAGGCAGCAAGATTGCTTTCTTGGAAGACAAGACCAAACCCTTTCAAATATGTGCTGAAACAACCCAGGATGAATGACGCATGCATGGCTGCCAGACTTCATCTCCTAAAAACCCTGAAGGATGCCAAGACTCCTTGTATGTCTTTGAACTGGCATTGATCAGCTTTGAGTACAAAACTGCCAACATGAATGTTTGCGGACTAGTTTTGTGGTATGCATTAACCACTGGAAAAGTATATGCATAATACAAATTCAACGACAAATCCAGCTGCTGTTTACCCATGAAATATTTACCCTCATTTGTATGAGCAATTGAATGCCACCAGTGAGACATTGAAGGGCTCTCTTTCTTTGCCCTGATGAGTCAGGAAGATGTGTCTGAGCAAGACATCTGCATTGCATGGACTTCAACCAAAAACAAGCTTAAAAACTGACCCAGTTTTTACAAAATGTGACCACAAAGTCATTTCCACTAAAGACGCCTGTTTAGAGCGAACCGTGAAGAACATAAGGCAAGTTAAGACAGTGTCAGGATAGCATGCTGGCATTGCAACTGAGCAAAGATCATCTTCAAATTATCATTTCAGTGCATTGACATGAATTCCTTGTTGTTGAGACAGGAATTTTGCCAGCAGGGCTTCCCAAATTACTTTTAAGGGGAATTCCAGACAGAACAATTGGCCCCAAATTAAGTTGGATCCAGCCAATTAACTTAGACTCATTTTTTTAGGCTGTGCATGTGAATGTGCAGTGGCCTCAAAAAAGTATTTGGACACTTGTACCACACTTAAAATGTCCATATTTCATTGTATTATATGTCAAGTGACGTCTCCAAACTATTTTTACGATTAAATCACATCAAATCCAAATATAACCGGTCCAACTCAACCCTCTCCAAGCAGGATTTGAATGGGCAATTCGCTCTTACTAGCTTGCCTCCTTTACACTAACCCCCCTAAACTTCACTCCCATCCGGGTCACGGCACTAAATATAACCGGTCCAACTCAACCCTCTCCAAGCAGGATTTGAATGGGCAATTCGCTCTTACTAGCTTGCCTCCTTTACACTAACCCCCTAAACCTCACTCCCATCCGGGTCATGGCACCAAATATAACCGGTCCAACTCAACCCTCTCCAAGCAGGATTTGAATGGGCAATTCGCTCTTACTAGCTTGCCTCCTTTACACTAACCCCCCTAAACTTCACTCCCATCCGGGTCATGGCACCAAATATAACCGGTCCAACTCAACCCTCTCTAAGCAGGATTTGAATGGGCAATTCGCTCTTACTAGCTTGCCTCCTTTACACTAACCCCCTAAACCTCACTCCTATCCGGGTCACGGCACCAAATATAACCGGTCCAACTCAACCGTCTCCGAGCAGAATTTGAACCGCCGTCTCCAGCATGAGAGGCGGATGCGCTAACAAGAATGCTAAAGACAAGCGTTAGTCACTAGCATGCCTCTTGAGGCCAGAGGAGGGAGGTTTACTTGTAAAGCTCTTACTAGCTTGCCTCCTTTATACTCACCTCTCTAAATCTCACTCCCATGCAGGTCATGGCACCAAATGTAACTAGTCCTACTCAACAGGATTCAATACAGTAAATTCAATTCAAAAGGCCAGAGGGAGGTTTACTTGCTCATCTCTTACTAGCTTACCTCCTTTAAACTCACCCCCTAAACCTCACTCCTATCCGGGTATCGGCAGGCTGTCATCAAACATCTCGTCAGCGTTAAACACAACTGCAGAAGGCTGTACACTTCAGCTGCCGTTTTGGGACTCCTTAATGACAGGGGCTTTCCTGAGACTGTAGTAAATTAAAAAGCACAGAGTACTGTCAGGCTTGTTCTTCTGTTTATGTAGTCTTCTAATAACATGAAGCTACTAATAGCGAACATAACCCACATCAATGAGCATATCCCACAAACTCAAAAAGCCGAAAAACAAAGGACGCAGATAAAAGAGACAAGATTGAACATAGCCGTCTGCTGTGGTCACCCATGCACAGTACAAAGGAGAAATGAGTGACTTGTAGCTCAGGGTTTTACTCTAACATAAAAACAAAATGTTGTCATTTAATCAACCCCACTTCCAGAAAAGTTGGGACATTTTGTGAAATGCAATAAAATCAAGAATTTGTGATTTGTTAATTCTCTTGAACCTTTATTTAACTGACGAAAGTACAAAGAAAAGATTTCCAAGTTTTCAATGACCAAATTAATTGTATTTTTTAAATGTATACAAATTTTGATGGCTGCAACACACTCCAAAAAAGTTGGGGCAAAGGCAAAATAATAGTGATTATAGAATATCCATGTTAAACTGTTTTGAAACAGTCCACCATAAGCAGGTGAATTGGTAGTATGTAAGCGTATTGTGATTGGGTATGAAAGGAGCATCTGTCTTTGCAAACAAAGATGGGTCATGGCTCACCACTTTTTGCCAAATTTCATGAGAGAATTGTCAGACAAATCAAAAATTACATTTCTTAATGCAAGATTGCACAGTATTTAGGTCTATGTATTTACCATCTACCATACACAGTATTGTTAAAACACTTCAGGAATCCAGAGAAATCTCAGTCTGTGCAGGGCAAGGCAGGAAACCCCTGTTGAATGTGTGTGACCTTCAAGCCCTCAGACAGAATTCCATGAGAAACTGTCATGTTGCTGTGTTAAATATGGGCATGGGAGTACTTTGGAAAATCGTTGTCGCAACCCAGTCTGCTGCTGCATCAAATCTCTGTTACGTACGGTGGCCGAGAGAGCTCAAAGCGCTGCAAATAAGAAAACACATGCAAATAAAAAAAAAAACGTGATCATCAGTTTGACAACACATGTGCTGCAAATCCTCACCACACATGCAAACTCAAAAACGCGCTGCATATGCAAAAACGCGCTACATTTACAAAAAGCGCTGCAAATAGCACAAACCACAACGGAAATGTCTCAAGGGGGACCCCAAAAAGTGACGGACCCTACTTGACAACAGCACAAACTAAAAAATATTAAAATATTTATTTGCATGTGTTTTCTTATTTAGCGCGTTGAGCTCTCTCGCAAGAAAAAAGCTATACATCGATTCTATACAGATATGACGGCAAGTTTTCAGGGCCCGAGCTCATCTTAGATGGTCCAAAAGACAGTGGAAATGTGTGCTGTGGTCAGATTCCACTTTTCAGCTTGTTTTTGGAAAAAATGGCTATCGAGTTCTCAGTCCCAAAGACAAGAGGGGTGCAAGAGGTGCAAGAGGTGCAAAAGCAAACATCTGTCATGGTATGAGGATGCATCAGTGCAAACAACATGGGTGACTTGCATATGTGTGAAAGTATCATCGGCGTGGAGGTGTATATTGGGATCGTACAGAGACATATACTGCCATCAAGATGACATCTTTCCTGGGTAGCAAGACAATGCCAGGCTTCTTTTTGCATGTGCTAAAACAGAGTGGCTTCGTAGACAATATATATACAAAATACACTTAAGTTGGTCAGTGAAAACATTGAGATTCTTTTCTTTGTACTTTTAACATTTAAAAAAAAAAGGGGTTAAGGAGAATTAACTACAGATTCTTGATTTTATTGCATTTTACAAAATGTCCCAACTATTCTGGAAATGGGGTTGTACATTTCCATGTACCGTTTTCTCTGGCAGCAGAGATTCTGTGGCCTTGGCCTCTTTGGCCTTGTCCATAATCCATTACTGAATCCCAATTACACTCTGCCCAAGTCTATTTCAAGGCAAATCAGTTCACTCTCTTTGTAGATTACCTCATTTATTTGGAAGGTGAGACTTACTTTACTAGAGTCAAGGTTTTTTGAGTGGTTGCTACTAAAGGTTCTTCTGAGTGGTTATTTACTGGTCAAAGCCTCTAGGCTATTCTGGTCTCTAGATATACCTCAGGTCCTATTTCAATGTAAGTCTATGGGATTTTATGGCTGTTATCATCCACCAGGCAAAAATAAATAAATAAATGATAAAAAAATTTTAAAAAATCAGATTGACCCAAGTACTAGAACAGTTCTCCTTATTCCCCAATATTTGATACACATATGTCCTCTAAATAATCAAAATGATCGAAACTTTGCTGAAAAACCTGTTGCACACAATCTACTACATGCCTTCCGTTATCTGATTAAAAGTTTATATATTTGGAGAAGTAGAACGCCTTTTAGTACAATTCTAAAAATGTCCTCCTTCAGGTTGTGGAACATATTTCTTTTTGCTGTGGAATCTTTAGTGATTTTTATAAAGTAAACATAAGAATAACTTTTGTATAATTAACATTTCAAGAAAAAACACTACTGGACTGAAGAAACTTAGATTTACTTGATTATCCCTACAACATTTTTTTTCTGGAAAATCATGTTAAAATATGAGTATTAAATATGATACATCAGACTTATGAGGAATGTTTATTTGCATATCTCTCAATCATCATTATTATATTGCATTGCTTTATGTTTTGCCCCCACAATAAAAACTACGCAGCTTTAATCATAAATTTAAACATCTTACTAAGACATAATAGGAGATAGAGTACACTGTTAAAAAATTACTGTAAATTTTACAGTATAATACTGGCAGCAGGGTTGCCAGCCAGTTACTGTAGAATTTACAGTAATGTTACTGTAATATAATTCACAGAATTTCCCTGTATTCTCTGATTACAGTAAATAACTGTATTTTTTTAAATTACGAAGGGTCAATTTACAGCAATATTCTGTAAATTTGAGTAAAACCAACACGTGACCCCAGAATGCATTGCAGTTTACAGCAATATGCTGTATTATTAAAAAACAGCCAGCAGCTG
This sequence comes from Opsariichthys bidens, assembly GCA_037194245.1. NCBI lineage: Eukaryota > Metazoa > Chordata > Actinopteri > Cypriniformes > Xenocyprididae > Opsariichthys > Opsariichthys bidens. Next base: position 7,460,166 of record CM074309.1, read on the forward strand.
TAAAATAATGCTGTAATTTTTACAGTAACTCATTACAGTGCACTGTTAAAAAATTACTGTAAATTTTACAGTATAATACTGGCAGCAGGGTTGCCAGCCAGTTACTGTAAAATTTACAGTAATGTTACTGTAATATAATTTACAGAATTTCCCTGTATTCTCTGATTACAGTAAATAACTGTATTTTTTTAAATTACGAAGGGTCAATATACTGCAACATTCTGTAAATTTGAGTCAAACCAACACGTGACCCCAGAATGCATTGCAGTTTACAGCAATATGCTGTATTATTAAAAAACAGCCAGCGGCTGTAAAATAATGCTGTAATTTTTACAGTAACTCATTACAGTGCACTGTTAAAAAATTACTGTAAATTTTACAGTATAATACTGGCAGCAGAGTTTCCAACCAGTTACTATAAAATTTACAGTAATGTTACTGTAATTTAATTTACAGAATTTCCCTGTATTCTCTGATTACAGTAAATAACTGTATTTTTTTAAATTACGAAGGGTCAATATACTGCAACATTCTGTAAATTTGAGTCAAACCAACACGTGACCCCAGAATGCATTGCAGTTTACAGCAATATGCTGCAGCGGCTGTAAAATAATGCTGTAATTTTTACAGTAATTCATTACAGTGTAGATATGACTCATTGCCAGCAGATATGTAGATAAAAACTCATTGTAACACGAAATCAGAATGGCATCATACTTTAAGCCATATAAATATCAGCAACTGCCCCAGTTACCATATTTTTGCTCAGTTTAAATGAGATTTGATTGATTATTTCATATGTTACGATTTACAGGGTTTACGAGCCATATGATATGAAGTATCATTCATGTCCGCAGCTCAAATGTAGCATGTTTTGCACATGGTCGTGATTCTTGTACAATCATGCACATCTGATATTTCAGAAATCTGTAAACCAGAACTTCCTGAATGTGCATGACTTCACTAACAACCATCTAACAGATCTGTAAATTTCATCTCGGAGACAACGTGTTTAGCAGACAAAAGAACAGCTGTGGAATAAAGACAGCCGTGTTTAATCAGTCCTAGAGTGAAAATACATACAATACAGACACACAGACTCTCCTGCCAATGTTTGCGTTGTGACCAAGATCTTACACTGATCTTTTTGATTTTTTTGAAGATGTACCATGACCCAAATGTAAATGAAGACAATCCAGAGTTAGTCATCCTTACCAGTCATTTCTCCTCACCCCTCTCACCCTAACGTAGCCTGTCGAGACCTGTCTATAACATTTATGAGATACGAACTGTAACTCAAAGAGGAACATGCTCTAACATGCTCCATTGGCATCTGTTTTCCTCTGCATCTCTGCAGGGTATGCTTTTGTCATTGAAGAACGGTACAAAACCTTCATCACAGACCTTCAGTCTGTCCAGTTGTCCTCCCCTACGAGGCCCTGTGAGACAGCATAACTTGGATTCATGAATAATACAGAATTTGTGACTGATACCATAATTACAATGCTAGATTGTTTCAACACGAGGGTCTTTGGGTCAAGAATGGTGAAACCCAACCGTTGGGTTAAATGATATTTTTAACTCAGTGGTTGGGTTTTGTCCATATTTGACCTAAATTTGGGTTGAAACAACATTTTTTAGAGTGCACTTTCATGCAATGTTTTACTCAATGTTTTACTGTACTTTTTGAAAAGTAAGGGTTACAATCAAGACTGTCTGCTGTAATCTCTTCATTCTCTTCAATCTCCATCTCTTCATACTAGTTCATTTATAGCATCAAATAAACATGAATGTTGTTTCAAGTGCGGAAAGTGCGTGAATACACACAATTTTTTCAAGTTCAAGTTCACCAACGTTAATCTACTTACTCCCCTGACTGCTTTGTCAGACAAAATGGCGGATTTGGGGTTATGATTTGTCAGATCGCCTGTCAATCAAACTGCAGGCGAAGAGTCAATTGTGACAATCTGCTTACATTATTGACCTTCTCAGACTGATACGAATAAACGCTGATACGGATAAGAGTATCGACACTGTGCATCGCTCAGCTGTAGGCATGACTACAGAAAATAAAGTGATTTACCAGTGATTTATAATGGCCCATTTAAGAACTATTACAATCTTGATCAATATGTAAGCAGTGGGATCACATTTCCATCCAAACGAACCCAAACATCAAGTTGAAGCTATAAACTACAACAATCAAATTAGCTGAACAGAAAATGCTTTGAATGCCAGTGAAACTTGCATTAAGCTCAACAGAAGGACTTTTTTTTCAAACAAAAGATGATAATTCTCTCCATTATTTGATTTTATGGCTTCATAAAAACTTGCTATAAAGCAAAGACTGTGTTCATACATTTCTAGGTGCATTTTCACTCTACTTTCTCCTGATTTCAACTGACTAAACTCTATACTTGCAATGGCTACACAATGCTTTTATTGATAAATCCTGAGTGAATACTGTATCACATTGAAATGAACATATTATTGGGTGCTGAAATGCAGATGTGAGATACTGAACTATGTCCAACAAGCCTTAACCCTTAAATGCATACCTTGCGTCTTTAATGACATCCTTCACTACCCTCCTCCACATTCATTTTTAAAAGTTAGACATTAACCTTCTTTGTATTCTTTGATCGATTCATTATAAACAATATAACAAGAAATAAATCATAAAATCATAAAAGAATGGCCGTTTTCCCATTGATTTTTATAAAAATTGTATAAGGTCGCTAACAGTGGAAGTATATTTTTTTTCTGCACAAAAATAATTAAATATTTGATGACTGAATAAGTGCAATTCACCTTTATTCCACAAAGTGGCAAAGTCTGAGACACAATGATGAAGTGACGTTTCACTCGTAGTTATAGCAGGCAGAAAACAAAAGAATGGGAGGTATCATCAGCAAAACTTGAAATGGCTCAGAGATTTACTGCAGAGCAAGAACTGAAAGCAATCAAATATTGAAGTGTCACTTTCACTTAATGGTGGAGAAAAAATATTGATTTTGAGAATATGTTATAGGCGAATATGAGCAAGATGCTGAATGAGCTCTGACGAGGACAATATAAAACATCTTTATTTTTTTTCTTCTGTAATTGTTACTCTAATATCAGGAGAGTTTTATATTATCGCGTAGAGATCCATCAGTGTTATTTATAGATTCGGGTCACTAAAGATCCAAATATGTAATAATGATTGGCGAAACGTTCATGCATTTAAGGGTTAAAACAAGGTCAACACGTCCCTCAGGCTGTTTTGAGGAAGGGAAATGATTTAGGCTTCAGTGTTCTCTCTGTTTTGAGGAACTGGCTAATTTGGTGGAAATGAAGCTTATATCGAGAAGCACAACCCTGAGAAAGGACAGGTGCAAGCGCAGAACCTATGGCAGATTTGGTTTTCCAAAGAAGGGATCCATTGAGAGCCTCTTGACATTGCAAATAATCTGTAATGAGTTTGGAAATGACTTCCATCCAAAAATAACCAGGCAAACAAGATGGTCACCGTAACAACCCTGCAGCATATTTAAAAACAGCTTGAACGTTTCCCATGTCTGTTCTGTCAAATCATTTTAAAAACGAAGAGGAATTTTGATACGGAATTCTCAGTGGCGACAGAAACATGAACCAACTGACCAAAATCTGGCATGAAACTCAAGCTGAAAAGAATACGAGACAGTTACCCAATATAAATTATTCACAGTACGGGAGTGACTAAGCAGAATCTGAGCCAGAGAGGAAGGGGGAGTTATGGATGAGAGTCCTGGGAGGAATGAAACAGAGACGTGGCACTGCTGTCTGCCAGCACAAGGGCAAGTAACTGTTACCAAACCATCTCAAACAGTAACACTACTCATATTGTTAAGTAAGTCAAGTGTCACATGGGGTCACAGGCTTTCTGGGTTACAACTTCAATGTGATTATTGGTAGTTTTAAGTTATCAGTTATTGGTGTGTTTTAAGTTAAATCTGAATTTCTTTGCAAAGGGTCAATTAAACACACCCGGACTGGCTAATCAAGGTCCTACTAGGCATACTAGAAACATCCATGCAGGTGTATTGAGGCAAGTTGGAGCTAAACTCTGTGGCCCTCCAGGACCGAGTTTGGACACCCCTATTATCTGAAGAGATGAAGTGTTCTCTCTTTATGAACACTTAAGTAGTCTTTTTTTAAAGTTAAAAAGTTTCTGCTAGTTAGTACTAGTAAGTCTAAAGCGGACCGTCAAAATAAAGTGTAACCCTACTCTAAATCATGTTATGTATGTGATTGCAATTTTGCTATTTGAAATTACAAATAATTGTTGCAACTTCAGAATATAATAAATATAATTAAATACTTGATAAACATTCATAGAAATGATTTTAGTTTACCATAAATGTTCCTCAGTACATTTGACAGTATACTTTAACTATTATAGAAGAATAATACATTTTATATTTAATTGTAAATAAGTGTCTGAAAACATAAAGTATATTATTTCCATAATTCCATATAATTTCCATAAAGGAGCTATATTTCTACTTGATCTTACCCTTGAATTTAGTTTTGTAAAATAAATTCATTTAGATGTTACCGAATGAATCACATTTTTTATTTTCCATTTTTTTTCAGTGCACTTTTTTCCTAAATAAGTATAAGTATAATATAAATTATGTTTTTTTTTTTTTTTTTTATAAAAAAAAATAATTTGCTTATATGTCTAAGGAGTATAACACATAATAACATGATATACAACACACAATTGGTCATGTTCATATGCTGTAATGCACTATATTTTTGAAGGGTTAACCATAAAAAGTATTATAAGATATTACATTCTCGATTATACTGTAAACATCTTTATGTGGCTTGCTTTGTAGTGTTTTCATATTTTCTTTTGATGACAAATGAGCAAAATCCCATGTTTTTAACTTTATTATTGTGTTGTTGGTGTAATTTAATGTTATATGAGCAACTCTAATTAAATCCTTGTGTCTGGGGTCTAAAAACTGAAAGTGAAAATGGTCACTTCTTGTGTTTCCTGCCTGGGTGTGGAGCAATTCAACCCAGCTTATCTGAATCTGATACAGAAGTGCCTCTCTTTAAAACGGGTCATTATCCTCTGAGCCAAGTACAGTATATTTCTGCCCACTTCTATGCTTATTCTGGACAAAAAATGGCATGAGATAATACTGAAGTTGGGGCAGCCTCTGGGATCAGGCATGGTTTTTATTCGTTTAGAATTCATTGCGGAAGACCTTTCATCATGGAAACAATCTCAGATGCTAATTAAACAAGACTAGACATGTTATCCATATCTCTACAGCAAATAACCTTCTTCTGAGTCAGCATTCTACCTGAAACGAAACCTCATAAGTGACTGATCTTATGTGCTCTATATAGGCAGCAACTGTGCATGACACACAAATGTGATTTGTCCTGGTCAAGATGGAAAGATTCTATTTATGAGTTGAATGCACGTGAATGTCAACACTGAGTAGTAATTACAAGTGGAAACTTTCTTTAAGCCCAGAGTGTCCGAGTCTCGAGCTTGTCAGTGAGAAATTATGGCGAAAGTAATAGGTGCATGATCTTTATTGATGGTAAATGTGTTGATATTAATTGTGTTTGGCTTTTTTCATTTATAATAAAACTACCTAAGTCACATGTATAAAATATGATAGTATTGCACAAATACTATTTAATATATAACAGCACCTTCATGAATGAACTTGATTTGTATTTCCCCCCATAATTTTCTAAAAGTAGTTAAAAAAAAAAAATTTGTAGAAAAGGTATCATCTTTTTCAAACCAAAGTAAGTTGACTGCACCTGACATCATAATTATGACTTCCCAATTTGTAAATATGAGCTTTCCATGAGGACTGGAAACGTACCAATGGTCTTCTAACACATGGTAGCAATGGATTTCAATTGAGTTTGGCTTTAGCTTGTTGCTAATCTAATTAAATCTGTACATTTTCTGCAATAGACTGAACTGCTTTAAGCTATATTTTTGGTATTGAATTCATTTAAATTGCATTTTTCTTGCCTCATGGACCAAAAATCCACTGAGCTTGTTACCAAGCATTATGGAATTGGTTTCTCCATCTAATGCTGCCCTATAGAATTTGGGCAAAAGGATCCTTCTTAGCACAGGAAACAATGCCTTAAAATTCTACTTATGAATTTTATGTAGGCAGCTCACTAGGGTTTTGGAACAGACTGAGAGTCTTAATATATATGTGGCATCCAGAAGTCCTGAGTGTGACATACTAGATGAGCAGGTACGGACAGGTACTCACCGGAGCATCTATCTTGATGAGGGCAATATCTGCTTTCTCATCCACATCTTTGATTTTGGCGTCATAAGTGGCGCCAGTCTTCAGCTCGACCTTCACCCGATGTTTGTTGGCTACTACGTGAGCATTGGTAACAATCAGACCATCTTCAGACACCACGAAACCAGAGCCGCTGGCCACCGCCACTTCTCGCTTGGAGAACACCATTCTAAAATAAGAAAATTGAAGAGGTTTTTGAAGATTACTTTTGATGAGAATCCCTCTTTTAGTATGCCCACTTTCCACAGAAAGAATGCTGGTCTCTCAACAAACTTGATTTGACTATATTTTCCAGCTAGACTTGAGACCAAGGATGAACTTCCTCTGACAAATGATTTGTAGAGAACATGATGGCTGTTCTCCAGATTTTTCACCGCAGTGCACAAATTTCAACAGCCTATAACGGATGTTGGCTGTTTTCTACATTGCTTTATGCAATGATGAAGATATCATAATGTTTAAGGGAGAGGTCCAATCTATTAATGTCTACAATGAAGTGTAAAAAATATCCAGTGAGATACTTATTACAATAATATATAGAATAAAAATGTTTTTCTGTATTTGAGCATAAAACTGTGGGACATGCCATAAAAAAAACATTCTCACAAAGGGCTTGACACTTCATAACATGATTTAGCCATGAGGAACACATTCCTGGAACAACATCCTTGTCAATCAATTTTAGGTCAACCCCCCAGCGAACTCCACCGATAAGAATGGAGTGTCAATGAGTGGAGTGAATAAGAATGTTGTTTCTGGACCAACATGGATGTAATAATGCTTACTTGTAAGAAGTCATCTGAAATTTATGATAATTAAGGGCTATCAAAAGACAAAAATAAAGAGGGAGTCTCCATTTTTTTCCAGTGTTGACTTATAAAGGCAGAAAAAGATTAATAAGATCCACAAAATAGAAATTGCTCATGTTCAGTATTAATAATAAAGGCTCCAAGAACCATTTTTGTTTTCCCCAAAGAACCTTTCAAAGAAACAATTACATAAAGATATTTTTTTTTTCTTAGGGTGAAGAATATTTTAATAATCTAAAGAATCTTTTTCCACTATAAAGACGTTTTGTGCAATGTAAAGTTCCTTCAAGGATTAAAGGATCTTCATGGAGCAATAGATGCCAATAAAGAACCTTAATTTTTAAGAGTTAAAGCAGGGGTGTCCAAACTCAGTCCTGGAGGGCCACTGTCCTGCAGAGTTTAGCTCCAACTTGCCTCAATACACCTGTATGGATGTTTCTAGTATGCATAATGCATTGTCTCGCTTTAGTTACTTTTGCTTTGTCAGATAAGCCATGCTCTCACGCCACACATCATGTTCTCATGCAGTAAAAAATACATCGCAGAGCAAAGAGGACACTGACAACGCGTCGACATATATCGTCATTTTTTAAAGAAGTTTAAACAATAAATACCATATTGTGGCTCTTTAATGTGACCCGATCATCTCTTCATACTAGTTCATTTATAGCATCAAATAAACATGAATGGACATCAGAAGGAATGTTGTTTCAAAAGCGGAAAGATGTGAGTACACATAATTTTTGAAGTTCAAGTTCACCAACGTTAATCTACTAACTCTCCTGACTGCTTTGTCGGACAAAATGGTGGATTTGTGGTTATGATTGGTCAGATCGCCTGTCAATCAAACTGTTTGCGAAGGGTCAGTTGGGGTTGGAGGTGAACTCTGCAGGACAGCGGCCCTCCAGGAGCAGGATTGGACACCCCTGTGTTAAAGGGTTGTGTTCATACTTGCCAGGTTTTGTTCAGTTAAAACAAACTCTGGTGCTATTGCTTTGTTAGTGCGGTTCAACCGAATAAGTGTTAAAGCTGCCATCCAAACCCTAGTGGGCACAAAAGAAGTGGCTTCCAAACAAACTCGGGTGTGGTTTGACTGAAATTTAAATGCAACACCGACCAAATATATCTAAACAAACCAAAACCAGAACGGGATAAAAGCACAGAATGCTCAAGCACACCTGGCTTTTCTTGTCATAGGAGCTACGTTGCCCATTACAGTTCAGTACAGGGGTTTAGTACCACAATTTTTTGGGGGTCAGACCAACAGGACCAAGAAAATTAAACTACAAGTGTGAACACACCCAAATATAGTCCTGATAAAGATGTCTTCTTGGAGACATGAGATCGTCGATTAGTGTGTTATTCAAGATACATACTTGCGGAACAGCTCAATGTGAACCACAGCTGGAGCGATCTTCTCCACCACATCAGCGATGAAGTTATATCTGTGACGGAGACTATCTGGATTGTCTTCTTGGCCTGGAGAACACATGGTCAAACAAAGACTCAGATTATAGCATTATGGTACAGCAACAAAACTGTGTTAAATTCAACCCAATTATTTTTTAATAGAATTGAAGATAATTCAAATTCTAATCATTCTTTGTTCTATAAGACTGGATTATGGATTGGGCCAGTGGTGTCAGGAAATTGCACACCAAAGTCCTCAGTGCATGGAGCTTCATAACTTATGTGCATAAACATAAGTTTTATGTAATTTAATTACAAAGCAATTTTCCATCCATTTGGATGACATAGTTTTAACATAAACAAACTAATAAACTTAATGTGATTCATATTTTTCACTCATATGTAAATGAAATATGTACGATTTCTGTAATAGTTGAGTATATGAATAGTGAGGGATTAAATCAGTTGATTTCATCAGTTGTAGTTCTTGTGTTTCTCTGTCCTTCGGTGATTCTGCTTGTTAACAGCAGGTGTTCATCAATAATGCTCAATCATCACTTAATGATCTCATTGACTCTGACACTGCTTCAACGGTACTTTAACTCAGTAGTGCGCACACACATGACCACTAAACAGTGTTCATTAACCTGTGAACTATTACATAAATCTTACCTATTTCATTTACGTGTGACTGACAAATATGAGTCACATTAAGTTTATTAGTTTGTTTATGTTAAAACCATGCAATCCAAATGGATGGAAAATTGCTATGTAATTAAATTACATAAAAATTATGTTTAGACAGAAATATTTTTTTGAGTGAGGGGAGAGTATGGGGTCCCCCATCCTTAAGGTTGCACCACCCTAAATTCGCCATTTTTTTTCTTCTTCAAGAAGCTGTTTATATACATCACAATAAAGAAGAAAAAACTCTTACAACTTCCATTTCATACAACTCTCCATTTCAACACAAAAGCAGAATTTGCTCGTTCAAGTAGATATTCATTTAACGAAATATACAGTTATGTGTTGTAAAACATACAGGCATCCCGTAATACCAGAAACACCATCTGGAATTTCTGGCAACCACAGCTGCCAGCTTTTCAGTGTAAACGTAACGGGAAATGTTTAACCGTGTACAGTATTTACAAAACAATTAAATGAATGGACGTGAAATATTGATTTGAATTGAAATTGTTTCTTTATATAAGAGTAAAGAGAGATTGGTGTGCTGTGAAAAACATCAAATTGGCACAGCTATGTAGGAATGTCTTGCTAGGAGACAAGAGTCAGTGTCATTATACAAAAATATTTGACCACAGACCTCAACAGATCTGAAACAGGAACTGGAGAGAGCTATTAAACCAGAATTATTTCATAAAACGCCAGCAGACTTAATACTGCTTATAAAAAAGCAAAATGAACGAGATGAATGTGATTTTTTGGGAAACAGAGGTTGACTTGTCTAGGCAATGATGCATCCATAAAGTCACAGGAAGTGAGAAAGTGCTTATAAAACTTGGGTCAGAGTCAAAACCTTTTATAACTTTGCACATGTAACACTATCTTTTACCTTGTATAACCCTCCTTTCACAACATCTGCACTGCCCTCTTGTCCATGTTAGGTAGCGTGCTGTTTGTTTCTTCCCTGAGGGTCTGTGTACAGCTCTATGTATTCACTGTTTGAAACCCCCGGTGATAAATAGCACCTTGACCCAAAACACCAAAACTTTTATGACCTTCTGTTTTTTTGGGTTTTTTTTATTTTATTTCTGTGAGACGCTTGACTATTTGAGTTATAAAAGAGAGTAATTACTTTAATGTAACACAGATGGGTAAAACGACATTGCACGCTCGCCAAAAATAAACACATTAGTGAGGAATTAACAAATCATATATACTCTGCTGTCTTGTCTGCTATTATGAATTATGTCAGACGCAAACCTCATGGGAAATGCACTTTTTTAATGATACTTGGCAAACCTCTGGGAGATTGAGAAAATCCTCATCTAAGTTGAAAATTGCTTGTAAATAGGAATTACATTTTACTATTGTAAAAACACGGTGCTAAAAGAATTGTAGGCTTATATAACTGATTGCCATTCCCTGTAGCACATCCCATCATGACTCTGGAATCTTGATAATGGAATTGTTTTTCCTCCCTCATAATATGGCTCCACATCTGTAGAGGGTTTAGCACGTTTAAAAAGAGAGAATATTTCGTTTGTTATATCATAGCTGGCACAAAATGTAACACATTTATGCAACCCACATACGAGTCATGTTTTATGTGAAAAGTACAAGTAATGATTCTATATGCTTCAGGGACATGGGGAAAAGGTCAGGAAATGGCCGTATGGACATCTGCTCTTTGCAAGTGATTTATTAGCAAACTGAAAAGAACAGCTTTCATAACATTTATTTTAAAAAGCCCCCTAGTGTTAGGCACTAAGAGTTCAAACTCTTTTTGGCTAATTTCACAAATTCGCTCTGTTCAAAAACCTAGTGTCTGAAATCACATGCGCTCTTGAGTAGGTTCTTATTTTGAATCAGTAATTACTTCATGACTGCTAAAAAAGTATGTTCTGTGTAGTTTGAATGTAATCCAGACGTACTACATGTATGCAATGTTATGTCGCTTCACTGCCATACACAAATCCTCTCCTGTAGTATAGTAATGTGTCCACCATGTGCACGCATGATGTTTTATTAACAAAGTTCGGGAGGAACACGTTCAAATGATCTAACTAATCATTACATCACTCCAACCAGCTGTCATTAATCAGCAATCAACATGTCTGCCAATCAGCACGAGCGGAAACCTATATACATCGACGGAGTCGACTCACCTACGCTTTTGGACAGTTTCAGCATCCCTCCACCACCCCGTCTCCTCACACTTGCCTGGTTACTTCTTAAACCAGAATACGGGGGGAGTATTCTGGGCTCGGGCCAAATACCGAGCTCTGAGCCCTCTCCTCAGACAGCACGCCAAATATGCATACTAATTACTCTATCTGATTATTGGTAAGTATGAACTCGTGAACAGAATCTTGTAGGTAATTTGGGTACATTTGGCCCACTCTTTTATAATTACTGTGAATTCAGACATACTACTTTTGTCACATACTATTTTTCACCTATTACACAGTAAAAATCCCAGCAGTTAAATCAACTCTGCTCAGATAACATTTGGTCCCTCTCTAAATAGTGTTAAAGTAACACTGAAGCAGAGTTGAAGTTAATGAGATAATTAAGCGACGATTGAACATTAATGATGAACGCCTGCTGTTAACAAGCAGAATCACTAAAGAATAGAGAAACACAAGAACTACAACTGACTTCAGCCACAGTCTTAGATGAAATCAACTGAAGATAAAAGACATTTTAACACTATTTAGAGAGGGACCGAATGTTATCTGAGCAGAGTTGATTTAACTCTGGGGTTTTTACTGTGTACTTAAAGGTGCACTACGTAGTTTTTTTGTCCGTTAGAGGTTGCCTATTCACAAAACAAAGGTGTAGCTTGATGACGCCAAGTTTGAGCGAGGATTCTTGGGACATGTGGGCTTCACCTCATAGCCGGTGGAAAATCATCGGGATGAGATGCTACAAAATAGCCGACACCCGATATAGTGGACTATATAGTGGATAGAGAGCGCTTTTGGGACACAGCTTCGGGCATAAATCAAGTTCATGGATGCGATTACTAACGTTATTGTAGTATGAAGCAGAGCAGGACCGAGTGTTGTGGAGCTGAACGAGGTGCTGGAGCGATTGATAATGAGAGACGAGCGCAGCAGAGCAGCGGAACTTTTATTAATCCACAGTCGCCACTTCCGCTTTTCCGTTTTTTTCCGGAGTGTGAGGTAACGCAGTTCTGTTTATCATATTAGATACATTTGAGTGTGTTGAAAATGATGTTATAATTTCATGTAGTTCGCTCGCCTGCTGCTGTGAGACACTTGTTGCACACTGCAGTAAGATAGATCGATATTAGAATATCATATTAAATTCTGGATGGCTTGTGTTGATAAATGGCATGCTATTAATTTTAAAACATACTGTATGATGGAGAAAATTCTGTATAATTGTTCAAATAAAGCTGCATCTGATTATGCTATGTTAGGTACTTGACAAAAGTGTTTTTTTCTCTGAGGCATGGCAAATATGGTACTCGCAAAAATTAGATTTAAACAATGTAAGACTAAACGTGTTGAGCTATATTACAATTAATGGCATTGCTTTTTCACAAGGGTTATGTATTGTGTGCTCTTTAACCCTTATGTGCTGTTCGGGATGTTTTCATCCACTATGGGGAATTTTTGAGTCTTAATTTGGCCATAACTTTCTCCGTGTTTCAGCAAATGGAATGATTTTTGGTGACAAATCTTATTTTGACACATATTTTGGGAAAATGCTTTGAAAATGTTCAAAAACTCAACAGTACTCTGTGGGCAAATTCACGACCCTTTCGTTATGATTTTAACTGCTTTAAAAATGTATCAGATCAATATTTTTTTCAATTTTTTTTGCTTAAATCTATTAATCAACCTCAGTCCTGATCAAAACTACTAAATTTAAAAAAAAAAAATCAGGATTTTAACTCTTTAATTACCAAATTCATAAATGATGTCACTGATTTGGGAAAAAACGTGTCAAAGATTAGAAACAACATTGGCTTTGATGCGTTGTTAGTTTTTGTGCAGCATCAGATTTTAACGTTTTAAAGAGTTAAAATCCTGATTTTTTTTTTTTATTTAGTAGTTTTGATCAGGACTGAGGTTGATTAATAGATTTAAGCAAAAAAATATTTATCTGATACATTTTTAAAGCAGTTAAAACAGCCACGAACATAACGAAAGCGTAGTGAATTTGAACAATGCACAAGGGTTAAGTGGAGTCGGAAATATAATAATAATAATTACAAGTTCCAAGAATGAATGACCAAGAGAAGTCGTACTTACAAGTGGGAAACTTCAAATTATGATACAAGAGTTGTGATTTTGGAAGGGGCATGTCGATTTGAAACATGGTGGAAACATTGAATATAGATAAAATAATTTAATATTTCTACAATATTGATATATGAGTTCAGTGAGTGGAAAGCAAATCTGTAGTGAATGAGGTAAAGTTAACATATCAAAAGAGATAAATGCCTCCTTCCGCTCTGTTGCCCTGGAGAATAACTTCTCATCTCGGAAAAGACGGCACATTTTCCGCACACAGAGCCGTAATTTCTCCAATGAAAATGACTGTGGGAATTTCTGCAGAGACTTCTCTCTCGGTACACTATTGATTATGCTGTTATGAAAACAGCTGGACACATCTGTACTAATAGATTTTCATATAATTTCAAAATGAAAAGTAATTTTGCATCAAATGACTGTTGCATGTATAAAGAGTACAATTTCTTGCCAAAATAAAAATAGCAGAAATAATAACAATATAAAAGACACAGCTGAGATTTATTTATCATAAAATTCTTCATTTAATTACTTTCAGTTCAATGAGTTTTGTTAATGTTGGATGATAGTGATATGCAAAGTGATAGAGTATAATTTATGAATCATAACCATAATAGTCACACAAGCTTTGTTATAACAATTACAAAAGACGTAATGCATATACACTGTAAAAAATATATTTTCGAAACGGTCAATAACACAATGACTTTAATGTTTAACAAGAAAATACTGTTTCAGTCTTTCTACTTAAACATTTCATGTTTAATTCAAAGTGTTAATGCCCATTCACACCAAGGATGATAACTGTAACGATAACAATAAAGATATAGTTCTAAAAATTGTTCTAAATATAAAAGAATCCACACCACAACTATAATGATAATGGTTTTAATCAGTTTCACAATGATTTTTTTTTTCAGTCGGTGAACGATAAGAACATTGACTGCCAATCAGAATCCCTCCTTCTTCAAGAGCGGCAGAAGACAAAACTGCGGCGCGTACTTAAAATAAACTGAATATTGTGTGTTGATGCTAATATAGTTATCGTTAAATTTCTAGTTATCATTCTTAGTCTGAGCGAGCCTTTACTTTCTGAGTGAAAATTGTACCTTTTTTTCTGTGTAAACAAAATCTTTCATAAATTATGCAATAGGTGGATATGACATCATAATGACATCATAATCCTCACAAATTTATCCTGTTTTATCTTGCTGTGAAAGAAGAGCTATCCTGGCACAAATGTTTACTCTACGTTTAGAAACTAATCCCATTCGACTCTTCAGTTACAATCAGTTATGCTACTATGTTTTGTATTTGATTGGCCACCAAACATGTTTTGTATGACAGTATTGCAAGTTATGGATCACGTGGAAACTCAGAATTCAGATGTTCCAGGTCCAATTTGGGCCAGATCTTTTTATGAATGGCAAAACTGACGTAGATGCACTATGCAAATGCGTTGAGTCCTTATGTGAACTAGGTTGTGTCATCGCAGCCTGTGCCAGCTATAGTACGAAGGCTTGCAAATAGACTTAGTAGACAGTTGTGATGTAATGTCGTTTGTGGGCTATTAGTAGGGCACATCCTATTGGCTTAAACAGATTGATGATTCCTTACCAACAGTAGCATGAGTGCAGCCACATGTTTGTCATCTTTCAAGAGAACCGTGTTAAAGATTACGGTTATAAGTGAAATTATTTCTTGAAGCTCATATGTTATGAGGGGTGCAGAGGATGCCATGCATATGAGCCAAACCAGGATGTGCTAGAAATCCACCACTTTTGTTGCAAACGTATACATTTTAATGTCTTCTTGAAAATTTTTGCAAGACAATGAATTAAATTGCTTGGTGAGACTCTTGCATGATATATGCATTAATGAAATATCGATCAAGTATTGTTGACTCATTATTGTGATGCTCACATGTACAGTGTTGGCCAATACTAAGCTGGCGTTCGGACGTAAACAAGGAAGCCTGGACTGCATTCACCTTGTCAACTGCGTATCACGACTGTTCAAATTGTTAAATAAAGTCGCTATTTTTGTTTTAAAAGGTATTTTAAAAGGTAAGTTTTATCCACTGTAGTCGAAATGACTTTGTTTTTATTACCTTTCTGGACCTCAAAAGGTGCAATGACTATGTGTGGTTCAGAAACCCGTGGATTTCATCAAAAATATCTCACTTTGTGTTCTGAAGATGAACGAAGGTCTTATGGGTTTGGGACAACATGAGGGTGAGTACATAATGACAGAAATTTCATTTCCGGAAGTACTAACGTTTTAATTAAGTGTAAGTTTACGGGATAATTTGTCAGCAGTTTTATAATCCACTATACCAAAACCATCCAATCTATTAGAAAGGCACAGCAAGTGATTTGAGGTATCATTCATGTCTGTATGATAGACTTGGCAACTTCACTAACAAGATTACTAACCCTTAACACGAGCAATAGTAATTTAGTGATGTTTGACCTACATGGTCTTACCTTATACTTTACATTTACTGTAAAGTGATTAAATTATATCGATTAATCATGTAAAATCTGGCAACCATAAGTTCAAAGACTCATTGGTTCCATTAGGTAAATCAATCCTAAGGCATATCTGCCCTTTTTCCACTTCAGTGGCAATTTGGCTGACCCCAGAACTGCAGTGTCGACACAATTCACGATTCTTCAGCTTTCCTTGCCGTTCTTATACTCTGCATGCCACCGTCTG
This sequence comes from Opsariichthys bidens, assembly GCA_037194245.1. Taxonomy (NCBI): domain Eukaryota; kingdom Metazoa; phylum Chordata; class Actinopteri; order Cypriniformes; family Xenocyprididae; genus Opsariichthys; species Opsariichthys bidens. Next base: position 7,476,396 of record CM074309.1, read on the forward strand.
AGATTGGTTTGTGGTATGCATTTCCTCCGCTGATGCAAACTCAGCACTTGGGGTGAACCAAAGAGAGTGTGTGTTGGCTTTATGCAGCATAACACCCTTACTTCTACTTCCGTTTGAGACAGACACTCTTTTTTGCCGTCATTTCTGCAGTAAAACTCTAAATATGGTCAAATATGGACAAACCATTTTGACAAACCAAGTTTTAAATTCAACGGTTGGGTTTGAGCCCAATATAGATTGAAACAACCCAGCATTTTAGAGTGTAGTCAGAGAAAATCCACATCGATCCTCATGCTCATTAAATCCCTCATAACTCAAAATTTGATGTCTGTCAGCAATTAAAACCAAATACATTATTTTTTTCAGTTTGGGGAATTTCTAAACATGATATCACACATATGTCCTTCATGGATCATTTGGGCGTGCAACAATGTAAGTGTTTGGGCAAGACCCCTAGTTCTCTCATCATAGGGGCGTTGACACCATGTAAGAGTGTTTCTTCAACTATGGCCACTTTTTTGTGCCAGAAGTTGGTAATAAGTTGTTGTTATATAAAGGATTTTGAAAATGTTTTACCATTATATTGTCATTTATTTAACAGGCTACTTTTCAAATGGCCTTTGTGTTTAGGTTTTATTTATTTTATTTTAATTCACTGACACATTACACAATAGTGTCAGTGAAGTGCTTTAGATGAAATATGAGGAATGTGATGTGTGAAAAAAAAAACTAAGAAAAAATAGGGTAAATATCACAAAACAGAACATTTTTGTCAAATGATCCTAAATTGCAAACAAAAAAAGTTTGAGAATACAAATTTGTGTTTAGGATGCATAGACTGAATATTATTAGCGGACAAAATAAACTAGTGAGCGTATGTAATTTTTTAAAGCATAAAATACCATAAAATGTTTCCAGATATTTCGGGAAAATTCTAAGTTCACATTCTTGTTTCTCATATAAAAACAATGAATTTGGAATGCAGTACCCATTTCAACCACTAGCTGTTAATATTACATACTGCACCTTTAAGATTCCTTTAAGACCTTTATTGATTCCAAATTACATGACAAAAGTTGTAGTTGGTAACGTAATCCACTATATTACACATTTAACGTAATCTGACTACTTTTTGATCATTTATCACAATGATTGTGAATAGGATGCTCTTGTACAATATTGATATAAAAATACATTGAGAAAGAAAATATTTATCAATAACATGAAGAATATTAAATATTATATAGCATCACTGTTTCCTGGGGTTCGTTGTGGAACTGCAGGGGTTTTGAGTTTAAAGAAAAACTATTAAGTAATTAAATCATACTTTTTTTTTAAAATCAAAACAAATAATTTTAAAATAAAAATAATCAAAATAAAACAGATTCTGTTACCTCTATGCATTTCATGTGACCAAATGTCCACTATTTGGTCACTTCTTCATGAAAGATATGCTACAGCCACTGTGATTTCTTGAACAAGAATATGTGGACATTAAAACAATGCAAACGAGGGTTTAAATGTTTATTTTGATTTCCCAAATGCACATTATTGGAGTAAATAGCATGCAGGAAAAGTAAATTCAAGTAAATATGTATTCAATTAAATATATTAAGTCAAAGAGGTTCAAAAAAATTGGGCAATCCCTGCATATCATAAATATGAAATGACGAGAATTTGTCAATTTGAATGTGTTTGAAAGACAAAAGTCTTCCAAAAACAGTAATACACGGTTAAACGACTCAATGAGTGATAATTCAAATAACAATTAATGTATTCGTCTGGAGCTGATTATATCTAGAAGAACTTCTGAACATATTAACCTTACGCACCAGAGGAACAAGCAGCCATCTTTAGAATTTTGTATTTGAAGTTCGGTTTTTGTGGTAGCTCTGTATATTTCCATGGCACCGCTGTCGAAGAGTGATCAGATGGTGAGGTAGATTTACTTACTGTAGAGTTAATGAAAGATATCAAAAAGATAGAGCGGGAAGACTTTAAAACTAGAGGTTCATTCATAAATTCATAAAGTTCTTATCTTCATGCTGTGGAAATACAGAACACAGCGGGACTGAAAAGGGCATCAAGAATCAAGCAATTGGCCATTGCGCGATTGTGAGAATAACATATGATAATGTAATCAATAAAAAAGTAGTCTGATTACAAGTATTTTAAAACATAATGTAATCTAAGTACTTAATTTTTGGAATCTGATTACATAATCCAGATTACAACCCAGCACTGAAGGCATAAACCCATACATTCTTGACTTCTGAAAATGTGGGTAAGGAAAAACAGCTCCAAGACTGTAAAATTTGACCTAGATCTGGATCCTCAGAGAATAGGTTTCGGAGATAATGTCCAGCCTCAAGAACTCCAGATGTACATTACATCATGTGATGGGAGATGTTTTGCTCTAAAAGCTTTGACTGAGTAGAAACAGGGTTTTGGCTGTAGATCTTAGATGAACTTTTGGTGCACAAACACACTCTCGGCGTATAACGCTATTTTTGGCCAGTCAAACGGGTGACGGACAAAGGTGAGGTGATAACTTAATGAGCCAAAGGGAAGACGTAGAAAGCCGGGTTACGTGGATTTGTGCAGACAGCGCCAGGCTTGATTTGGAAATCATTATGTCCAAAAAGGCCTGGTAACACCTAATTAATCACATTGGAAGAGGCTTGTTCAGTGTGTTCAGAAGAACAAAACAAGTTTAGTACATTAAAGATCTGTTACAAAACCTAGTGAAGTCTGAGGCCTAACTTGTTTCAACCATTGACCAAATAAAAAGGGTCAAGTTGTGCTGCCAGAGATCTAATTAGCCATTTTTCTGCTTGATTTCAAACTACCTTTTTTCAAACTCACAACGGATCTTATTCATCAGAGCTTTCTTTAGTGTGTACGCACCCCTGGAAACTCACCAATACGGTCTTATAATGATGCTGAATATCTTTTGAATGTTTCTAAATGCTTTAGATATGTGCTAAAGACTTTGATTCACATTTATGCTGTGATTATGGAAAACAATATGGAACTGAAAATGTTTGGCGATTTCTCATTCCCTGAACAACTGACTCTGAGTTATGATGGGCCAGATCCCTTTGAAGCACTGGAGTTATGGAGACCACACTCTCTGTTCTGAAACACTAACTTTATTTTTTTGAATTTACTTTTCCTTCTGCAATTCCAAGAGAATCTGGATGAATCAACTACGGCTGACTCTTTTTACAGGGAAGGGTGCAGAACTCTTCCTTGTGCGGTTATCTGCTGTGGATGTGTTTTTGCACTATATTCCAGTATATTTCCTGTGCCAAGAATAAATCCCGGTAATGGAGCTTCAGACGAACTGGCAGCATCTAATAAGCTTCTGTCTTGAGAAGGAGCCGGTTTAAATCACGCAAAGTCAAAGTCAACAATTAAAGTCACACATTTTTAAAGTATTATAAGAGTGGATCTGTATGGATAACGAGATGTAAGCATTATGGGATGTCAGAGACACTTTTCTTAGACTTGTTAGAGTGAATTTGATATTCTGTCTGAAATGCTCTTGTGTGGTTTGGCGATAGCTTGGACTTTCTGCAGACTAAAGCACTGCATCTTTAAACTAATGCAATGTGATTTATAGTGCACTTATCAGAAGAAAAAAGAATAACTTTTTTTTTTAATTCCTCAAAGAACTTTTAAATCTCTTGATGTTTATCAGTGTCTAAACACTGAAAGAACCCTGAAACCAACATGCCGATCTGAATAACTTTTTTTTTTTATCCCCTAAAATCCATAACCAACCCCAGTAATACTATAGCAGGAAAAGTCTACAATAACCTGAAAGAGAACAATTAATGAAGCTGTTTTAAGAAGTTTTGACAGCACAAGCTTAGGTGCGAACTCACAATATTAGGAAGCTTTGTTTTGACATAATAACACTCAAATATGCTGTAGGCATCTGATGGAAGTTATGGAAATACCGTCAAAAGTTAGATCATGTGAAAAGGGTTTTGAGACTCAAATGCACCAAAACTCCATCTAGGTAGGCAGCACACTACGTTTTGAGCGCCAGTCTTACCTTTCCCGCAGACTCCTCTCTGGATGAAGATGATGGGCGGCTGCTGCAGCTTCAGCGCCCGGTTACTGACTCTCTTGAGTTCGCAGATGTTCCTGTAGGACGCCCCATCACTCCCGCAAACGGGATCAGGGCTCTTACACACGCACACGCCGGTCTTTCCTCTCCTCCTCACGGTGGTTGTTTGTTCGACGCCCTCGGACACCGCGCACTCCAAACCTTCTGCACATTCCGGGTCACCCAGTTTCCCTATACCGCCGCAGGGCTCCCCCTCGCCGGACGCGCACACTGGGCAGCAGTCACACTGGTCCAGGATGTCTCCGGCCAGACAGTCGGTCGGTATTGGCGGACACAGAGACTTGTCGCAGCGCTCCGGACAGCCGATCACGTAACGCTTAGAGATCCGCGCATCGCTCAGCAGCGGCACCAGAATAACGCACACGCATAGAACCCACAGGCGCATTTTAATATTAATCTGCAATGACAAATCTTTCAAGTAAAATCTCTTCAAGTAACTAAGTTGTGGAATAGGACGAAGAAAAATATAATTCGCGTAAACTTGACAGAGTTTGTTGTGCTGTCAAATGCCCGTTTATCTTGCGCTTCAATGACAGACTTTATAAAGCTTGGGGAGTATAAACAGCAACATCGATTGGCTGGGTGTGTATGACGTCAAAGGTGTGGTGGGACGGGCCGCGATGGTAAACAGAGAGGCCACGCCTCCAGCATGTGTCTAAATATTGTGGTAACAAATCCCATGCACACCTGTTGAGAGATATACAGCCCTACTATATAATGGCAAAGAAACTTTACTGAAGCAAGAAGAATAAAAACCCAACCAAAAGCTACATTCTGAAACTGGTTACTTAGGATTGAAAATTTTCTTGAGTTGCTTATATTTAGTAAAAGTTATATGAAATAAGAGGAATGTGCACTGTAAAAAATAATTCAAGGGATCTGTTATTTTTTTTTTTTTTTTTTTTTTTGCTTTTTTAATACAGTGTGTTTTTGTAAGATTCAGATCTGCAGAAAGTATCTCTTTTACTTGCCCTTGTTGCAATGCTAAGACAATCTCCACAGAAAGAGAATTATTTGAACACCTGGGTTGGCATTTGAAAAAACATGAGACTGTCATCTGTGTATTTCAGAACTGCAATTTCAGCACTAATATTTATGGTACATTTGCTTCCCACAGAAGCCGAAAACATACTCCTCACTCATTGACGGACTTCAAGGAAGACATAATAAAAAGGTTTGTAAGTTCAGCCAACACAGATCAACACAGTGATGTGGAAATTCAAGATAGGGAGCTGCTTGATGATGGTCAAGATGATGATAATGATGTGAGAGTTCTGCCAAACCACATTGAAAATAATTTACAACACCCCTGAAATCAAGGATGTCATGGAGCTTTGTTCTCTCTTTGGAAGCTAAAAGAGTTTTGATTGTTTTCCCCATCTTCAGACAGCTATTGTTACAGTTTCAGAACTTTACCAGAAAATCACCTTGAAGTTATTTAAACAGGCTGCAGAAAATTCATCACCTTTGACTAAGTTCACTATTTAATTTTTAATTTGTAAATAAACAACACAGACATTGCAAACATAGTATTAATTGATGTTGCAGCCTCATCAAAGGGAGGAGCTAAAGCAGAAAGAATCAGAAAGATCAGGGACATGCTTCTCGAGGTATTGTAAATTATTTAGACCATCACACTAGAATAATTTAGATTTGTGTTTCAAATGTCAAGTTGTTGTCATTCACCTGTTCAGATTAAAGTATATTTATTTACTGTTGGCACTTTCTCTTTATTCTTTTTTCATTTTTATTAAATAGCACAATACAATTGGGAGAGACAGAAGAGGACCTTTTCAAGGAGTTTGCCGTGAGTATTACAACATCTTGAATATAAAATGAAATCTTCACTTGGCACAGTGTAAACACACAGGGCAACAACATGCTCCTGCACTGCAGTACACTTTTTTTTTTCTTTATTTGAAGTCTACTGTAGGCTGATCTTTGTGTTATATTTCATACTGCTTGAAAAGACAGGTGAATATATGAACGTCAGTAGCATTTATATATGCTTGTTTGTGACAGTAGCAATCTTTGATGTTTTAAAAATGGGGTTTACTGTGAAGAAATAGTTTTAAAAAGTTTTACAGATTGTTTGACACTGTGGAAAAAATATGTAAATGCCAATAACTTTGCTGTGTTGGAATTTATTCATTGTGATGGCATAACTGAGTATGCATACAAATGTTTTAAAGGCAAATCTGTAGGGTCAGTTTGTTTATAATTTGTGGGGAGCACACATTAAATTGTGCAAAGTGTAAAACTAAAATTGTGAAACTCAATTTTTGAAACTGCAGTTCAAAATAAAAAAAAAGGTTAACTAACAAAATTGTTGTTGAATTAATTAATTTCTTACAAGCAACTAAATGAATGGAAAAAAAAGAAAAAAAAAAGCTAAACAATTAAAGCAACTTAATTTTTTATAGGTTGTGAACTTGAAAACTTGCATTTAGAATTATGGTAATTAAGTACATAACACTGAATTTATTTTAAAATTTTTGTAAAAAAAATTGTTGGAACAACTTAATTTTTTCAAGTACTCAACTTACAAAATAAAGTTTATGCTACTTAAAAATACATCTTTTTAGAGTGTGTGTATGTTACTTATATTTGCAATTAAAACACTGTATTATATTTCATTACACGAATAACAAGCTATATTGTACAAATCTAAGCTATAGTAGGCCTATTGTATTTATTAACAGTAATTAATAGGGAAGATATTTATATATTAAAGCATATTAATTAAAAAATATAACAATTTAGCCCTCTTTGGATTATAGTAATATAAATCCCTATTTTATTCTATGCAAAATCACAGGCTTTCTGCATAACATCTTTTGTGACTTGAAGGTGAATAAATGACAACATAATTTTCATGTTTGTATTAACTACAAACATGGGGACAGAGTTTTACTTGTTATCTAAGGTATCCATCATCCTTTACCAGTTCTGGATACTCTACACTTTTAAAGATCTGGTTAATAAAGCTGTAAGAGAGTCATTTGATTTGCAATCTTTTGTGTGAAGATTTGTTAAATTCTCTAGAACTGAGCTCTGTTACTGTTTTGTGATTTGTGTCTACAAAAGAAGGAGAAAGTTATGGGCTGAAATGTCTTCTCACTGCACTTTTTTCAAAAGTTAAAAATAAATTTATTAACATGTTTTTGATTATTTTGAAAATATGAAAATTAAAATGATGGAAAATCTAAACGATAAATTTAAACATGAAACAAAAACCACTAGTAGTTGATGGCTAGTCGCTGTCTTAATGATTGAGTCATTGAATCATTCTTTCAACTGATTCATTCAAAACAGCTGATTCATTCAGAAATGCAGCAAGTGGCTATCTTTATGAATGGGTCGTTGAATTATTCACTCAACCCATTCATTCAAAAACTTGGATTCATACAGCAATTCACCACTATGTGTTGCTCTCAGATCTGCTGTGTGTGAGGAAAACAGAGCAAAAAACGACAATGTTGACAATATTGAAAATTGCTTCATATAATTATATCATGTACGTTGTGTTCAAAATTATTCAACCCCCCAATGCTGTAAATGGTTTTAGAGAATTTAGAGTACATTTGTAATTGAATTCAGAATGAAATCCTACAAGGACTTCTTAAAGAAGCATATGCAACTAAAATGACATCAATTGGTTTTGTAATACAGTAGTAAATGTTTCTTTTGTGAATTCTTCATTGACACAATTATTCAACCCCTTAAAGACTACCACTCTGAAGAACAGAGGTCCATTGAAGTGTTTTCAATCAGGTATTGAAAGCACCTGTGGATGTCAGGGAGCAGCAATAAAGCCTAATAAGCACCAATTAGGCAGCTTTAAAATGACTGTGATACTCAGCTCCTTCTAGACATTTACTGGTGTGGTTACAAACATGGTGAAGTCAAGAGAATGGTCCAGGAAGACAAGAGAAGAGGTGATTACTCTTCACAGGAAGGGCAATGGCTATAAGAAGATTGCAAAGATGTTAAACATACCAAGAGACACCATAGGAAGCATCATTCGCAAATTCAAGGCAAAGGGCACTGTTGAAACGCTACCTGGTCGTGGCAGAAAGAAGATGCTGACTTCGACTGCTGTGCGCTACCTGAAGCGTAGAGTGGAGAAAAGTCCCCGTGTGACTGCTGAGGAACTGAGAAAAGATTTGTCAGATGTAGGTACTGAAGTTTCTGCTCAGACAATACGGCGCACCCTGCGTAATGAAGGCCTCCATGCCAGAACTCCCAGGCGCACCCCCTTGCTGTCTCCAAAGAATAAGAAGAGTCGACTGCAGTATGCCAAAAGTCATGTGGACAAACCACAGAAGTTTTGGGATAGTGTTCTGTGGACTGATGAAACAAAATTAGAACTGTTTGGGCCCATGGATCAACGCTATGTTTGGAGGAGGAAGAACAAGGCCTATGAAGAAAAGAACACCTTGCCTACTGTGAAGCATGGCGGGGGGTCAATCATGCTTTGGGGCTGTTTTGCTTCTGCAGGTACTGGGAAGCTTCAGCGTGTGCAAGGTACCATGAATTCTCTTCAGTACCAGGAGATATTGGAGGACAATGTGATGCAGTCCGTCACAAACCTGAGGCTTGGGAGACGTTGGACCTTTCAACAGGACAATGATCCCAAGCATACCTCCAAGTCCACTAGAGCATGGTTGCAGATTAAAGGCTGGAACATTTTGAAATGGCCATCGCAGTCACCAGACTTAAATCCGATTGAGAACCTCTGGTGGGACTTAAAGAAAGCAGTTGCAGTGAGCAAGCCTAAGAATGTGACTGAACTGGAGGCTTTTGCCCATGATGAATGGGCGAAGATACCCGTAGCTCGCTGCAAGACACTTGTGTCAAGCTATGCTTCACGTTTAAAAGCTGTTATAACTGTAAAAGGATGTTGTACTAAGTATTAAGATTGAATGTCACTTGGGGGTTGAATAAAACTGATAATGATGTGAGCAGAGAAAAGACATTTGTGGTTATTTCATTATAAATGTTATGTTATATTTGTCTGACCTACACGTGCCTCTTTGATTTAATTGTAAGCAGGATGACTGAATGATCAAAATCAATGTCAAACCGGCCAAAACAATCAATTTCAGTGGGGGTTGAATAATTTTGAACACAACTGTATCATAAAGATACATTTACACCGGTGCATTTTTTGGCCCCATATCTTGAATTTTGGGAGCATGTTTTATTTATTTTGGTATTTTTTGCCCCCTTAATTTCCCTACTGAATAGCTACTCACAACATTCTAGAATGGTGGCGGTAAAATTACATGGACAACCAGCACTCACATGTCCTTTGCAAACTAAGTGCTAATGCCAATATATCCACTTTAACGCAAAAGTAGGCAATGCCAGACGCTTTCACTTATAATAGCTGTACAATAAGAGACTATTTTCTTACTCTATGTTGCAAACTGGTATTTGTTATCATATTGTTTTTAATTTATTATCACAATCATAAGCACACTGGCTTGCAGCGTTTTACCATTTACTCTGCTTTTTTATTCTTCTCATTATTTACCTCTAGCAGCTAAGCCTCGCACATTCACAGGAAACATAAGGTGGATAGTTTGGTTTGAAACCCAGCGATAGAAACCCAGACAATACACTTGCAAAAACATCTTGGCTCTCTACATTCATGATCTTTCTTGGCCATCGTTTCCCTCGGTGGCACCATTCCTGTGAAAGCCTTTGTTTGTTGAAGTTACTGTTACCAGCATCACCTCATTAAGGGTGTATTTTAAAGGGATATCAAGGGTGGGAATGGTGTGATGATGTCATCTTATTGTATCGATTCCAGAAACACGCTTTTCATGGAAGATTACGACACAGCTGCATCTACTACAAGGACTAGACACATACTGTATGTAGTTCACTAGTCTGCGATATATGACCTGCAAAGTGATGAAGTCAGTAATATTTAGTGCTCAGTGTAACAGCATCTAACACTGGATATGGCTGTGGTCCCTCCTACAACGTAGGTTTATGGGATTTTTTCAGCTGCTTTATCGTCTACAAGGCCGACCATTGTGTAAATCAAAAGCACATTTCATTCATGTCTGTAAGTAGCCCACACTGATAAAAAATTACTGTAAATTTTACAGTATAATACTGGCAGCAGGGTTGCCAGCCAGTTACTGTAAATTTTACAGTATTGTTACTGTAATTTAATTTACAGAATTTCCCTGTATTCTCTGATTACAGTAAAGAACTGTATTTTTTAAAATGATGAAGGGTCAATTTACAGCAATATTCTGTAAATTTGAGTCAAACCCCAGAATGCATTGCAGTTTACAGTAATATGCTGTATTATTAAAAAACAGCCAGCGGCTGTAAAATAATGCTGTAATTTTTACAGCAATTCATTACAGTGCACAAATGGTTTCTGGATGACTTACATAGTGAATTTAGGATAGATGCTGGAACTCTTACACTTACCAAGATTGCATTTATTATGTGTCCTTGCATGCTGAATACAAGTATTAATTTCTTTAAAAAAAAAAAAAAAATCTTACTGAACCGAAACTTTTGAACTTGATTTAGTCTTTTTAGTGATAAATAGAGTAATGCGTTTTAATAGAGAAGCATGCAAAACACTTTGTCTAAGCAAGTGGAGGATAACAGGTGCAGATAAAACTATAAACATAACAGGCCGCTTTATAAATTGCTAGCTACAGGAAAGTGGTCCCAATCTTCATTTGTTTCTGTTTAAATAATAATCTCTCCAGGATGTTTCACAGCTGCATATTGCGTTGGTCCATTCCAGAGCAGTAGTTCTTCAACTCTTTTCATCATAAAGAGTTGAGTAAAAAGTTGGCAGTTTTACACACATACTGTAAACACACTGACTCACACATCTGGACAGATGTGGACTCACACGAATGTGCGATGAGATCGCATAAATCATACCGTGAGCAAAACTACAGCTAAACAAAGATTTGTCTAATGCGCCGTTCTGACTTGTGTGTTTCAGTGCAGTAACTAACCACATATTCCCTGAATCCATTCATCAGGCTGTTCACTTCCCACTTTATTATGTGAGAGTATCAAGCTGGGCTTATGTCAGATAGAGCGCAGCATTCCCGGAAAGCTACCTCCTCCCAGAGTTTCCTGAAACAATCCTCAGGGCGAGTGAGTCACTCTTTCACATTAGTGAGAAAATTTCACTCAATTTTGCCATGTCATTTGATTTTGCTGTTTGAATACTATAATGAATCAATTTACAAAGGAAAGGTGGAAGTGCTTGTTTCCACCACTGAGTAAAAAATAAAAGAGATAATCGTGACTTTTTATCTCAGAGCTCAGACTTCTCGCAATTCTGACTTGTGGGATATAAACTTGCAATTGACCCTTTGACATCGGACCAATAATAACCCCGAATCCGTCATTTTGTCCGACAAAGCAGTCAGGGGAGTTAGTAGATTAACGTTAGTGAACTTGAAATTGAAATATTGTGTGTATTCGCATCTTTCCGCTCTTGAAACAACATTCCTTCTGATGTTCATTCATGTTTATTTGATGCTATAAATGAACTAGTATGAAGAGATGATCATTATACAGAATTTATTGATTAAACTTCTTTAAAAAAATTACTATATTTTAAATATGAAACTGTTTCATATCAACAGTAACCTGCTCTGTCTTGTCTGTCGACGCGTTGTCAGTGTCCTGTTTTGCTCCGCAATATATTATTCACTTCGTGAGAACATGATGTGTGGCGTGAGAGCGCATGGCAACAGTAAATAAGGGGGGGGGGGAGGGGGTCTTTACGAAGTCAAGATATATAAACTAGAATATACAAGATAAACAAGATATAATCAAGAGATATAAACTCACAATTGCAAGAAAATGTCTTGGACTTTTTAACTCGCAATTCTCACAATTCTGTGATAAATGTTCAAAATTGCCAGATATTTCTTGCAAGTTCAACGTTATATCTCGCATTTCAGATTTTATAACTCCCAATTGCGAGTTTACATGTCGCAATTCTGAGAAAAAAGGTCTGAATTGTTAGATGTAAACTCACAATTGTGAGAAAAAAAAGTCTGAATTGTGAGATAAAAAGTCTTTGTAATTACATTAATTAATTAAGTCGTAATTACATTTGCATTTTTATTCCATGGCAAAAACAAGCTTCCATAGACAGAGAAGCAGAAACCAAAATAAATACAATTTTGGAAATGACATGATTTAATAATCTTGTTGTCTCGACAAAGGCAACTTCACTGTACCACCACAAATTCCATTCAAAAAGAGACCTTAGGAATGCTAAGGGTTTTTTCTGAGACCGCAATACGGTCTAGAGCTTTCAAGCGATGGCCACCAAAATCAGCACAGAACATCAGGTTTTTCTGACTCTGGCTTCAAACTGATGGAATTTCTGTATTAAACTCAGAAAAGTCCCAAATTTCTATAGACTTTCATTAACCCTGATGTTATGTTGTGGGTCAATTTGACCCGTTCAAATTTTCTAGTTGTTGGAAATACTGGAAATACTTTTTCTCATTTATCATCATGAACATGCATGCAAAGTTTCAACCTGCTGGTGTTTTTTGCAATACAAACAAAATTACTGTTACGTTCATGATGTTTGCCGGGTCAATTTGAACCGCATATTTTAACGCAACTGTACTGACCCAAAATAATAACATTTCTTGGTTATATTTTGATCATTTTTTTTACTACCTTATGAAGCTAAAAAATGAGGTTTTCCACATTTATTTCAATACAGAAAAATATTTTAACCAGCAGCATGTGTGTGAAGTTCATATCCAGAAAGCTCATCATGTCAGAAGAAACTTCTTGACTTTATGAAATGAGTTTACAAAACAGCCAACTTAGGAAAAGTACATATTTTCATTATACAGCTACATTTAATTGTTCAGTTCTGATGTTCTAAGAAAAAAAAAGTTTAAAAAAAAATTATTTATTGTGTTTAAAAATGCACTGTTTATTTTCAAATTTTGTCAAGATGGATAAAAAACATTTTCATTAAATCATATCTTCAGAAATATTTTTTTTTTGGAATATTTGACAAATGTTGATATTAAAAGTTTACAGTGATTTTTGAGGAATTGTATTGAATCCAATTAGGGTCAATTTGACCCGCTCTATAAAGGGTGTACACAGAAATCCAACAGTGCGTAAGGGTTAAGGGGGTCAAAATGTTCACAGAATAATTATTTTAGAGTATTTAAGCTGTCTATCACTAGCATAGCCTAACCCTTACAAAAAATTACTGCAGTTTTTTAGAAGTAATACTACAGTTTTTGTTACATATAGAAAAATGCAGTTTTTTGGACACGAAAAAACTGCAGTAATGCAGTATAACCTAAAATGTCTGTAGTTTTACTGGAGCACAACTATACTGCAATACATCTAAAGTTCTAGTAAAATAAAACTGCAGTTCTACTGTTTTTATACTTCATGCAACTTTCAGTTGTACTTCATTTTACTGCAGCTGTACTTATACTACAGTTTTACTGCAGTTGTACTGTGACTATACTTCATTATACTGCAAATCTATGGTTGTGCTTCATTAAACTGCAGTTAAACTACTTGGTACTGCAGTTCTACTTCAATATACTGCAGTTCTTTTTTGTAAGGGAACAACTAGCCTAGGTCAAAGTGCAAGAAACTGCTAGCAATATGTTAGCAATATGCTTAAAATATGCTAGAAATGATGATGGTAACAACATGCTAAAACATTAGCAAAGTGCTAAAACATGTAGGAACATGCTAGCAATATGATAAACATGCAATGTGTTAAAAATGACAGGAATGCTAACATGTTAAAAACGTTAACATGTTAGCAGCTGTCCACGAACAAAACTGATTTCAGACAGACTTCTCAGGCAGCACAGTGGTTTCATGATCTACAGCAAAATAGAGAGCTTTGGGGATAATAAACGGATATTTGCTACAATACTAATAGCATGAGAAGTGTGTAACGTGTCAAAAACATACATTTACACAAACCGAACACTAACTGCAACTTTCAGATGGCATATTAATCGCTGCCTTCAAAAATAAAGGTATCTCAGAAGCGGTGGATTCGGACATTGACGCCTTCTTACACTCGAATCCTCAGCAGGATTTCGGATGCAGCCACTAAAAAAATGCTAGAAACATGCTAAAAATGCTCTAATACATTCTAGCAATGTGCTACAAAATGCCAACCTATATCAAAACATGCTAGCAAAAATGGAAAAGTTTTTGTCTTGTACTTATCTTGTAGTAATATGTTGCCTAAGGTATTTAATTTTAGCCGTAAAGAAGTCCCCTTTAAAGATATGACCCTAAAAGTTAAACTTTTGCAATTTTTTTTTTCTGAAAGTGTGCTTGTGTTTTTATGCTAAGCTAAATCCATTTTTCTGATCCAAGATCATTACGAAAATAAGAGAGAATATGACTAATGTGACTGATAAATGAGTTAATTCGATTAATGCTATTATATAAATTCTGGCAAAAGGGCTCATGCATATCTGTATTTAATAAATCCCCTCTTAATGAATGTTTTTCATAGGAAGGTTTTGGCTAAGGTGATTGCTGATTTTTGGATTGTTTCTTTGGCCAACACATCTGCAGCCATAACAGTGCAATGACAAAAAAGGCTTTATATGATGTGTAATGTGCTAAACTTTCCTTTGTGAAAAAGAAAACACTTAAGCATACTTTTAAAAATAGTATAGTACATCCTAAATTAAAGGCACAGTATGTAATTTTTCACCGCTGGAGGTTGAGCACCGTGATTGAGCGCGGAATCATGGGAGATGTCATCTTCACCTCACAGCCAAGGGAAAACTTGGGAAGAAATCATGTTCATGGAAGCGATTTTTAACATTACTGTAGTATGAAGCAGACCAGGGCCGAGTGCTGGGAGAGCGGAACGAGGCGCTGGAGCGATTGCTAATGAGAGACGAGCGCGACACACGGCTCGAGAGCAGCGGAACTTTTATCACGCCACAGTGATATATCCAAACAGTTGTTCCCTTGTGTAATAACACATATTATATGTTAAAGCATCTTTAGTGTTTCCATGGTTGCTACAAAATAAAACCTGAAATCAAGGGAAATGCAGGTATGATGTCCTGGTTAAAACTGCTTATTTCTCTGGATTTAAACATTCTTGGAAACATCTGGGATAATTTAAGTACACAAATCAACAAAATATATAACACTGTTCTAGTTTTTGGATATTTTAAACCAAAAATCGTACATATTTTGCATATTTTGACACATACATTTATATTAAAATGTATTATAGTTTAAATTTATAACAAACAGTTGAGTGTTTTTAAATAGGACTCAAGTACATTTATATGTATTTTCGGTTACGCTTTATTTTAAGGTGTCAGTGTTACAGTGTATTTATACATTTAAGTACTGAGTAATAACAACTAACTGTATGTACTTAATATAGGGTTATGATTGGGATGAGGGTTTTGTTTAGGGTTAATTGCATGTAATTATGCATAATTTATAGATATTACTAGAGTAAATACATGGAACACGTGACACTGTAAAATAAAGTGTTACCGTATTTTCATACACTTGTACTGTACTTTATGGTAAACTATAATATACTTTAAAGTTATTTTAAACTAACTTGTATGCATTTAAATATATTTGAAATGACACATTTGTGATGGTGACATTGCAATTTAGTACATTTAAAATATTTTAACTCTACAATCAAGTAGTTTACATGCATGAACAAAACTGATTTCAGACAGACTTCTGAGACAGCACAGTGATTTAATGATTTACAACAAAACAGAGAGCTTCGGTGATAATAAGCGGATATTTATTACAATAAATATCAGCTTATTATCACACAATTAATAAAATGCCACTGCAGTCACGTGGACTATTTTAATGATGTCTTTAGTACCTTTCTGGGCCTTGACAGTGATGATTAATATTGAGGAGTCTCGAATTTCATCAAAAAAAATTGTTTTCTGAAGATAAACGAATGTCGCTACGGGTTTGGAACGACATGAGGGTGAGTAATTAATGACAGAATGTTCATTTTTGGGTGAACTATCCCTTTAAATGGCCTTTCATTTCATTAATATATTGTCTGCAAGTAGTTTTTAATAATATACTTGCATGATTTGAAGAAAGTACACATTACTGTACACTACTGTAAGTGGACTTTTTCTCATTTGTTCACTCAAAACTGAGAATTCTGTCATCATTTACCTGGAGCCTCAAAAGGCATTTGATGTTGTATGTCATTTGCTCACGAGATGCCAGCTTTTAATGTGCACAACAGATGCCTCATTGTGTAAAATTTAGTATTGTTTGGCTAATATTGTTGGCTCCTGTATGATGAATAGCTTGTGTTTTTTCTCATTTGTATTGTAAGGCGCTTGGGGATAATAGCAAATGCTTTGTCAGTGCTTCTTGGACTTGGTCCTGGATTTCGTATTTTGGATGTGTCCTCTAGAATCACTGTGCAAAATGATTGAATGGAAAATATTTCAGAAAGGGAAGATGACTGATCAACAAAAGAGTGATAGTTGTCCCAGAGCAACTGAAACTAAGGGAGTGCAGTTCAGTTTAGAAATGATCAGTGATATCAGGAACTCACTGAACCTTGACTTCATCGCTAAATCCCAAATGCATTGACACAGCTTATTCACAGGTCTGCGTCATAAGGCACAGCTGGTTATGGATAATTAGGACCACCAATGTATTGTTGGGAGTAAAAATGACAGATAAAAGAGAGACGTTTTAACAGATCCACTCCAAAACTTAGAGATTTGGCAATTGATTCCAGAGTTTAGCATTAGCATGTTGCTAAGCTAATGACACATAGCACAAACAAACACTTGAATTATGGGATATGTATACATGCTGCAGGTTACTGCCTATAAATTTGGAGGGAAACAGGATCTGAAAAGAGCCAATGATGCCTTAAAATACTGTCAAGGTGGGCATCGAAGACAACTTAATGTTTAATTTCAACAGATGATTTTCATCGATATTTCCATTCCAATTATAGGTTTGTACCGAACAGAGTAAATGTGTCAGGGCAAGCTTTGTTTTTGGCTTGACAAAATGTAATATCTGAAAGTATTATAATTTTTTTTCGTTCTATGTTTATATACAATAAGAGAACAGCCGGCCAGATAGATATTGATATAATGAATTTTGCATGTTGCTTAAAACCATATGGTTTATATTTTTCTGTATGAGAGAAAAAGTCATACAGCTTTGCAATGACATGAGTGTGAGGAAATGATGACAGAATTACATTTTTTTTGGTTGGACTACCATTTAAGTGTACTGACAAGCTGTAAATTGTGCTTTCATTTTCATTTCATTTTTCATCATTTAGCAGACGCTTTTATCCAAAGCGACTTACAAGGGGAGCAATTAGGGGTTAGGTGTCTTGCTCAAGGTCACTTTAGTCATGGTATCGAGAGTGCTGTTTATTCACAATCCCCACTTTCAATTCCTGCCGGCATGGGAATCGAACCTGCAACCTTCGGGCTACAAGCCCGACTCCCTCACCACTAGGCCACGTCTACCCTAAAGGTGCTTCTTAAGGTACATTTGTTGTTGTTGTTGTTTTACTGTGCACTTAAAGATGAACAAAAGAATCAAATCAAAATAAGACAGCTTCCTAAAATGTCCATTTGTGGTGCATTTCAGATGTAGTTTTCTCTTTTTAATGGGATATGAAAGGCCTTTGCGGTTGTTAATAAGAAACTGTACAGTAACAGGAGCAAGCCAGCAGAGGGCACTGTATGAGCATCATAAGAAGGCTGAACAGGCCAGAAGAACTGAAGCATCAATCTTCAACAGTTTATGGCCGGCTCTACCTATAGACAGAGCAGGCAGTTGCCTAGGGCCTCTGTCATGGAGGAGGGCCCTCCATTACCGTGACATAGGGGAGCAAAATACCTGGCGCTTTTTCTTTTTGGATATAGATGAATTGACAGTGACTTTCACCTGTAATGAAATCTATTGCCACCGTATCAAAGTGTGTCCCACCTACTGAATGAAAAAAAGTGCAACTTTTATGCAGCTGACTGACTTTTAAGTCATTGAATTATGATGGCGCCGTTCAGTTTCAGTTTTCAAAACATATTGTTATATTTAATGAAAATAAGCATACGATTCTATGAAGAAATTGAGTGTTTGTCTGCTTAGTAGTTTGTCTTTTTGACTCTCAGTTGATTTGTGTAGGAGTCTTATACACTCTCAAAAATAAAGTGTCTTTATTGGCATCTGTGGTTACCTGAAGAACCTTCATGGAACCTTTCCATAACAGGTTCTTTACTTTGGATTTTAAGAAAAACAATGGGTTTCATTAAGAACTGAGAACTTTCACTGAAAGGTTCTATGGAGAACCAAAAATGGTTCGTTTATGGCATCACTGTAAAAATTCCCTTTATTTTTAAGAGTGTATAGTACAGATTTTAGGTATTTATTGCACTGCAATACATCAATAGGAGGAGGAAATCATGTCCAAAAATGATTAAGGTATGAATATGCACATATACAAATAAAATATACAGATTTTAATAACAGATGTTAAATAAAAAGGTGAGAAATAATATTTGTTTTCGGTGCTTTTTATTAGGAGGGGTGTGGAGTGGGGGCCTCCAGATGTCTAGAACCGGCCCTGCGTAATTATGACAAGTGCTTTATGGTAAAGAAAGATTCATATTTTGAATGTTGAGGTGACATGAATCAGTAGAGAAAGATTTTAACTTGTGAGTTTATTTGGTACGACATTACAGTAGGGGTAAAATGTATCTGGGCATATGTCTGAACTATCTAATGCGATGACAAAACACTTCACATAAATACAATTTTGGTTTTGATTGTGTTACAACAGCTCTGATCCGTCGAAGCAATGACTCCATCCAGACCTCTGAACGTGTCCTGTGGTGTCTGGCATCAAGACCTGCAAGTTGCGAGCTGGGGCATGTTGGTCCAGCACATCATTTGGATTCACAATTGAATTGAGTAATGGGGACGTCTTTAACTATTTGTCATTCTCCTCAAACCATTTCTGAAGAATTTCCTGCTGAAAGAGGCCTCAGGGAACATCATTGCCATTTCATAATCTGATTTCAATTGTTTAACTTCAATGAAAGGTTAGATTCTTTGCTAATTTTTTGAATGAAAGATCAAAAGGATAAATAATGCTATTTATTTTTACAGCCCTCTTTGATCATATTTACCAATAATTCTGACCACAGTTGTATTTAGTGTCATTAATTTTACCTGCTGACTGAAAGGGCAACTACAGTAAATGTATTTTAAATGCCACAGCGTTTGTTCGGGATACAGATTCATGCATGAGGCTCGCATTGTAGTATTCGAGGTAGCCTTTAATATTTCCTGCATAATTTCCAAATACATTTCAAAAATTGCTATCAATCTTATTAAATCGTTTTCAATTGTAATATATTTTAAAATGCAATTTGTTTCTGTAGCCTAATTTATCAGCAGTCAATTTATTAGCGTCACATGAACCTTCAGAAATCATTCTAATATGCTGATTTGGTTTCCTCAAGAAACATTTCTATTATTTAACTTTGATTTTATATTAAGTTAATAACATTTTCTATGGCCTAACACAACCTCTACCCCTAAACCTAGAAACATGTGCAAAACAAGCCTTTTTAACTATGGGAAGCAGTAAAATGTCCTCACTAGTGGGTCATAATATTGCAATGATTATAATATTTCACTATAAAACTGAGGATATTTCGCAAGTATAGCCACACACACACACACACACACACACAGGTTTGTTTTGCTATCTAAGTGAGGACATAGACTTCCACTGATTTTATATCAGGTCAATGATATTCTCTATCACCTAAACATGTGAGCATCACTAGATTTAAATACAAATATTTTGGCTGATTTAAACGTCTTTTTAACGAGTGAGGACCAGTCAAATGTCCTCACTAGTGGGTTGAGAAAGTATTTCACAATATAAGTGAGGACATTTGGTCCTCACAAGTATAGTTAAAACAAGTTCACACACACACACACACACACACACTCAGGTTTGTTTTGCTATCAAAGTGAGGACATTCCATAGGCATAATGGTTTTTATACTGTACAAACTGTACATTTTCTCCCCTACACTACCCCTACCCATCACAGACAACTTTCTGTATTTTTACACTTGTAATAAAGCATTGTTTAGTATGTTTTTAAAGCCATTTTAAATATGAGGACTCATGAAATGTGTGTGCACACACACACACACACACACCAATCTCAATACTTCCTTTTTATATATATATATATATATATATATATATATATATATATATAAAGCTGATTCTCATTATTATAGAGTAACCATGATTGAAACCCTAACCTTAAAAGAGAAGCAAAAACATTATTTTGACTCATTTAAAAGTCAATAATTTTTCCAGCCAAATACAAGCAAATACATACATTACAGAAAAACTAAAAACAAAAACACGGTCCTTGTGTATCAATCCACAATCAAACAACATACAGTATTTTTCATTGGGGTCACACGCTAATACTAACATATGGACCCTTTTCACATTTCCAAGGTTCTCAATTTGCTCCAATAGCAAAATAATAATAATAATAAAAAAAATCATGATAGTGTTTCTATGTCTTTCCAAAAAAAGTAAAAAAAATAAAAAAAATATTACAAAGATCAGAAGAGAGTAAGACGCCAAATTTGCAATCACTCCCTCAGACACTGTATTTAGAAAGTTTTGTTATTAAATGCCAAGGTAACAAAAGGCAAACTACATGACTTAAAAAAAAAAAAAAAAAAAAGATTTAAAAACTTTACAATGTTAATAACCGTGCAAATGCATGATCGGTCTGTGAAAAGTGTCCATTCAGCTGTATTGTGCGGATGCCTGACTTTGTTCATCCTAGAGGTTCAATTCATTAACATTATTTAATGCATTAGGTGTAATGTACTACTACTACTTATAAAATTACTCACAGCATGTATTTATGTTCTAATAATTCCACAAAGAAATCAATTTCAAGTTGAAAACTCAAAGACATTTCAAGTACAAACATTAATTGAAAAACGAATAAGTAATATTTATCTTGATTGTGGAAAATTATATTTACCATCATTAGTACATGATAGGCATTAACCAACGTTAACAAACTGAACCTCATCAAACATCTCTGCAGTGTTTCTCTGTCTAGAAATATAGAGTCATGCATTCACATGCATCTGATAAACCTAAGTGCCACTAAAAAGAATCTTGCTCTCAAAAGAAAGCTTTAACTCACCATAAGAGTGGCAGTATGTTTCTATGAAATATAATAACACACACACACACATTCTCTACAGCATTACAAAACATACCAGTAGAAGCTATTTTTATGTTGTTGTGGTCAAACACAAGCACAAAGTCCAATTCAATTTATATATAAAGCATTCAAAACAAATGAAATTCAACTGACAATAAACACAAGACCACCAAGGATCCTCTAAAGAAGGAATATGTTACTGTAAGAAGAAGAAAAAAAAGCCTAAACTTGTACCCCAAGAAAAAGGATGTAAAAACACCAGAATAATTCAAATGAAACCAACCAGAATTTATGACACGTTGATCCTAGTAAGGTGGATAATCAGAGGCCTTATAAATTCAAATTAGGTCAAAACTGAAAACAAGTACTAATTAATAATATATTAAATAATATGCCTAATTAAGTTCTTTTTATTTCATATTTTTTAAAAATAAATACCTTATTTTATTTAAACAAAATATTTTCCAATTTAAACCATATAGCCTTGCAAAAGTACTAATCATCCATATTTAATAGGAATAGATTAATAATGGCCATGACAGGGAAATAATTATGCGCTATTGGCATCAAAGGGGCTATATGTAGAATTCAGAAACCCAAAAATGAAAAATCTGTCATCATTTACTCCACCTCAAGTTGTTCCAAACATGCATTCATTTCTTTGCTCTGCTGTGCATGAAGGAATGTTAATTTGTATGTGAACTATCGCTTTAAGGCGATTCGATGCCCTGATTTACTCATGGCGAAGATCTTTTTCATTGTAGCGAAGCGGATATGTTTGCACAAGCTCTGCAATTCACCAGCATCATGTGGACAGATGAGCTAATTAATAATTATTAAATCTTTTTTTTTTTTTCATTATTTAGCAGACACTTTTATCTAAAGCAACTTACAAGGGGAGCAATTAGGGGTTAGGTGTCTTGCTCAAGGGCACTTTAGTCATGGTATCGAAGGTGGAGAGAGTGCTGTTTATTCACAATCCCCACTTTCAATTCCTGCCGGCATGGGAATCGAACCTGCAACCTTCAGATTACAAGCCCGACTCCCTCGCCACTAGGCCACGACTACCCCTCATGACATTTCATGACATTTTGATCAAATATAGGCCAATATTTGAGACTATACAAATCTGACTATGCGAATTCCTTTTCAGCATTATCCTGAACGTTGTATAAGTGTTAATTTCACGTATCATTGAATAGACAGGAGAGAGGTTCAACAGAGCGTGCAAATACGCGTATACTCAAGGCGCGAGTGCGAAGGTGTGGGAGGCAAAAATGATGCCATCGCGGTGTGGCCGCAGGGTGGTCGTGCTCGTGACCCCATTTCACGTGGTGGCGTGCAGGGTGTTTTTTGCAACTGCTTGCAGCTCCGCTTCCGAACATGCACAACTTTGAGGCGATTCTGACCGGCACCACACCCAGTTTGCGCTGGTCTAAATTTTTGGCATTTACAAAATGGGCCTACATGAGCAGAAATCAATTGTTTTAAAATGTTAAAGAATGAAAATGTGTCATTAAATATTCTTTTTTCATCATTTAGCAGACGCTTTTATCCAAAGCGACTTACAAGGGGAGCAATTAGGGGTCAGGTGTCTTGCTCAAGGACACTTTAGTCATGGTATTGAAGGTGGAGAGAGTGCTGTTCATTCACAATCCCCACTTTCAATTCCTGCCGGCATGGGAATCGAACCTGCAACCTTCAGGCTACAAGCCCGACTCCCTCACCACTAGGCCACGACTACCCTACTAGACTACTACCATTTGTTCTAATGTCACAAGTAATAATCTCAAAGTTTATTTTTGATTATTTGGTTCTTTTGTATTGTGGGTTTGGTAAAGTGTGTACCTTCTCACCGCTGCTTTCTGATGGTTTAAAGGACAATTACTCCTAGTTTCCCCCTGTCGTTTAAAAAAATAAAAATATAGGCTGCATGTGGACAGTGTGCAAAAGTCAGCGGACCCTCCCGATGACGAAAATGACACAACATGGACAGTACGCGGACAAGTCCCATACTTGTGTCCACGCGACGTAATTGTCTTCATCAGGAGGATCCGCACACAATGTCCCCCCCTTTTTTTTTCATTTTTCATCATTTAGCAGATGCTTTTATCCAAAGCGACTTACAAGGGGAGAAATTAGGGGTTAGGTGTCTTGCTCAAGGACACTTTAGTCATGGTATCGAAGGTGGAGAGAGTGCTGTTTATTCACAATCCCCACTTTCAATTCCTGCCGGTGTGGGAATCGAACCAGCAACCTTCAGGCTACAAGCCCGACTCCCTCACCACTAGGCCACGACTACCCCTTGCAGCCCAATCTTTGAGACCGTGCGGACGGTCCGCAGACAACATCACATTTGCGAGTGACTTGAGTGCTTGAAAAAAAGATCCACTAGATCCTGGGAACGTGTATTTCCAAGCTCACTGTCAAAGGAGTATACTTCGAAAGGCGTAACTGTACGTGAGACGGAGTGGAATGTGGAAAATAAAGTATACCCAGGCTTTAAGTATACTTAAACGTCACATCCTTTTGACTTTCCTGGCAAAAGCGTCCCAAGTACTTCACATAAAAAGCTCTGATAACCTAGGAAGTTGGGAAAGGCATCGTTTTTTAAAGTTCTTTAACAGCTGTTGATACATTGGCAATAAATAAGTGATAATACATGTAAATTCTTACATATAGCCCCTTTAACACATTTTCTGGTTTAAGATTAGTGTACAGTTCTTCTGAAAGTCTTGAGAATGATCATGGAAAACTCCAAATTCCACAGTCCTCCATATCCCATGGTCTCGATTCACATTCATCCCGAATCCCTGTTCTGCTTTTGTCGTTAATAGTTTCTTGTGGTGTGTGTGTAATATAGCAAATACATCGTTACACCTTGGTAACTTGCCGCTCTTTATCTTTAGGGCAATCCGGAGGCTGCGTTACTTCGCCTCTCCGTTGCCATGGTGACGAGTCATCAGCGTTTACTTGAAGATTTGGGGTGACTCCTGGAGCGACAGACGTGCACGGGCTCCGGACGGCAGGCTTTTCAGGTCTGGCCCCTCCCACGCCATGCAGAGGGCCTGAGGGGGAACGGCATTCTGGGTAATAGAGTTCAGTGGGGAGGGGTGAGCGAGGAGTTGGGAGACACGGTTCGCTGTAGTAGAAGATGGAGGTGGGTTCAGCGTGCTCCTGCAGAGATTGAGCAACGGTTATGGAGACAGCATGGGTAGAACGCCGCAATAGTCAGGTCAGAGAAAAAAGCTTTGGTAGAGAGGGAAGTAAACTCAAGAACAAGGAGCAAGTGAAGCAAGAAGTACAGCAGGAAGTTTAGTACAGTTTGGGAGTCACGTCAGAAAACAGTTGGCAGTGAAAGCAAGTGGGAGGCTGGAGATCATTCTGGGAAATAGCAGGAACAGGTCAGCTGGTAGTACAGAAGAAGGGCTCATTTTGGGATTGTTAATGTCTCAGTGTCAGATTTAATCTCTGAAAGGAAAGAATGAGAGGTGGACATCAGCTAAAACAGCATTAGAGGAAGGCACAGACAGGACAAGGATTCAGCGTGAAAAGGCAGGTCAAAGAAAAGCCATTGAGAAGATGGTATTAATATTCAGTATTTTTTAGGTCTTTTTAGGTTTTACAAAAATAGGACTGAATTTTCGTGACACACATTTGTGTTGGTGTGAACAGGCCTTGACATCAGAAGAATGCCCTGTGAAAAAGAAGTACACTTTGGCTTGCTTACTTTTAAAAAGAGAACTTACTATGGAAATAATATAATTTAAAAGAATAATGTAATATGTTTAGTAATATGTAATTTAGAATGAAATGAAAATGTATATAATTAAGAGTGCTTTTTCACCATTTTACAATTACTTCTATGTGTTTGCAATATGATTTCAGTATTCAGACAATCATTTATGGTCAACTAAAATATGCTATATTAAATATATTAAAACTTGCATGTCAAATAACACTCTGCAGTTAAAATTACAAACTAATACTGTGCATGTGCTTTAGTATAACACATCAAAATAAGTGTACACTACAAGTGTACATTCAATACAATTAAGTGCACTTCTTTTAACAAGGGATAGCTTAGCCATACATGAAAATTCCAAACCTGAATGACTTTCCCTCTTGTGTGGAAGTTCACGCATATTCGAATCAACAAAATGAATGAGTGAATTATGACAGTTTTGGTGCACTAAGAAAGATTAGAAAGTAGCACTAAGTCATTTTTATTTATGTTTTGCTGGCTGTTTCATCTTTATTCATTAGGTGCGTTCATCTAAAATGTGTGTTTATGGTCATGTGACCTCAACATGGTGGCCCTTATTTAGAATAAAACAGCTTTTTTAGACCACTGATATGAATAGATTCCACATTCCAACATTTTACAACATTTTTGATTTACAAAAAAATAAAAATAAATAAGTGGAATTAATTATATGTGATTTTTTTTTGCATGTTGCTGTTTTTTATATCAAAATCCATCAATTTGTGCTGAGCCTATTCAGATAAAAAAAAAAATAAATAAAAAAAAATAATAATAATAATAATAATACTATATATATATATATATATAAATATGCTGTGCTATTTCCTGTTTTAGATGTCAGCCTAAATGACATATTGGTAATAAAAACCTTTGTGTGTCCAATAAAATGTGCTAGTTTCAATCTCTCATATCACACCACGCATTGCAAATTCAGTTAAACAAACTCTCATTTCAGTAGTGTTAAGATTTTAATATTCCAAAACTAGAATGTGTCCCTGCAACATCAAATAATGTTTTCAAGTAAAAGCAGGTGAGGTTATAAAATGGATAGTAAAATAAGTAAATGGAAGTCAAGTGAAATGTGGGTTAAACATAATGAATACAATATGATAAAGATTAGTATCAAAAGATCTGGATGGGTCAACATTTTCAAGACGGATTGTGTACACTCTTAAATCACTAAGATCCTTTCAGTGAGCTATTTTATTTTTAGTGTGAGGAATATTTTAACCTTTGTTAAGGAAAAGAGCCTTTTATAATGGAAAGGTTCTGATATAAAGGTTCTGCATGGAACCATAGATGCCAATAAAGAACGTTTATTTTCTAATTAGAGTCCTTTTATTATCTAGAATAGTATGATTTACTTGTGTTATAATTTAATTTCAGTTTAATTAAACTCGACAATATGATTTCGAGAGTTCTTACAATAAGCAAAATTTGATGTTTATAGAAATATGTGTTAACGATACAGTTATTGTATGAACCTGCAAATTCACAATTGCGTAAAGCATCTATTGAACTGAATGAATCATTTCCAGATGTGCTGGAAAATGAAATGACTCACTGTGTGTAAACACTTTTAGAATTATATTATTACTAGATGACAAATGGAAATGTTTTTTTGTAAAGAGAATACTAAATGTTCTTAAGAATCAGTATGGACAAACTAGTAAATATTGACCAGCTGTGCTGGGAAATGTGATGATTCAATTATTGTTTTGTTTCAGGCACCATTGTACAAATATGCAGTGGTCGAGCCAGTCCTTGGGTGTCACCCCAAAACTTACTTTGCTACTTCCATTTCACCTTCTGTTGAAAGAAGCATTTATTTTGACATGTGGCGGCATAACACAATCTATTAACTTTGAATATCACGAGAATATTAACGTATTTATTAATGTATCTATTCTTGAAGTGGACTTTTTGACTGTATGTTGATCAGATTCACAGTTTTGCATTGCCGCCTTGAATGTGAGAATGCGACCCGTCTGGTGTGAGGCACATGGTGCTTCATCCATAGCGTGTACACGGAGAACGGAAGGACACTCTTCTTTCGCTTGAATTTTACATTTACATTTAGTCAGTTAGCAGACGCTTTTATCCAAAGCGACTTACAAGTGAGGAAAACAAACAAGCGATTCTTCATGAATGGACAAACACACATACAAGTATGTCAAAATAGCAGTATCATAGTAAACACAGTCGGTTGTGTCTTAACCGAACGAAATCGTATGTGTCAATATATTGGATGAAATATATTATATTCGGTCTTAAAAGTGACGGTAGCCTAGTATAGACCACCTGCTGCATTACAGTTAAGGAAAAAAAAAAATTCACACACTGATCTTGAATGAATAACTTTTGAATTACTGTTACGACCTGAAAAAAAATCAAGCACTTAATTTTGACATTTACTCAAGTATGTCTCTCCGTAAATCACCGTTATCAGCATTCCTGAGCCCTGCAAAGAAGTGTGGCTAATCAGATGGGTGAGATGTTTAGTGTGGATGTATCAACAGTACATTAAAACAATTAATGGGACGATGGCATGACATGAGAGCCGGTTTTAGTGCGGTTTGTGTGCGGGGTTGGATTGTTTAGGTGAGGCAGCTCTACCCTGCTCAGATCTAGTTCAAGGTTTGTACATCTCTAAACTCTAAGCAGGGGGCTGAGTGCAAACAAACGGGGACAAAGCGCGAGGGGTTTGATCTCAACACATACGTGCCGCATTCACCATTGCAGGATGTATACCTCTGTATACAAGGGTTCGAGAGCCGTCTGGCCTGACGCATCTGCAACACAGCGCACATTCATTAGGCACGGACACGACAGAAAAAGAGACAAACGGGGTTTTCACATTGCACTTAACCCTGGGTTATTGTCATTCTAAACTCTGCTTTTAAACCCTGGTAAAGGAACGTTTCACACTTATAATTTGGAAGTGGGGTTAGCACCACTTCTTACTCGGTGATTGGACTGCTTTTGTAGTTTTAACCCCGTACTGTGGTGCCAAACTCGTACAGTGTGAAATAATGTGGTGATAGAACATGCTTCATATTCAAGTGTTTTGGACAGCCACAGAAACGCTGCATATTGTATAAAAAATAGCTTCAACGTTTGAGGGGAAAATGTCAAAATAGTGACTGAAAAAGCGACAATCGGATTGAAGCGACCATTTCATTCCTTTATAGTCCTAAAAGTCCATTCAGATGAAACAACTTGATAGTAGAGTTAGCAATATATGAGGATGCACAATGCTAGAGCCATTATGTAAACATATCACGCATGCGTTCATGTGTTCTGTTGTTCTTTTCTTTCTTTCCCCTTTCTCCCTGTTTCTCTCTCTCTCTCTCTCTCTCTACTTCCCACAAGTAGGAAGTAATGGCTGCCAATGACTCCAATGATTGAACTGATGATTGGAGGAGTGAATCTGGGGATTTAAGGAGCACCGTTGCACAGAGCTGTGTGTGTGTGTGTATAGGTGTGTGTGTGTGTGTGTGTGTAGGTGTGTGTGTGTATAGGTGTAGGTGTGTGTGTGTGTGTATATATAGTTATAGGTGTGTGTGTGTGTGTAGGTGTGTGTGGGTGTGTGTGTGTATAGGTATAGGTGTGTGTGTGTATAGGTGTAGGTGTGTGTATATATAGTTATAGGTGTGTGTGTGTGTAGGTGTGTGTGTGTGTATATAGTTATAGGTGTGTGTGTGTAGGTGTGTGTGTGTGTGTATATAGTTATAGGTGTGTGTGTGTGTGTAGGTGTGTATAGGTGTGTGTGTGTGTGTATAGGTGTGTTTGTGTGTGTATAGGTGTGTGTGTGTGTGTGTGTGTGTATAGGTGTGTTTGTGTATAGGTGTGTGTGTGTGTAGGTGTGTATAGGTGTGTGTGTGTGTGTGTATATAGGTGTGTGTGGGTGTGTGTGTATAGGTATAGGTGTGTGTGGGTGTGTGTGTGTATAGGTATAGGTGTGTGTGTGTGTGTGTATATATAGTTATAGGTGTGTGTGTGTGTATAGGTGTGTGTGGGTGTGTGTGTGTATAGGTATAGGTGTGTGTGTGTGTATAGGTGTAGGTGTGTGTGTATATATAGTTATAGGTGTGTGTGTGTAGGTGTGTGTGTGTATATAGTTATAGGTGTGTGTGTGTGTAGGTGTGTATAGATGTGTGTGTATAGGTGTGTGTGTGTGTATAGGTGTGTTTGTGTGTGTATAGGTGTGTGTGTAGGTGTGTGTGTGTGTGTATAGGTGTGTTTGTGTATAGGTGTGTGTGTGTGTAGGTGTGTATAGGTGTGTGTTTGTGTATAGGTGTGTTTGTGTATAGGTGTGTGTGTGTGTAGGTGTGTGTGTGTAGATAGGTGTGTGTGTGTATAGGTATAGGTGTGTGTGTGTGTTTGTGTATAGGTGTGTGTGTGTGTATAGGTGTGTGTGTGTGCGCGTGTGTGTGTGTGTGTGTGTGCGGAGGCTGCAACTTGAGGTCCCGTCTCAGCCCAAAAGCTGCGATAGCATTTGTATTTGTTGTCATTTATACCTTTCTGATTGAGTTTTTCTTCATTGTTATTGTGTTTGCAACCTTGTTGTACTTGGCGCCTACTACAAGGAATTTCTTTTGTTTTGTAAGTTATCTTGTTTGTTTATATTTCTGTTATTGTCTTTTTACTGATTACGTTAATGTTGATTCATTCTTTGGGTAGGAATTAGTAGAGAGGTGGGTGCCATTTTGCTTTATACTTGGTTTCTCTTGGTTAAGCTAGTTAGGGATTTAGTGTATTTTTCTTTTCTTTTCTTTTCTTTTATAGCTTAATTAGTTTTTTCCCTAATAGTTAGAGGTTTTGTGTTTGTTATTTTGGCCTTGCCCCCTCTTGAAGTTTTAATCCTCCCTTATTCGTTTGATAAAATAGTTTGTTCTGATATCGAGTTGCTTCTGGTCTTTGAGAAAGTCCCGGGATTGGGAACTCAACCTTGCTGCCTCCACACATCACACCATTTGATTCTGTTACGTGTTCCTCTAACCCTAGACTAAAAGAGGGCCGTAACAGTGACACTGAAAACACAGACATGCAAATAGGGACGTTAACCTTAAGGGTTTAGGAATGTAAAGTATGAAACTGCAGCGTATGAATACCCAGAATTAATTTTTAACCACGGTTTATGTGAAACTTGGAGCAAGATAACCCAGGATTGCGTTTACCTGGAGTTTACAATAGCCCAGGGTTAACTATTTCATGTGTGAAAAGCCCAAGAGAGACAGACAGACACAAAGAGGATATGGCCGCCTGGAAATTCTTCTAAATCGGGCCAGTTTTTTGTGTGGACTATGACAAAGGTATAATTTTAGGTTGAACTATCCTTTTAAGATTGGACCTTTGGTTGTTCCATCAGCAAACATAAATGAGTGACATTTTGAAATTCGAAGAGAAGCATGGTTGGGCAAGACACGGACAGTGTGGGTGGCTACAAAACACTCCACCAAAAGGAGAAATCAAACCAAAAGAGCACACACAGACAGAGAACTCAGTTCTTACAGAGGCTGCTGAGCGTCCAGGACCCCGTTGGGCCACTATGGCCCCAGAGATAGCCTTGATCCAGCCGTGCATCTCTTCTGGGCTGTCCGACTGAGACAGAAAAATACAGACAGCTTTTGTCAAAACATTTTTTGTAAATATGATTTAAAACCAATCAATTAAAACATTTATTCACGCTTGAA
The DNA here is from genome assembly GCA_037194245.1 of Opsariichthys bidens. Lineage (NCBI taxonomy): Eukaryota > Metazoa > Chordata > Actinopteri > Cypriniformes > Xenocyprididae > Opsariichthys > Opsariichthys bidens. Next base: position 7,507,313 of record CM074309.1, read on the forward strand.
GTTATTTACATCAGCAGCACTCAAACCTTTGAGACTAATTACCGCCTCAGATTAAAATGACCAGAAAAACACCAAAAAATATACTGGGCTGCTGTATTGTTGGTTGCTAGGAGGTGTTCCCTCTGCCCTAACATTATTGGTTGGTGGCATTTAACTTTTTAAAATCGGATCACAAATGGGATTGCCAGTCATTTTATATGGACAAAAAAAAATCAGAAATCAGTCATGACAGGAAGAGAGAGTGGACTGATTGCAAATTCGAGAAAAGACTTCCCTTCACTGAAGAGCATTCATTGTCTTGCACTCAAGCAGTGCGTGATGCATGCAAGTCTGAATGTCACCACTTTTAAATTTTTTAAACTTATTTATTTATTTACGTTTTTTTCTTTTTACCGCAAATCTTCAAAAAGTGCCAGACTGCTCTCACGGCTGAAGATTGGGCAGATTTTCTCGATTTGCTGGATTGCCGTCAGTTTTTCAGATGTGGCAGAGCTGTTTGGCAGGACTTTCCAGCACTTACCACACAAAAGCAGAATGCTTCTGTGGATGTTTTGAAGCTGATTTGGATCGGCGGAAATGCAGTGAACTATTGAGGAAAATCACCAGCACAGGTTTCGTCAAAGACCTTGCACTACCGGATGATGCGCTGTGTGGATTTCAAAGAATCTCCCTAAAATTACAAAATCGGAACACATCTCTCACTGATACCAGTCGGTGGGCTCATTCATTTGACTATGGAGGTCCCGGAGGCCATGGAAACAACACCAGGAAAGTCACTGGCAAAGATAGAATTGACCCTTCGCAAACAGTTTGATTGACAGGCGATCTGACCAATCATAACCCCGAATCCATCATTTTGTCTGACAAAGCAGTCTGGAGAGTTATTAGATTAACGTTGGTGAACTTGAAAAATTGTGTGTCCTCACGTCTTTCCGCGGTTGAAACAACATTCCTTCTGATGTCCATTCATGCTTATTTGACGCTATATATGAACTGGTATGAAGAGATGAATAAAGAGCCACTATACGGTATTTATTGTTTAAACTTCTTAAAAAAATTCCAATATTTTAAATATGAAACAGTTTCCTACGTTGTCGTGTCCTCTTTGCTCCGCAATGTATTTTTCACGGCGTGAGAACGTGAAGTGTGGTGTGAGAGCGGCATGTGTTGTCGGGCATGCAACACTTTTGCGAAGGGTCAATTAAGGATAACATCAGGCATGTTCAAAGGCATCACACTAGAAACCATAAAGGAGAAAGGAAGTGCAGTCCGTCAGACCATCACTGATAATCTCTCAGTACATCTCCCTGACTCAGAGCTTCTGACACCACTCAAACCTTCCTGTTGACCCCAAAGACCGTAATTCCCTTGTCCTTCTATGGGGAAAAGGAAATTCATGACCTTGCTAAGCATCGGAGAGTACCCACCAGAGCTGCTGTTGAGGAGTATAGATTGTGGAAACTTGAAGGTGATTGTCTTGGGAAGGCTGATTACTGCTAGCAAAACCTACTTGGCCACATCAGCTGAATGTGTACTTGGCTTTTCAACCATGACTGATAGTGCTAACAAGAAGAGAAAGCCTTCTATCCCGTTTCTAGATGGCGCTGCAGTAGAACAATTTGAGCCAAAATCGTTTGTGCTCTCTTGGCTGAAAGATGGCCATAGGCTGTGAACTGCAACCAGGACAGGTACGCGCTGATAAAACCAGACAGACCACTGCGGTCTGACCTAGGTTAACATTTATTCTACCACGGACATTGCCTGATAGTACTTTGCCATCCTTTTACCACGGTTTTACGTAATAAAAAAGGTCAACACACAGGTAGTTTTGAAATTACTGACTGCTCCTTTGTCACGGCTTTCTGAGACATTATGAAATAATTCATGTGCCACTGCTGAATCTGACAGTGATAGTGAGTTTGGAAGCCATCTGACTGTTTTCTACTGCTTCTGGGACATTTAAATGTATTTTGAGGTCTGCTGCTTTGTCACCTTCTAAATCCAGTATTAGAAAGCCATTTAAAAGAAGAACAGTACAATCCATCATGCCATTCAAGGTCACAAAACTTTGGACTTTTGGTAGTACTTAAGGAAGTCCACTAAAGGAGGGAGAGCGTTTTCACATTTGGCTCCTAAACTCTGGAATAGCCTTCCTGATAATGTTCGGGGCTCAGACTCACTCTCCCAGTTTAAATCTAGATTTAAATCTAGATCTCTTTTGCCAACCATATAATGATATTCATGATATCATTCAGATAATGAATCTCATAACCTTGCAATCCTCTTATATCAGATCAAATATGTGTGACTATCTATTGCTTGAAATGTTATGAACAGCAGCTGTGCTAATGATTTTCCATTTGCTTTCTGTTTTCTCGGGATGCCCATCCGGAGGCAACTAAAGATGATGAAAGCTCCAGTTTGGATCCAGCCTCTTACGAAAATTTCAGATCACCCAACATCAGTGAATAGATGATGCAAACCCCCTGCCATCACTTCATATGACGCCAACTCTGAATCAATAAACACAGCTGCCAAATTTCTGTATATTGTAATCATAACGAACACAACTCGTGATAATTGTTTTAATGAGTTCATTGTACCTGCCGAAATGTATACATGATGATAGCTAACTGCATGGTTCGGATCATCTTAGAACTGTACATTTCTTACATTCGGAGATTACTTGGACACAGTCACTTCTGATAACAAATTACTGGAAACTGCATTTTCTGTAAAGCTGCTTTGAAACAATATGCATTGTGAAAAGCGCTATACAAACAAATATGAAGTGAATGAAAACCTGGGGTGGTAATGTTGTGAATTGTGATTCAAACTATCATTCACTATCATTTTATTCACCAAATATGTGTTCAATTGATCAATTGTATTCAATTTTTCACAAATAACTTCATATTTTAATGATTTATTGACTTTTATCTTGATTGCTCTGACTTTTTTTCTTCTATGTTAAAATAAAGAAATTGAGAATTTTGAAAATAAACTTGAAATGTTTAGAGGAAAATATCCAATAGGCCTTTTTTCCAGAAAATTATTTTAATTATAATTCCTAATTATAATATGACTACTTTTATTTTATAATCTTATGAATTTATTCTCAAAACTTCACCTTATACTTGAAAATGCATGTTCTCAAAATCATATAAAGCAACTTTACTATTGTTTTTTTAAACCGCTAATAAAACATCACTGTAAGAAAGAGTATGCAGTTCACCATCAAATAAAAAAAAGCATGAATTTCATAAAACCCACTGGAGAATTACCATGAATTTGACATCCCTACCTGAATGTAGAAAGTTCTTGAGGTAGTAACCAGTTCAAAAAGATTGTCCCTCATCATCAAGTCACTAAAAACATGAATCAACATCAGATACAACATAATTACGGGTAACATTTTCAGCCGTTGAAACATCACAGCTGTACAGATGCACGATGAGAATGCTGTTATTGTTCAATACTGTTTGCTTGTGCACTATTATGAAGGCTCTGCCCAAGTACCAAACTGCGGAACTTTTAGACATTGGGAACTTTGTCACACGTCAATATTAAGATAAACTTGGCTCCATGTAAATAAATAAAAATATAACAAATGCCATGTTTGCCTGACCTACCCTGACAGCACACATATATCACCATGATGTTTGTTCAGTGTGTTTTCATCCAGAGGATGCCATTTTTTTTTTAAAAATTCTCCTACGTTGCTAATGTCTCCTAAGAATGTCATCTGTCAGATCATTTCACATTTAAGATAGAGAATGTCAGTGAACCTGCTCTTTTGATGTTTAGCAGATGTTTCTACTCAAATAAAATGGTTAAAATAAAGTGCAATGCTTTCCAGATGATGTACGTTCTGGATTGTGACGCATCCGAGTGTATTTGATTATCAAAAAAGAAAAAAATGTAGGGTTGGGACTTGGTTCTGTGCATATGGCACAGAAAAAAAAATGGAGGCAGATGAACGTGAGCTTGCAGGAGCAGAGTTAAAGGAGACTAAATGATTGGAGAAGTCCTCCCTCAAGTTGTTCCAAACCTGTATGAGTTTCTTTCTTCTGATGAACACAAAAGAAGATATTTTGAAGAATGTCAGTAACCAAACAGTTGGCGGTAGCCATTGACTTCCATTTGTACTACAGTCAACTGTTTGGTTATCGACATTCTTCAAAATATCTTCTTTTGTGTTCAACAGAAGAAAGAAACTCACACAGGTCTGCAACAACTAGACTTTTTTTTCACCTTCATTTTTGGGTGAAGATGCGTTTTTGGTCAATTGGATCACAAATTGACGAGGGCGACACATTCCCGGGTACACTTGGTGTTTCCGTCTCTTGTCTTTTTGGGTGAATGTACGGCTCACACTATTGACACTATTGCTTTTGTTTCTGCATTCGACCACATGTATTTCAACTACCTCTGGAAGTGGTCAAGCTGAGAACGTTTTAGACCCCGTTTACACCTGGATTTAGAGTCGTTCAATTCGTCGGACTGATGAAAATGCATCGCCCTAAGTAAGCCATCGAGACACTAATTGAGCATTGTGTGACTTCTTCGTACAGTTCGTCAACCTCTCGCTCAACCAATGGCTTGAGTATGGGGAGGGACTTCCTGTTCGTTGAGCAAATGCAGCAGCAGAAACATATTTGGACAAAAAACAGAACAACACAAAAGATGAAGCGGTACTAACCTTTGTTTACACTCCTGAACCTTAGTGACTTCTTTCAGAGGAACAACTCGTAATGCTTCTCGGTCCTAAAAACAGAGTTTCATTCAGTAAGCTAATTATTATTGGGTTTACCTCAAGTGAAGGATTGTACAAGGCGCTGAGCAAACATTCCAGCTGCGCTGAGTGCGTGCAGAGAGGAAGTACAGGCCCGAGCAGGATGCTGCAGCGAGTGCGGGCCTGTGATTATCAGCCCTGAAATAGCCTTTATTGACATCTACTGTATGATTTAGCATTTGACCAAGACTCGTTCCTGCCTATAGTATGCCTGCCCTTCTCTCTCTCTCTCGCTCTCTCACACAAACACGCATAGACAACAGACACACACAGCATCAGTGGCTTCCTGTACTCTAGCTGAAGCTGTAACAAGTTCTTGTTACCCAAGATGTCACAGTTAATGACTTTGTCAAATATACGATTTCATCAGCAAATTTCACAGTCCATTATCCTTTACTTAAGATTGAACCAAACTGAAACCAGATTTCCGTTTGATTTAATTTAATTCAATTATTTCTGCATGGACAGTTTCACAATTGAACATAGGTCAAGAATTGTATTTTGGATAAACAATGAAAACTTTAAACATTTATTGTTGTCACAACATATTAGGTAGTCCAGATATTGCTATACTACACAGTAAAAACCCCAGAGTTAAATCAACTCTGCTCAGATAACATTTGGTCCCTCTCTAAATAGTGTTAAAGTAACACACTGAAGCAGAGTTAAAGTTAATGAGATAATTAAGCGATTAATTAAGCGATGATTGAATATTAATTATGAACACCTGCTGTTAACAAGCAGAATCACTGTAGAATAGAGAAACACAAGAACTACTACTGACTTCAGCCAAATCAACTGAAGATAAAAGACATTCAATCTCTGAAGAGTGTGACTTTAACACTATTTAGAGAGGGACCGAATGTTATCTGAGCAGAGTTGATTTAACTCTGGGGTTTTTACTGTGTAGTCATACCATGGTAGATATGTTTGCACAGTACACAGCTTTACATTATTTACACATGGCTTATCAGATCACAATTTACAGCAAGAAAAATGTACACAAAAACTATTTAGGTCTAATTTTAAGATTTATATATTTGAATTGCATACACAATTTCATAAACAAAAAAAAAACTAATGTGAAGCATATTTGTCGGTCAGACCAATGAAACAGTAAAAAAACAGGTGAGATTTCTGCACGCCAAAAAAAAAATCATGTTAAGGTTATTATTAACTATTTGCATCTATTTTATTCATTTTTCAAAATGGGTTTATTCAAATTGCTTAGAATCAGCATAAATCTGTTCATTGTGAAAACAAATATATTCAGTTACTAAAAAAATATGAACATGGGTGTGGATCAAATCGGATTTATTTATGATACACATATAAACTGTGTTATTATGTATTTAAAACGCATTCAGTTTATTAGCACTATAACAAACCGCACCCGTTTTACTTACGTATGACAGTCATAACATATAACATTACGCTTATTAGTTTGCTCATGTTAAAACTGTAATCCAAATGGGTGGAAATTTTATATGCAATTCAATTTGGGCATAATATTTCTCTTTTTTATGTAATAATTGCAGAAGAGCAGTCTCTTGCTATTCTTAACTTCATGGGAATAAAAATAATTAGGCTACTATAAATGTGTGGGAAATAACGCTTGTCAAAAACTTTCAACAGGAAGTTGTGTGTTTGAACAGTAGAACGACTCTCCATTGTTCTGCCCCCTCAGTCAAAACAATTTAGAATCGTTTACCAGGATTTATAACCACTATAGCCGAAAAGTGACCCAATGATGGTTCAGACAAGGAGACATAGGAGTCACTTTTTTTTGGCAGCATACGTACATCATATGCCAAACAACTGTCCACCCATCCGTTATGGAGGACCAAGAGTGACACATAAAAATAAAACAATGAATCAATTAATTCATTTAATAATTCACACATAAAAATGTAAATAAATAAATCACTTTTAAATAGGCAAATAAATAGACGTATTTAAAGTTCTTTATTTAATTCCCGTTTTTAAATGTAGATTAATAGAACAATAAAAATATACATTTGTAAATCATTTTAAATCTCTTTTTAAATCGCCTTTTAAATGGCTTTTTAAATGGCTTTTTAAAACGCTTTTTAAAAAAAGGATTTGCCAATTGCTTTTCTCTCTCGGTTTGCCAAACGCTTTTCTTTATCCATTTGTCAATCGAGTGCTAAAATGCCATTGGACAGTACACACGTGGAGCAACCAACCAATCAGCTTTCGCCTCCATTTGAAGAGCCGACCCTCTCTACAAAAGTTCGAGCACCGCGATGTCAGGAGAATGCTAAATGTGTTTTTAGAAGCATTGTAGAGGATTTGTCAGCTTTAGCTGATTTTTGCGAAAGAAAAGCAATTGGCAAATCCTTTTTTTAAAAAGCGTTTTAAAAAGCCATTTAAAAGGCGATTTAAAAAGAGATTTAAAATGATTTACAAATGTATATTTTTATTGTTCTATTAATCTACGTTTAAAAACGGGAATTAAATAAACAACTTTAAATACGTCTATTTATTTGCCTATTTAAAAGTGATTTATTTATTTACATTTTTATGTGTGAATTATTAAATGAATTAATTGATTCATCGTTTTATTTTAATGTGGCACTCCTGGTCCTCCATAATCCGTACTCCTCAACCCTTCACCCATAAGGTAAGTAATTCACAATCTTTAAAGGAGGGATCCACAACCCAGGGTTGAAATTTGCATTAACCTTTCAAAATTAAAAGTGGCCTTTACTTGTTTAATACACATCACGCAATTTGTTTGAATTGTTCCAGCTATCCAGCCGCTCAACACCTCCACAATAAACTCCACGAAGGTGCATTTTAATTATAGCACAAGAGCCTATTTATATAGTTGGTCCCTATTTAGTTTGTGCGTGCATGTTTTTTCTCAAAAGAAACTTCTAACATACTAAACGATATTATAACAAACCATTCCCATTTAAAGGATTAGTTCACTTCAAAACTCAAATTTACAGATAATTTACTCACCCCCTTATCATCCAAAATGTTTATGTCTTTCTTTTTACAGTCGAAAAGAAACTAAGGAAAACATTCCAGGATTTTTCTCGATATAGTGGACTTCAAAGGCTACCGATGGGTTGAAGGTCCAAATTGCAGTTTCAGTGCAGCTTCAAAGGGTTCTAGATGGTCCCAGATGAGGAATAAGAGTCTTATCTAGCAAAACCGTCATTTTCTAAAAAAAATAAATGCAACTGTATACTTTTTAACCATGAATGCTCATCTTACACTGCTCTGCAATGCGCCACATATTACGTAATCACGTTGGAAAGGTCAGGAGCAAGTGTTTACAAAGCAAACAGGCAAAGACTAAGTCAAACGGCTTTTCCAAAAAAAAAAAAAAAAAACGAAAGGTAAAGGTAAGGATTGTATGATCTTTGTATAAAATCAGTCTTTAAATGCAAGATGTTTAAAGTGTACCTAAAGTATACTTGAAATAGTTTTTAGCACAATCAAGTATTTCAGTATATCTTTTGTTGGACTTAGTAGCACTACTTCTGTACAATTAAAGGGCAATACGTTACAAATTAGTGGTTCCAATGTAGCAGACTTTAAGTATACCAATTTAGTATACCAATTGCAGTGTATTTAAATATGTAAATGTATTTGTAGTATAATTAGCACAAAATAAATGTATAGTATCGTTTTTTTTCTATATAATATAGAATATATATATATATATATATCCATATAATATATATATATATTTTTTTTTCCCAATAATACATTACCCCCCCACCCCCACCCCCTATTTAACAAGCTTCTGCCAGACCGTCTTCCAAATTCAATTTATGAAGAAAATGTAATGCCTCTCGCAGTTCAAAACACTATATCATATGCCTTCCATATTCAACTTATGTAAAAAAAATAAAAATAAACTAACTAAATAGTTACGCTTTCTTCCTAAGTTGAATACGGAAGGTGGTCTGGTGGAAGCTAGATACAAATGATTAATAATGAACCCTCCAGAGCCTTGTGAAGTATGTTTTACTTTGGATTGATGCACTTTCTTGAGCTTTATACTCGTTGGTCGCATTCACAGTCATTATAAAGCTTAGATGCGTCAGGATATTTATTAATATGACTCTGATGGTGATTCATCAGAAAGAATAAAGTCATATACACCTATAATGGCTTGAGTGTGAGTAAAGCTTGGTAATTTAAATTTTAAAGTGAACTAATCCTTTAATTATCATTTTAGGTTGAACTTTAATTACTATGTGCTTACATCAAAAAATCAGAAATTGAAAATAGAAACTGGTTCTTTTAGTTCTTTTAGAGCAACACCAGCGTGACTAAATGATTACCATTATCATTTCAGGGTGAACTATCCCTTTAACTAGTATGTACTTGCGTCAAAAAATAATTGTTTGGTACAATGCACTTATTGTGTTCATGTTGCATTGCAAAACACTTTTGCTGCTATTGAGGTTGAATATGGATAAGGGTAAATTGTAATTACAAACATGTAATTTCTATATACAAAGTTAAAACACGCATCTGCCCAATAAGTACATTGTATGAACTGACTTAAATGTTAGTACACAGTAGGCAGAAAAACAAACATTTTTCTGTCTAAATATAAGTTTACCAAAATTCTGAAAAGGGAGATGTGCTTCCTGTTCAGCCCTAAAGGAATCGCCACTGATGCAGACATGTTTAGACAGTCAGAATGTTAACACAGAGCAAGAGGAATTCATAACACTGTGTGCAAGTTCAAACAACCACCCAAACACACACACACACACACGTGCATGCACACACACACACACACACACATTGTGTTTTGAGTTTTTATGGGGGCATTCCATAGGCGTAAGGGTTTTTAATACTGTACAAACTGTACATTCTGTCCCCCTACACTACCCCTACCCCTAAACCTACCCATCACAGAAAATGTTCTGCTATTTTAGATTTTCAAAAAAGATAATTCTGTATGATTTATAAGCTTGTTTCCTCATGGAGACCAAAAAAATGTCCCCACAAGATCAAAATTTACTAGTATTTCTATACCTGTGGGGACATTTGGTCTCCATAATGTAGGGAATACCCCCCCCAACACACACACACACACACACGTTGTGTTTATGTGTTTTGTGGGGACTTTCCATAGGCGTAATGGTTTTTATACTCTACAAACTGTACATTCTGCCCCTCCCTAACCCTAAACTTAACCCTCACAGAAAACATTCTGCATTTTTAGATTTTCAAAAAAGATAATTCTGTATGATTTATAAGCTTGTTTCCTCATGGAGACCAAAAAAATGTCCCCACAAGATCAAAATTTACTAGTATTTCTATACCTGTGGGGACATTTGGTCTCCATAATGTAGGGAATACCCCCCCAACACACACACACACACACACGTTGTGTTTATGTGTTTTGTGGGGACTTTCCATAGGCGTAATGGTTTTTATACTGTACAAACTGTACATTCTGCCCCTCCCTAACCCTAAACTTAACCCTCACAGAGAACATTCTGCATTTTTAGATTTTCAAAAAAGATAATTCTGTATGATTTATAAGCTTGTTTCCTCATGGGGACCAAAAAATGTCCCCACAAGATCAAAATTTACTAGTATTTCTATACCTGTGGGGACATTTGGTCTCCATAATGTAGGGAATACCCCCCCCAACACACACACACACACACACACACACGTTGTGTTTATGTGTTTTGTGGGGACTTTCCATAGGCGTAATGGTTTTTATACTCTACAAACTGTACATTCTGCCCCTCCCTAACCCTAAACTTAACCCTCACAGAAAACATTCTGCATTTTTAGATTTTCAAAAAAGATAATTCTGTATGATTTATAAGCTTGTTTCCTCATGGGGACCAAAAAAATGTCCCCACAAGATCAAAATTTACTAGTATTTCTATACCTGTGGGGACATTTGGTCTCCATAATGTAGGGAATACCCCCCCAACACACACACACACACACACACGTTGTGTTTATGTGTTTTGTGGGGACTTTCCATAGGCGTAATGGTTTTTATACTCTACAAACTGTACATTCTGCCCCTCCCTACCCCTAAACTTAACCCTCACAGAGAACATTCTGCATTTTTAGATTTTCAAAAAAGATAATTCTGTATGATTTATAAGCTTGTTTCCTCATGGGGACCAAAAAAATGTCCCCACAAGATCAAAATTTACTAGTATTTCTATACCTGTGGGGACATTTGGTCTCCATAATGTAGGGAATACCCCCCCCAACACACACACACACACACACGTTGTGTTTATGTGTTTTGTGGGGACTTTCCATAGGCGTAATGGTTTTTATACTCTACAAACTGTACATTCTGCCCCTCCCTAACCCTAAACTTAACCCTCACAGAAAACATTCTGCATTTTTAGATTTTCAAAAAAGATAATTCTGTATGATTTATAAGCTTGTTTCCTCATGGAGACCAAAAAAATGTCCCCACAAGATCAAAATTTACTAGTATTTCTATACCTGTGGGGACATTTGGTCTCCATAATGTAGGGAATACCCCCCCCAACACACACACACACACACACACGTTGTGTTTATGTGTTTTGTGGGGACTTTCCATAGGCGTAATGGTTTTTATACTGTACAAACTGTACATTCTGCCCCTCCCTAACCCTAAACTTAACCCTCACAGAGAACATTCTGCATTTTTAGATTTTCAAAAAAGATAATTCTGTATGATTTATAAGCTTGTTTCCTCATGGGGACCAAAAAAATGTCCCCACAAGATCAAAATTTACTAGTATTTCTATACCTGTGGGGACATTTGGTCTCCATAATGTAGGGAATACCCCCCCCAACACACACACACACACACACACACACGTTGTGTTTATGTGTTTTGTGGGGACTTTCCATAGGCGTAATGGTTTTTATACTCTACAAACTGTACATTCTGCCCCTCCCTAACCCTAAACTTAACCCTCACAGAAAACATTCTGCATTTTTAGATTTTCAAAAAAGATAATTCTGTATGATTTATAAGCTTGTTTCCTCATGGAGACCAAAAAAATGTCCCCACAAGATCAAAATTTACTAGTATTTCTATACCTGTGGGGACATTTGGTCTCCATAATGTAGGGAATACCCCCCCAACACACACACACACACACACACGTTGTGTTTATGTGTTTGTGGGGACTTTCCATAGGCGTAATGGTTTTTATACTGTACAAACTGTACATTCTGCCCCTCCCTAACCCTAAACTTAACCCTCACAGAGAACATTCTGCATTTTTAGATTTTCAAAAAAGATAATTCTGTATGATTTATAAGCTTGTATCCTCATGGAGACCAAAAAAATGTCCCCACAAGATCAAAATTTACTAGTATTTCTATACCTGTGGGGACATTTGGTCTCCATAATGTAGGGAATACCCCCCCCAACACACACACACACACACACGTTGTGTTTATGTGTTTTGTGGGGACTTTCCATAGGCGTAATGGTTTTTATACTCTACAAACTGTACATTCTGCCCCTCCCTACCCCTAAACTTAACCCTCACAGAGAACATTCTGCATTTTTAGATTTTCAAAAAAGATAATTCTGTATGATTTATAAGCTTGTTTCCTCATGGGGACCAAAAAAATGTCCCCACAAGATCAAAATTTACTAGTATTTCTATACCTGTGGGGACATTTGGTCCCCATAACGTAGGGAATACCCACACACACACACACACACACACACAGTCTTATAGCATCTACAGGACGCAAGCTTTCACTCCCACATGAGTCACTGATCTAATTCTAGGGGCACATATCTAAATATGCTTCATTGCTGAAATGTGATTGGACACAGGATCAGATGGCATGAACAATACACCGGCCGGACTTTCACTTATCAGATGGGAGCTTACAGACGGGCTCACGGACGCACAGGTGCAAAACACAATGCAAACAAAGAGTCAAACAGGTCACTGGGTTCTAGCAGCATTCAAGGACACAGGACTCTGGAGAGATAAAGGAGGAGGTACAAGAGAGGGAGAGACTGACCATTTCTGATTTGAAGTAGCTGAGTGTATTGTCATCCAATATGAAGTATCTCCTCTTCCAGTTTTTCATCTACAGAAAGACAAAAAGACACCTTAGACAGAATTCATGTAGGTGGTATGATTATGCATTTGACACAAGATTCGTTTCAGACACTGCAGCAAGACTGTTGAAAGCAGTCGTTTTAATAAGAATCCACACAATCAGGAGTTTTTTGCGTGGGGGTGGAAAAAATTCCACAAACAGATTTTGTTCATGTTCGAGTTGGTCATGCGCCACACTGACAAACAGAAAGCTGCTTGGTTTGAAAATTTGAAACTTGATTTTGGTGTGAACTGTGCTTTGCTATTGACAATAGAAACTGGTTTTTATTTTCCCTGACATTTCAGCTAAATGTGAACACACCTTTAACTTTATAAAGCCCACTGTCTCATATTTAATAAGCACATTTCTAAGGCTCTAAATTATCAACTATATATACTATCAATCAGCAAGTAAAAGGCATTTAAGTATCATTCTAAAAACATCCCGTTTCAGGTCATGGAATGCCTGGAATTTTTTTTTTTTTTTTCTGTGGAATCTATACTGACTTTTTTTTATAAAAATAAATGGTAACACTTTACAGTAAGGTTCATTAGTTAAACGTTAGTTAATGCATTAATTAACCATGAGCAAAACATTTGTTACTGTGTTTACTAATCTTCGTTAACTTTAGTTGATGAAAATACAGTTGTTCATCGTTTGTTCATGTTAGTTCACAGTGCATTAACTAATGTTAACAAGATTTTAATAATGTATTAGTAAATGTTGAAATTGACATTGACAAACATTAATAAATGCTGTAGAAGCGGAGTACATTGTTAGTTCATGTTGGTTAACTACTGTAGTGAACTAATGAACTTTATTGTAAAGTGTTATCAAGTAAATGGAAGAATAACGTTAAAAAAATCACATTAAAATGTCTATCAAATATGAGACATTAGGCTTTTGAGAAACGTTTATTTGCAAATTATCATTGTATTGCATTGCATTATATATTTTGCCTCCTACAATAAAAGCTATAGCTTTGATTATAAAACTAAGCATTTAAAAATCATCTTACTTTGGAAGATATAGAGTGACAGCTGATATTTATATGTATTTTATGCAAGTAGACTGCTATACTGTTATAAAGATCTCAGATTTACAAGCTATCAGAATTTAATCATACTTTTTTGGCACATTTTTGCTCAGTCCGGGCCTCTGAATAAATCGGAGGTGTTTTTTCCTCATTGGGCATGAGCTCTGTATTATACCGTATCGTACAAGCCATAAAAGCCTGATGTATCAAACACGTTACTCATCAAAAAAATCTTTTTCAGATTTTATTGAAATGTTTAATAAACTCTTTCGCATGTCGGGCTTTACAGCATTAACAGCACTTCATGATTCTGCACTTACCAAAGCTCCCTGTTTGACACAATATCCGACTTTTATGATCGACTGGTCCTGGTTACTCCGGCTCAGGTAATACGGCAGCGAACCCTGAGGTTTCCTCATCCCGCTCCGGTCTGCATCGTTCTGACCTTCGCCCTTTTCCTGAAAGCCAGTGCCATGCAACAACATTTAACAAATCCATTTATTTATTGAAATGTGTTACATTAGCCTCCTCAACACTGATATTACAGAAAACACATATTTGAATACATTGGGTATATGAGAATATATGTAGTAAACGATAATAACCCTGGTATAAACTATGTGTGACCTGTGTGGTGGTGATGATGGGCACTCCTGCGATGATCTCCGTTTTGTAAGACACTTGTTTTGCGGCAGCTGACGTGTCCACACACGCTTCTGCTGTATTTTGAGCCATCTGCTCACCTGACTTGGGCACCTGGAGAAGAAATGAGGAAACAAAAAACAAGTAGAAATGAACAAACCAGTGGGAGACAAGAAGCATTCTTCATATGATTTTTTAGAGGTATAATTCACCCAAAAATGAAATTTGTCATTTACTCACTGTCAAATTGTTTCAAACATGTATGAATGTCGTTCTTCTGCTGAACACCAAAGAAGATATTTGGAATATCTTGAGTATTTTTTCCCCATACTATGGAAGCCATTGGGGCCTATCAACTGTTTGGAATCTTCATTTGGGTTTAGCAGAGGAAAGAAACCCATACAAAGTTTGGAACAACTTGAGTAAATGATGAAAATTAATTTTCATTTTTGACTGAACTATCCCTTTAAGAGTATTTCCCAAAGCATAGACGAGGACAATCAATTCCAGACAAAACATGGCAAACCCGAGGGATTGTCCAATTCTTTTTTAAATGCTTCTGCTGCAACTGTTCCATCCTTCAAAAACTGACATGTGTTGCTCAAACTGAGACTGAAATCAACAGTTGCTGGTTTCTAATGTTGGAAGCTGATAGGTGCTACACACACAGCAAGAAACAGCATAAGGTTTGAAGAAATTTCAACGTTTGGGCTATTTTTTTTTTTTTTTCAAATAAACATTTTATTCAGCAAGGACAAATTACTGTGATAGTAAAACCATTTATAATTTTACAAAAAATTATTTTTTATTAAACAATTTAGAAAAAGGGCTGGGGGAGGGGGGATAATGTGGGTAGTCATGGCCTGGTGGTGAGGGAGTTTGGCTTGTAATCTGAAGGTTGCAGGTTCGATTCCCACGCCGGCAGGAATTGAAAGTGGGGATTGTGAATAAACAGCACTCTCTCCACCTTCGATACCATGACTAAAGTGACCTTGAGCAAGACACCTAACCCCTAATTGCTCCCCTTGTAAGTCGCTTTGGATAAAAGCATCTGCTAAATGATGAAAAATGAAAAATGAAAATGAAAAATGAAATAATTTTCGAAGTGATCAAGGGTTTAGGACGTTCCAGCAAAGGTTCCGCCAGCAATGGGCACTCATGCTACGTAAGCAATGACGTACATCTGAGTCAACAAGACTGAGTGAAATTATAAAGGGCATTTAAAAAAAAAAAACCTGGAACACAGCCCTAGATAGCTGGAGAACATCTCACGTGGCATTACATTTACCTCAGGCAAGTCATTTACTGTCCACAGCATGTTAGTTCACTAGAGCCTGTAAGTGATGTCTTATTTAATATATGTTTAAATAAATTTGTCATGAAAACAAGTTATGACAGTCACTGTGTATAAGAATATACTTCAAAAATAAATTGGAGTAATAATTGTATAATTAATGCAAAACCTCCCTTATGAGTAATAAACATTTTTTTGAGTGTAGAATATTTAATATAAAATAAATAGCAACAAATTTTAATACTTTGGGCTTTGTTGTTAACTGTAACCTTTAATATTATAGTAATGTGCAAGAAAAGGCTCCATGTAAATAGCTTTAGTGTTACATCACTTTGAGTGGCTAATCGCACAACAAAGGAGAATTCCAAAAACATAGTATTTAATAGATTCACAGGAGGGAAACACAAGAGAAGAGCAAACACAACGACTGACATACACGTTACACAGAGGAGATCGGACAAGGAACTTAATGATACAGGGAGTAGAATATGTATTAGAACAAATGAGGGAACTAAATGAGATAGGTGATTAAACAGGGCACAGGTGAAACACATGACTATTTAGATAGACATGGGGAAAACTAGGTCACACTAAGAAACAAAACAGCAGACATGTGACAGTGGGATAGATTTATTTTATCCTTAAGAAAACAGTCATTGTAATTGAATTTATTAAGAGAGACATAAACGTTGTGTTTAATAAAAAAGATTATAAAAAGAAGCCATTTTGTGTTTAGGTTCATGCAATACACACACACACACAAATATAAAATTGCTTTACTGTTGTGGAAAGTTAAGTAATGCATTAAAATATTGCATTACTCTCTAAAAAAAAGTAACTAACAGCGATATTTAGTTACTTTTTATGAAAATTAATGTGCTCCATAACTTTTTTTTTTTACTTTGCATTACTTTTTCCGATCTGGGCTGGTCTTGCTTGTTTTTTTTTTTTTTTTAATAACAACAAAAAACATTATATTTATGGCAATTGTTAAGCCTAAGGCTGAAGGAAATGTATATTTACACCTGTACAGTAGAGGGCGCAGCTCAAACAAGCCTTTCAGCTGTGCTGCAATTCTGGATTAAAAAAAAAAAATAGGATACAGGAGAAGGAAGTTCTTTTATTTCTAAATCTATTCTAAAGTAATTTTTGCTTAGTATGGTTGGGGCAATTAAGGTCAGCAGCAAAGACATTGGTTAATAAAGTGAGATTAAATACATAAAGTATATTTGTGTCATTTAATGTAGTTAATTATTACAGGTTTGCATATAATTCTGAGATTATTCATTTTGAGAAAAACTGAATTTTTTTGTGCAAGTGAGATGAATGCATGTACACGTATAGAACTACAAGACCCATCCTGTTTACACAGCGCACACAATGCCTCTGCACTTTATTTCTCTCAACATGGGGACAGTAGCTGTCAGTCAATAAATGTGAAAAAGCAACTTAGATATTTTGTTGTAAAGTAACGTTTTACTTTGAAAAGTAATCTGATTACGTAACTCAAGTTACTTGTAATGTGTTACTCTCAACACTGGTGACTAGAGATAGAACAGTTGTATTATAATAACAACTATAAATGTGTATATATTAACTGTAAATGTCCATATATTAACATTAACATCATCTGACTACTTTTAGTTTCTTTTATGACACAGTAGATGACTAGATGTTTTCTAGTTGTCCAATTATGGAAAACAGCCATGACTATAATTTCTACAGTAATGCATTACACTATAGTGGGTAACCAGTAAGTCATGTCATTGTATAGGAAACACATCCCTGGTTAGTAAGTGGAATCTGATCCAAGATCTGGGACTTACTGTGATTTTGGTGGCATTGTTGAGTGCACTGACCCACTCCACTAAATCCTGCTTATCATTCGCCTGCAAGAAAAACTTTCTCATTCCAGCGTTGATGACTGTGGGAACAAACACAGATTTATATTTAAACAATCTGGAGGTGTTGATAATACATTATTGGGGCATAATGTATTTGGTATCATGTCAGTCTCTTTCCATTTTAGGCCTAAGTGTGGATTTCCACGCCTGAATAAGGGCGATTTCACACTAGCACTTTTAGAGTGTACCTGGCTTTGTTTGGCGTTTATTTTGTTTATATGGTTCATTTTGGATTACGTGAATTCTGTTTCACAAACTCGCACACCAGGGTTAGAAGTTAACTAAAACTAAACCAATAAAAACTGTTTTGTTACTTGAAATAAAACACACTAAGCCAGGTTCTGCAGAGCTACTGTCATGGACTTTTTTTAGAAAAAAAAAATCAATTAAATCAGATGTGATATCAAGATTCAACTTTACAATGTAATACTAGCACACTCTCTTACAACATAATAATAAAAGTATGGATTTTCCCATGACAAGTGAAGAACATACTAGTAAGAGAAGATATACAGTGAACGAAAAAGAGCAAATTCCACTTGGGGTTGAAATAAGGTCCAGTACAGAATGTGCAGGTCAGTGGAATGGAAAAAAAAAAAAAAAAAAAGTTTGAGAAGTTTTTTTTTAAAAAACATTTTAAAAAACTTTTTTTTTTTTTTTTTAGAAAAAAATGCAAGACACAAGGACAAAGGCCAAATACATCTTTCTAAAGCATGTTTACATTGGAACACAATGGAAAAGCAGCCAGTGGAATGCAAAAACATGTACTATGTGAACGGAAACTAATATTAAACACTTCACACTGTAGTACACTCAATATGTGACCGAGTTTAGCATCTGTATTATGTTGCTCACACAAACATGATGTCTCAAACACTCTTGACAGTGGCCTCTAGTCTAACTCTACCAGGTAAAGTCCCAAAATCTCAAGTGTGTGATTGTCTCTGATCTCAGAAACAATAGCTGAGGTCAGGGGTCATGGTTGAACATGCACCCATGCATCCTCTGAGAAACATGGAAAGGGAATCGCTCGCTTACCGAAGCAGAACTCCGCCTTTGGTCGCAATTTGGTGGCATCGCTAACCTTTAATGACAAGATAAGAGCAGATATAATAACACCATACACAAATGCACATACAAATTTAAATCATTTTCCACTATAAATACATTATGCCCCTAAAGGACAAATATGTTTGTACATTAACTTTTTCATTAAAGTGCAATATTTGTCTGGATTTTTTTTTTTTACCTTTGTAAGGGCAATTTTTATAAAAACCTTAGTTTGGTCAAATACTTAAATAGAACTAATTCAACCAATCAATCAGAATATTATAGACAGACAGCAATAAAATTATCAACATCAAAAAAGTAATCTTTACACTGCAAAGGTGGATTAAAGCTGCATCTGACAAAAAAAGATGGCATGTTTTTTTCACTGCTTAATGTCGCAAAAAGATGGCACATTTTCACATGTAATGTAAACAGCCATATATATATATATATATATATATATTATACAATTAAAAAACAAAAATTCATTATAGGGTAGTGCTGCAATACTATTACAGTAATCATCATTGTTGATATTGCAATAATGATTAAATTAATGTTGATTAATAAAACAAAAAATCATTTTTGGGTGTATGCAAATGGCACATCATATTCTTGTAGGCTACAGAGAGGCTTATTGCTTTTTACGCATTAGAAAATCAAGACTTCACATTGCTTATCTTAGTAGCAGGAAAAACAAAATGTTCGACTAGAAAGTGAACAAAAACATGTTCCCCATCACTGAAGCGGTTCATGGCTTGTTTACATCGTATCTGCCCTTTGTTGTTTATGATGAGAGAATTTGTGAGCGCAGAAATCAGTCAGTCAATCAGTGTGTGTGTTCATTCATCTTTATTTATTTCCCGAAGACAATTTGGTTGCAGCATACGAGCAGATCGCTTAAGACAACGCATAGAGAAACTACAAAAAACGCACAATCATCCTTAAAAATAAATAAATAAATACATATTTACCTTACATTTAAAAACTTTACAGCTGAGGGGATAAATTAATGATTTGTTTTACTAATAGGAGTTCCATACTGAATACCAGAAGAGATTATTTAACCCATTATCTTGAATTTGGGGTCCTTTTTTGCTTATTTTGGTAGGATTTTTGACCCTTTTCAACCCTGTACATTCACATACATTCAAACGAAGACTCCAATAGCGGTCTAGAAAAAGATGTTTTATTATACATAAGAGCGGACCTCTTCATGGCAGTCGGTTCAGATCAGATCACACGGCCACGAATCATTTTATCTCTGTAACCCCAGGAAAAAATGGTGAATCTGAACAAGTGGAAAAGTCATAGCACACCTTTTCTGCACAATTTGTATCATGTCTGTGAATGTAATGCAAGTAGTAAATAGTCAGAAATGACAAACCTTGGATATATAGGTTAGTTTGAGGGAGCCGACAAAGAGCGTTCCTTCTGGAAGATTCTGTAGAAGGAGAGGGTTGAAGTCATTAAAACTGAAATTGTGAATATAAAATGATACACACTGACTTGATGTGAGAAGTGTGTTTGTTTTGAGCAGTATCTGAAAAGAAACGTGGAGAGAATACGTCCACGGCGAGCGTACGGTTTTCTCTAAAGTTGTAGAATTGCACAGGGGCCTATGAAAGTTTTAGCACACATCTACAGATGCAGTGAGGTAAATTATTCAAAGTCAGACATGGCATCAATAAAAGATGCCGGCTGGGACTACTGACTGAGTCTTGGATAAAGTGATTGCTACAGAACCTGCAGCAGCCAGGAGAGAGAGAATTCATTAAAAGAAACAAAGAGAGAATATCAAGAATCAAAAAAGGTCCTGACATGGGCTCTCTTTATTAGAGAACTCTATCAGAGTTCTCTTTTACTCTAGGCTAAATAGCATTAAGAGCTCTGAGAGCATCGGAGTAGTTGATATCAACCCCAAAACAAGCACATTAAACAAGAGTAAAAAAGTTTCCTGAATTATGCTACCAAATGTGATTTCAGCATCTTGAGTAACACTTTACAAATAACTCCCCATTATTTATTCTTGGTAAATGCATTTACAATAACAATGAACAATACATTTGTTACAGCATTTTAGTGCTGCAACGACGCGTCGACATCATCGATTACGTCGACTACGAAAATACGTCGACGTGCGTGAAATGCGTCGACGGGTCACACCGTTTACATTCATCTGGCGTGATGGCGGCTTCTGCTCCTGGGAACGGAGAAAGTTCCATTCAATCACAAAAACCCAGACCACGATTATCAAAAGTATGGGAACACTTTAAACAGAGGCCAAATAAAACGCTCCTTTGATCCCTTTGCAGAACCGAAAAGGCGTTCCACCTGTGGAATTGGATCTCTGCCAAATGTTTGCGCGCGCAAGATCCTATTTTGCCGCGTGCATTTTGCGCGCGCGTGAACTGAGTTGAGGAGAAAATCTTCGTCTCTCAAATAAGAAAATATTTCGAGCGAACGAAAATCGGTTTTGCATTTCAAAGAAGTTTATTTGGATGTGCGCGGACGTTCTCTTTCGCACGTGCGAGGTTTGAGCTGCTCGCGCTCCTGATTCCCGCCCCGCGCGCTCAGGAGACGTTTGTTCAATGACTTGAACACCATCAAAGTTCCTTTAAGACTGTAGAGAAAGTCTTTGACACTCTTCATTTTAAAGTTCAAATGTCTCCCACTGGACGAACACACATAAATGGCTTATTTTTAATCAAAATCAAATCGTATTATTACATAATGGCGTGTCCCAGTGTTTCTACACCTCAATGAACTGCTAAATTACTTCTAACTTACTCCATTAAATATCATTAATAGATATAATTTTAATAAAGTATTAATAAATTAATGGTGTATTAGATTTATCGGCTAAATGCTTCAGAAGTATTTTCATTGTTAACTAATGGAACCTTATTGTAAAGTGTTACCAAAACATGAAATCTATGGAGCGTTTTAGAGTGTCTTT
This sequence comes from Opsariichthys bidens, assembly GCA_037194245.1. Lineage (NCBI taxonomy): Eukaryota > Metazoa > Chordata > Actinopteri > Cypriniformes > Xenocyprididae > Opsariichthys > Opsariichthys bidens. Next base: position 7,529,096 of record CM074309.1, read on the forward strand.
CTGTATAAGTTATGAGAAATTTCAGAAAAAATATATCCGTCCTTAAAACCTTTTTGGTATGTGCGATAAAATCTATGGTAGCATATTCCTACATTCAACAACAAACTCTTCTGGGAAAACCAACCAATGACAAAACGCTCTCCTGCTCAGGGAATCCAACGTTTTTGTACAACAAAATGCTCTCGAGAATAAAAATAAAACATAGTCTTTCATTTTTTGTGAGAACCTTTTTACTATAGTGAATCCCAAACCCTTGATAATTGCTATCAGGATACAGACAGTCAGGAACAATTTAGTTTGCTAGTCTGGAATCTCAAAGATAACCTCATAAATAAGCAAAGAGTGGCCCACACAAATGCAAATACATTTATGCACATACGCACACTGTAACTGTGCCCACTCTTAATGGTTAAAGTGGTCTGGAGGTAAAGATCAATGCCCTCAAAACACCTCATGAGATTATAAAGTCCACCGGAGGCCACAACGCACATTTCCTTCACCCACAAATTCATGGGAAGTCATAAACAGTCAGCAAAAAGAGTCATTATCTGTCCTGAGTGTTCACAAACTGATGCTTTTCAAAACTATATTAATACCAAGGTGTGTAGGAGAGTAAATGTTAGTATCACACAAATGTTTTGCATATCAAGATTCTAACTATGATAGCTAAAAAGGTCAACTGCAGAACTGTGGTGAACAGAATGTCCACCCAGGGACCTAGTTTCCTGGTGGGTCGGGGTTATAACCATAAACCGGCAAGTACAACCCTCCCCCCAATATTTATACCATGGTTAACCTATAGGCTAAAATTAAGCTATTAATAAATCATATAGATTAATTCAGAGCTTTTACTGAATGGACCAGCTATCAGCTCAATATGACTGAAGCACCGTTATTTAAACATTTGCGGTGTGCAAATCACCGTATACTGTGCGCAGCGAGCTCCAAAATTTGCGCAAGCTGTTCCAATCGCGACGCAATACCAATGATAAAATGAATAGAGCTGCAACTAACGATAATTTTTTCTGTCGACTAATCTAATGATTATTTTTATTAAGTTTTATTTTATTAATCTAGTCATCTTTTTATGTAAGAAGTTAGAAGCAATTTAGCAGTTGATTGAGGTGTAGAAACACTGGGACACGCCATTATGTAATAATACGATTTGATTTTGTGCGAGCAACTCAAACCTCGCACGTGCGAAAGAGAGCGTCCGCGCACATCCAAATAAACTTCTTTGAAATGCAAAACTGATTTGCGTTCGCTCGAAATATTTTCTTATTTGCGAGACGAAGATTTTCTCCTCAACTCAGTTCACGCGCGCGCAAAATATGATCTTGCGCGCGCAAACATTTGGCAGAGATCCAATTCCACAGGTGGTACGCCTGACCGTTTTATTTGGCCTCTGTTTAAAGTGTTCCCATACTTTTGATCATCGTGGTCTGGGTTTTGTGATTGAATGGAACTTTCTCCGTTCCCAGGAGCAGAAGCCGCCATTACGCCAGATGAATGTAAACGGTGTGACGCGTCGACGCATTTCACGCACGTCGACGTATTTTCGTAGTCGACATAATCGATGATGTCGACGCGTCGTTGCAGCACTAAAAATGAATTCTATTAAGAATTTACAACTTTATAATGCTATAAAGTAAAACGATCTAAAAAGCCACAAACTAAAAAGACTGATGAAAAGAGGGGAAAACATCCTCTTGCACTAATTTCTCTAATTTCTCGTATTTTATTGTACTTAAAATTGACTAACTTCTAGATGTACATATGAAATATATTTTTCACTATAGATTTATATTACAACTGTGGCTCGTTGTAGCTATAGTTTCTAAATGTGTAGGTTGCTATTTTTTTATTAATGATATACTGTAGATCAACAACAACAGAAAAAGTCAACACGGGCCTAATGAGGAGTCATCAATGGTTTCACCAGTAATGTAGCCTTTTTTTTTTGTAACAAATGATACGATTAAACAATAACAAGACTTACGGTACATTTTTATAAGGGCACGTACAAGTTAGAATCAATAGCTTTAAAATCTGGACCTTCTTGAATTATTGACCAAACAATGATTTTTCCCTATGCATGAAATGTGTTCTGTTCTAATGCTGGTTGTTATTAGGAAAATCCAGGCCTTTAGATTTTCTAAGAGATGACATAGGCAAAATCATTAAGAGCCTGATGAACTGTTAAGTTGTAGGAAATAGACAATTTCAATATAAGAAAGTTAGTTTGAATTCCCATGGCACTTTGAAGCGGAAAATTCTGTCAAACTGATAAGGTTCCAGATACTTAAATAATATAAAATACATGATATATCCTGATAACGTGTCGACAGACAAGACAGAGCAGGATACTTTTGATATGAAAGTTTCATAGTTAAAATATTGTAATTTTTTGAAGAAGTTTAAAAAATAAATACTGTGTAGTGGCTCTTAATGTGTCGTGACAGATCGCTTCATACCAGTTCATTTATAGCATCAAATAAACATGAATGGACATCAGAAGGTTGTTTTAACCGCGGAAAGACGTGAGTACACACAATTGTTCAAGTTTAAAGTTCACCAACGTTAATCTACTAACTCCCCTGACTGCTTTGTCGGACAAAACGGCAGATTCGGGCTTATGATTGGTCAGATCGCCTTTCAATCAAACTGCCAGCGAAGAGTCAATTAACTACCATAATCTTTTAGGACTTTTGAATAAGAAATACTTGAGTGGAAAAATCTCATCGCATTTTCTGCCAACACCAGTCTTCACAAATTTCAGATTTTTGAGATAAGACTAGATGAAAGTAATAACTTGTGGTTCAGTTAGTCAGGGCTCCAGACTAATTTTTCCACTGGTTGCACTGATGCAACCAAATTTCTCCGTTGGTCGCACCAGCACATGATTTGGTCGCACTTTCTTTTCTTTTTTCGGATTAATCAATGCATGCTTGATAAATAGTCCTCTTAGTCTTAAATATATTAAATCACAGTGGCTGATGACCGATATAAATCTGATAATTTATATTTATTTTAATTCATATTTAATAAATTAGAAATATGGAAAGTATGAAAATTAAATTAATGAATGTATATAAAGCCTTAATTATTATATATAAAACCTAATATAAATATTTCGGTCGCGTTTCCATTAGAGCTGCAACTAACGATTCTTTTTTCGATAAGTCGACTAATCTAGCGATTATTTTTATTACCTTTTTTATTAATCCAGTGATTTTTTTTTTTTTTTTACGTAAGAAGTTAGAACTAATTTAGCAGTTCATTGAGGTGTAGAAACACTGGGACACGCCATTATGTAATAATACGATTTGATTTTGATTAAAAATAAGACACTTAAGTGTGCTCGTCCAGTGGTAGACATTTGAACTTTAAAATGAAGAGTGTCAAAGACTTTCTATAGTGCATCTGATTAATTCGGTAACAGCTGTTAATTAATTTAGTAACAGTGATGAGTTTTTGTCCACACTGGCAAAAGAGCGTACCAAAACTAAATGCTTCGTTTGATTCCCAATGTTATCCGTAACACAAATATTATTTGAAACTTAACTGGGCCAAGGACTAGCCCCTGAGGAACACCATACTGTCATATGTAACAAATTGCACAGGAGAGGTAAAACAAGGGAAGATGTAGAAAGAATAAGAGTCACTTCATTTAGTGACACACTGAGTGAAAGGGATGAAGATGGGTTGGTACCTGAGGGTTATCCATGTACCACACCAGGCTGCCCTCCAGCGTGTCCAGAATGAAATAGCGTCGGAAAAACTTGCCGCTGTTCTCGATTTCCTCGATGTCTAGAAAGCCACAGATCCGATTCTGACGATCTACGTACGGCATTTCTGAGACTAAGCATTACCCTGCAATGCAAAGAAAATCATGCCGGTTATAAATGAGAACATGTGAAGAGTAGAAGTGGAGGACGACAATTAAAATAAATTTGGCATCTTGTGTGAGAGTCTGCCAATTTCCTATAATGTCAACCTTGGTCATGCTGTATAGAAGGGACACCTTTTTAATTTCAGACCCCTGTGGTGATGAAAACCCAGTCAGACGAAGCTGTTTGAATACAAATGACTTGATTGTGAAGCAATGCAAGCACACTTAAACAGTGTAATTTTCCATTTACCTGCAGTCTCTCTAAATGTCACAACAGCACTATGGTAACTGTGAATAATGCAGAAGTTATGCCCATCAGGGTAAGAAATTAACCAGGACTTGGCAGACAAAAAGCCACCAAATGTGATGAAAATGCCATAGAACTAGTGGCCAGCGTCAGTCCTTTTTATATGGCACTCTGATGTGTTATAAGGATATTTAAATGAACACAACTTCAGTCTGGTACTCGGTCACACAATACTACAGTCATGTTAATTATTTCATGAATAATGCCAGAGTATATTTTTATTCTATTCCACTCTTTAACCCTTATGTGCTGTTCGGGATGTTTTCATCCACTATGGGGAATTTTTGAGTCTTAATTTGGCCATAACTTTCTCTGTGTTTCAGCAGATGGAATGATTTTTGGTGACAAATCCTATTTTGACACATATTTTGGGAAAATGCTTTGAAAATGTTCAAAAACTCAACCGTACTCTGTGGGCAAATTCACGACCCTTTCGTTATGATTTTAACTGCTTTAAAAATGTATCAGATAAATATTTTTTTCAATTTTTTTTTGCTTAAATCTATTAATCAACCTCAGTCCTGATCAAAACTACTAAATTTAAAAAAAAAAATCAGGATTTTAACTCTTTAATTACCAAATTCATAAATGATGTCACTGATTTGGGAAAAAACGTGTCAAAGATTAGAAACGACATTGGCTTTGATGTGTTGTTAGTTTTTGTGCAGCATCAGATTTTAACGTTTTAAAGAGTTAAAATCCTGAATTTTTTTTTTTTTAATTTAGTAGTTTTGATCAGGACTGAGATTGATTAATAGATTTAAGCAAAAAAATATTTATCTGATACCTTTTTAAAGCAGAACATAACGAAAGGTTCGTGAATTTGAACAATGCACAAGGGTTAATCTTCCCAGATAAAAGCCATATCTGAGATTCATCAAGTTCATGGCTATGACCCAATGTTTAATTCAAGACTGTTTTGACAATTGAAATTAAATGCAAGTTTTTTGTTTGTTTGTTTGTTTTTGATGGCTCCCATGCAGTTTATTTAATAAAGCTTACATTTTGTTAAAAATGATTAAAATTACATTAAATTATTTTGTAATCATTGTGTAAGCTTAGCTACACCCCACCCCCCTTAGGAATACTTGACCACACAATCCCCCTTGAAGTGTGTTTTAAACATTAGACTAATTATTTTGTAATCATTGTGTAAAGGTCCGCTACAATTTGGTAATCCTCAGGGTCCACAAAATAATTGCACATATGAATGATTAGCAATCCAACTGAAACATATATTATGATGTGGTTTTTATAGCAAATTCCCAATTTGAATCTTCACTGAAAGTTTGGGTTTGGACAAAATATATGTGTGGACTCATATTCAACATTTAAATTTAGACTAAAAAAATGGGTCATGGTTCATCACTTTAAGTCAAATTTCATGGTTCACAGTAGGCAGACATGATGAAGCAAAGAGATCCAGGGCCAGAGTCGGAGCAGAAGGATCCCGGAATTTGAAAAAATAGATTTTTAAAAAAAATAAAAAATAAAAATATCAAAACGCCGGGAAAATTTTATAGACTGAAATGAATCAGAGACATACATTTTGTAAGGTTTGATTCCGAGACAATTTTGTTTGTAGCCCTTAAAGAATCCTTCAAAATGAAAATTATCCCATAATTTACTAACCATCAAGCCGTCCTAAGTGTACATGACTTTCTTCTTTCAACCAAACGCAATCAGAGTTATATTAAATAATATCCTGGCTTTTCTCAGCTTTGTAATGGCATTGAATACTGCCTGAGTTTTTGAAACTCCAAAAAGTGCATCCATCCATCATACAAGTAATTTTTTTTGTTTTTTTTTCATCATTTAGCAGACGCTTTTATCCAAAGCGACTTACAAGAGGAGCAATTAGGGGTTAGGTGTCTTGCTCAAGGGCACTTTAGTCATGGTATCGAAGGTGGAGATAGTGCTGTTTATTCACAATCCCCACTTTCAATTCCTGCCGGCGTGGGAATCGAACCAACAACCTTCAGGTTACAAGCCCGACACCCTCACCACTAGGCCACGTCTACCCCACATCCATACAACTCCATATTTGACTTGCTTTATGCGCTCTTATATAAAGCGATCGTGTCTCTTCTGAAGACATTGAACCACTTGATTCATATGGATTACTTTTACGATCTCTTTACTTATTTTTTAAAGTTTTGGGTAAAAAGAACTTTCAATGGAGAGACAAATCTGTAAAATATCTTCCTTTGTGCATAAAGTCTTTTGAGCGTCATAAGGGTGAGTAATTATGACAAAATATTCCATTTTGAGTGAACTAACCCTTTAAGAAACAGGGGGAATAAATCAACGGTTTAATAAAGAATGGACTAAAAAAAAATATAAGGCCGTTTGCCAAGTAATGAGCGCAATGATGTGTTACAGGAGAAGAATCTAAGAAGGCACTTTACGTCCAAGCACTCAAACTTTGACACAAAATTTCCTCCAGGCCCTGATTCTTGCTGACATAAAGTGAAAAGCCTAACAAGCTATCATGGTCAGATCATGTTTCTAGCAAGAAAAAGCTCTTTCTGTGAAGCAAAAAATCTTCAAAAAAGAAGAAGTGGTAACACTTTGCTTGAAGGGGTGTGCATAAGACGGACATGACACCTTCATAATCGTGACACAACACGACATGAAGTGTCATTCGCTTTTTAATGCAAAGATGACAAAGTCTTTGTTATGACAACTTGACAAACCAAAACATCATAAACATTCGTCATAAACATGACATAACAGATTAATTATAAAACTTAAGAAACTACTTTTTACCAAAACTACGTTTTTTTGTGTTTTTTTTTTACTTTTATGGGTTAACATTACATTAAACTGTCATTGGTTTTGACACTGACTGTCATGAGACCATTATAACTGTGTCATGACCACTTTTTTTTTCCAGTGATACAAATTGAATTTGTCATTAAAATGTCATTAAGTGTTAATACTCTCTCAAATTATTTTATGACAGTGTCATGAATATTTTTCATTTCATCATTTCTTTTTTAAATAGCACAGTAGTTTAGGTCAAGAAAAATATTCATGACGCAGATATACGTTTTGGTAAGGTCAAGTTGTCATGACAAAGATACTGACAGGTTATGATGTCAAATTTGCATTAAAAATGACATAATTGAGCGGATTACACTTTATGTCAGTTGTCATAAACATGCATAATGTGTTATGTCAGTCTTATGCACACCCCTTCAAGTAAAGTGTTACCAAAGAAATCCTCCGCTGGCTCAAAAACTATATGAAAGATTTCATGCAAACTGTTGTAGAGGAAATTGTGATAAAGTCAAAAACAACATCACCAATTCAGAAAATAATGATGTCTGACACACTGAACAAGAAGTAAAATGACACTACAAAAGGTGTCACTAGCAGTGAATGAATCCACTGATGTAATTTAGGAAAGCTGTGTCTATTTGAGAATTTTGGGTGGTACAGCAACCATTAATTTAAATGCAAGCACCACTTGTTTCACAGGCTCCTATGAGGTGTCTCAGCCACGCCAAAAGAGTTATTCATCCATCGCGATGACAAATGGCAAGAGACATAGAAGTGATTTGTGGATTCAGACAGGAGAATGTTGCTTTTCTCTGTGGCTACCATCACTGGAGAGCTGTAACATTTCTAACTTGAATGCCTGATGAGAATCTCCGGAGTGACAGATTTCATCTCTTCAAACGGCCTTAATCTGGGATTGCAGTGAAGGGATATTTGTGATATTTTAGTAATACTCAACGGATTTAAACTTAAGATGTGCTTGTTTGTTTTTTCTTTTTTTTTTACTATTTGGACCACTGCAAAAAGCTACACATTCCAACGCTTCATAAACAACTTGTCATAACCAATTAGCAGAAATTCGATGAAAGCAAGGTTTGACGATTTCAACACAACCTGAGGCAATTCAGTTTACCAAGGACCCATTTACTATTGATGCGGAGAGTTTGTTCACATAACTGGATGAAGGCTCCTTACAATTAGAACTGATAGACATCCATCCAGACATCACCAGATTTGAAGCAGGGGCTCAGTCTGGGGAACACCCATGCTGACAATATTCATTCTAACTATGTTTGGTGACACTTACACATGTAAGTCAAGCTTCAAAAAAGTAAGAAGCACCACCGAAAATTAAGCAGCATGCAAAATTCAACACTGCATTTGTAATGAAGCATCAGTTTTCACAATGCTATCAAGTTAAAAAAAAATTAAATTCGAGCCCTAATCTTGAGGTAATAGAATTTTCCAAATTAATATTTTATGTTCCGTTATTTACTTATATGGCAAGAAGCTCCATAATAAATGGAATGATTTCACAGTGGGGTCTTGTATCTATGGAAGCCCGTTTCCGCCACTGTTGAGAAAAAAATAAAATTCCATAAGTCATAATAATGAGAAACTTTCTCATAATAATGACTTAACATCTCATTATAATGACTTAGTATCTTTAACTTAATAAAAAAAACCTTTTTAAGTTTTTATTAAGTTAAAGATGCTAAGTCATTATTATGAGATACTAAGTCATTATTATGAGATGTTAAGTCATTATTATGAGATGTTAAGTCATTATTATGAGATGTTAAGTCATTATTATGACATACTAAGTCATTATTATGAGATGTTAAGTCATTATAATGAGATGTTAAGTCATTATTATGAGATGTTAAGTCATTATTATGAGATGTTAAGTCTTTATTATGAGATACTAAGTCATTATTATGAGATACTAAGTCATTATTATGAGATGTTAAGTCATTATTATGAGATGTTAAGTCATTATTATGAGATACTAAGTCAGTATTATGAGATGTTAAGTCATTATTATGAGATGTTAAGTCATTATTATGAGATGTTAAGTCATTATTATGAGATGTTAAGTCATTATTATGAGATGTTAAGTCATTATTATGAGATGTTAAGTCATTATTATGAGATACTAAGTCATTATTATGAGATGTTAAGTCATTATTATGAGATGTTAAGTCATTATTATGAGATGTTAAGTCATTATTATGAGATGTTAAGTCATTATTATGAGATACTAAGTCAGTATTATGAGATGTTAAGTCATTATTATGAGATGTTAAGTCATTATTATGAGATGTTAAGTCATTATTATGAGATGTTAAGTCATTATTATGAGATACTAAGTCAGTATTATGAGATGTTAAGTCATTATTATGAGATGTTAAGTCATTATTATGAGATGTTAAGTCATTATTATGAGATGTTAAGTCATTATTATGAGATGTTAAGTCATTATTATGAGATGTTAAGTCATTATTATGAGATGTTAAGTCAGTATTATGAGATGTTAAGTCATTATTATGAGATACTAAGTCATTATTATGAGATGTTAAGTCATTATTATGAGATACTAAGTCATTATTATGAGATTCTAAGTCATTATTATGAGATGTTAAGTCATTATCATGAGATTCTAAGTCATTATTATGAGATACTAAGTCATTATTATGAGATGTTAAGTCATTATTATGAGATGCTAAGTCATTATTATGAGATGTTAAGTCATTATTATGAGATACTAAGTCATTATTATGAGATGTTAAGTCATTATTATGAGATGTTAAGTCATTATTATGAGATGTTAAGTCATTATTATGAGATACTAAGTCATTATTATGAGATGTTAAGTCATTATTATGAGATACTAAGTCATTATTATGAGATGTTAAGTCATTATTATGAGATGTTAAGTCATTATTATGAGATGTTAAGTCATTATTATGAGATACTAAGTCATTATTATGAGATGTTAAGTCATTATTATGATGTTAAGTCATTATTATGAGATGTTAAGTCATTATTATGAGATACTAAGTCATTATTATGAGATACTAAGTCATTATTATGAGATTCTAAGTCATTATTATGAGATGTTAAGTCATTATTATGAGATGTTAAGTCATTATTATGAGATGTTAAGTCATTATTATGAGATACTAAGTCATTATTATGAGATGTTAAGTCATTATTATGAGATACTAAGTCAGTATTATGAGATGTTAAGTCATTATTATGAGATGTTAAGTCATTATTATGAGATGTTAAGTCATTATTATGAGATGTTAAGTCATTATTATGAGATACTAAGTCATTATTATGAGATGTTAAGTCATTATTATGAGATGTTAAGTCATTATTATGAGATGTTAAGTCATTATTATGAGATGTTAAGTCATTATTATGAGATGTTAAGTCATTATTATGAGATACTAAGTCATTATTATGAGATACTAAGTCATTATTATGAGATTCTAAGTCATTATTATGAGATGTTAAGTCATTATTATGAGATGTTAAGTCATTATTATGAGATGTTAAGTCATTATTATGAGATGTTAAGTCATTATTATGAGATGTTAAGTCATTATTATGAGATACTAAGTCAGTATTATGAGATGTTAAGTCATTATTATGAGATGTTAAGTCATTATTATGAGATGTTAAGTCATTATTATGAGATGTTAAGTCATTATTATGAGATGTTAAGTCATTATTATGAGATACTAAGTCATTATTATGAGATGTTAAGTCATTATTATGAGATGTTAAGTCATTATTATGAGATGTTAAGTCATTATTATGAGATGTTAAGTCATTATTATGAGATACTAAGTCAGTATTATGAGATGTTAAGTCATTATTATGAGATGTTAAGTCATTATTATGAGATGTTAAGTCATTATTATGAGATGTTAAGTCATTATTATGAGATATTAAGTAATTATTATGAGATGTTAAGTCATTATTATGAGATGTTAAGTCATTATTATGAGATGTTAAGTCATTATTATGAGATGTTAAGTCATTATTATGAGATACTAAGTCAGTATTATGAGATGTTAAGTCATTATTATGAGATGTTAAGTCATTATTATGAGATGTTAAGTCATTATTATGAGATGTTAAGTCATTATTATGAGATATTAAGTCATTATTATGAGATACTAAGTCATTATTATGAGATGTTAAGTCATTATTATGAGATTCTAAGTCATTATTATGAGATGTTAAGTCATTATTATGAGATGTTAAGTCATTATTATGAGATATTAAGTCATTATTATGAGATACTAAGTCATTATTATGAGATGTTAAGTCATTATGAGATACTAAGTCATTATTATGAGATGTTAAGTCATTATTATGAGATGTTAAGTCATTATTATGAGATGTTAAGTCATTATTATGAGATGTTAAGTCATTATTATGAGATGTTAAGTCATTATTATGAGATACTAAGTCATTATTATGAGATACTAAGTCATTATTATGAGATTCTAAGTCATTATTATGAGATGTTAAGTCATTATTATGAGATGTTAAGTCATTATTATGAGATGTTAAGTCATTATTATGAGATGTTAAGTCATTATTATGAGATACTAAGTCAGTATTATGAGATGTTAAGTCATTATTATGAGATGTTAAGTCATTATTATGAGATGTTAAGTCATTATTATGAGATGTTAAGTCATTATTATGAGATGTTAAGTCATTATTATGAGATACTAAGTCATTATTATGAGATGTTAAGTCATTATTATGAGATGTTAAGTCATTATTATGAGATGTTAAGTCATTATTATGAGATGTTAAGTCATTATTATGAGATACTAAGTCAGTATTATGAGATGTTAAGTCATTATTATGAGATGTTAAGTCATTATTATGAGATGTTAAGTCATTATTATGAGATGTTAAGTCATTATTATGAGATATTAAGTAATTATTATGAGATGTTAAGTCATTATTATGAGATGTTAAGTCATTATTATGAGATGTTAAGTCATTATTATGAGATGTTAAGTCATTATTATGAGATACTAAGTCAGTATTATGAGATGTTAAGTCATTATTATGAGATGTTAAGTCATTATTATGAGATGTTAAGTCATTATTATGAGATGTTAAGTCATTATTATGAGATGTTAAGTCATTATTATGAGATATTAAGTCATTATTATGAGATACTAAGTCATTATTATGAGATGTTAAGTCATTATTATGAGATTCTAAGTCATTATTATGAGATGTTAAGTCATTATTATGAGATGTTAAGTCATTATTATGAGATATTAAGTCATTATTATGAGATACTAAGTCATTATTATGAGATGTTAAGTCAGTATTATGAGATGTTAAGTCATTATTATGAGATGTTAAGTCATTATTATGAGATGTTAAGTCATTATTATGAGATGTTAAGTCATTATTATGAGATGTTAAGTCATTATTATGAGATGTTAAGTCATTATTATGAGATGTTAAGTCATTATTATGAGATACTAAGTCATTATTATGAGATTCTAAGTCATTATTATGAGATGTTAAGTCAGTATTATGAGATGTTAAGTCATTATTATGAGATGTTAAGTCATTATTATGAGATGTTAAGTCATTATTATGAGATGTTAAGTCATTATTATGAGATATTAAGTCATTATTATGAGATACTAAGTCATTATTATGAGATGTTAAGTCATTATTATGAGATTCTAAGTCATTATTATGAGATGTTAAGTCATTATTATGAGATGTTAAGTCATTATTATGAGATATTAAGTCATTATTATGAGATACTAAGTCATTATTATGAGATGTTAAGTCATTATGAGATACTAAGTCATTATTATGAGATGTTAAGTCATTATTATGAGATGTTAAGTCATTATTATGAGATGTTAAGTCATTATTATGAGATGTTAAGTCATTATTATGAGATGTTAAGTCATTATTATGAGATGTTAAGTCATTATTATGAGATACTAAGTCAGTATTATGAGATGTTAAGTCATTATTATGAGATGTTAAGTCATTATTATGAGATGTTAAGTCATTATTATGAGATGTTAAGTCATTATTATGAGATGTTAAGTCATTATTATGAGATATTAAGTCATTATTATGAGATACTAAGTCATTATTATGAGATGTTAAGTCATTATTATGAGATTCTAAGTCATTATTATGAGATGTTAAGTCATTATTATGAGATACTAAGTCATTATTATGAGATGTTAAGTCATTATTATGAGATTCTAAGTCATTATTATGAGATGTTAAGTCATTATTATGAGATACTAAGTCATTATTATGAGATGTTAAGTCATTATGAGATGTTAAGTCATTATTATGAGATGTTAAGTCATTATTATGAGATGTTAAGTCATTATTATGAGATGTTAAGTCATTATTATGAGATGTTAAGTCATTATTATGAGATATTAAGTTATTATTATGAGATACTAAGTCATTATTATGAGAAAGTTTGTAAAAAAATTATTTTTTGATTAAGTTAAAGATGCTAAGTCATCATTATGAGATGTTAAGTCATTATTTTGAGAAAGTTTCTCATTATTATGACTTACAGAATATTTTTTTTTCTCAACAGTGGCGGGAACAGGCTTTCATATGCATCACCCTGAAGAAGTTTCTTTTGTATAATAATCTGCTGATTTTGGCCTCAAAATTCAAGATATGTCCCAGTATGCGTTCTTGATTTTAATACTTGGCAAAAAAAACATGGGTAAGAATGCTGTTTTCCTGAATATAAAAAAATGGCAAATGTGATATAGATTTTATACAACAGTTCAATAAACAAGAAGCTAATACTTACATTTTAGGCTTTCTTGTTCAAGAGAATATTGTCTGCTTTTGTTGCATTTCATTCCAAAGAAATCCACAGTAGAGCCAAAGCGCATCTCCGAGCAACAGTAATGTTTCATTTTTCGTTTATGAACAAATGAGTGACTCATAAAAACAGTCACTTTCTTTGTGGTCTGAATTAATCAGCCGTTTTGAACATATTGACTGACTGAACGATTATGACTCACTAGTTGAGACAATGATTTGCAGTCACTTACTGATGGTTTCATATTTTAAAGTATTTCTTTTTTTTATCATTATATACCTGCGGTCTACCATGCTGAAAGACAGTCAAACATGACATTATGAGTTATGCTGAATATGGCTAAACTTGTCAGAGCTTTTGCAGCACTCTGTCATGGGAAAGCCAAGTTCTATTCATAGTCATGTTGTATTAATTCCTATTAAACACTTTATCTAATCTCTGCTCTCTCATTTTTATTTCTTTGCCCGCAGGTCATTGAGAGCAATGAAATAGCCCTACAAATTACAAAGTCCACCTCTGGTTTTTATCCCATGTTTTCTTTTGTTAAAAATATAGGTTCTGTTTGAGACTAGGGTTAGTGTGGGAGGTATGTTGTTTCTAAAATGTGATGAATTTTTTAGCTTCACTCCCCAGATATTTAATTTCCAAACTGCCAAAATCCATGTAACAATGTAAGAAAATGTTGGCACTGTTATGGATAAATCTGAACATGCTTTCGTTTTAAAACTACCGCAAAACATGGAAAAAGCAATGTAATATAATTTTTTATACTATAGTTTGATTGACAGGCGATCTGACCAATCATGACCCTGAATCCATCGGGGGAGTTAGTAGATTAACGCTGGTAAACTTGAACTTCAGAAATTGTGTGTATTCACGTCTTTCCGTGCTTGAAACAACATTCCTTCTGATGTTCATTCATGTTTTTTTGATACTATAAATGAACTAGTATGAAGAGATGAATAAAGACGGTATTTATTGTTTAAACTTCTTTAAAAAATTACGATATATTAAATATGAAACTGTTTCATATGTCTGTCGACGCATTGTCAATGTCCCCTTTGCTCCATGATGTATTTTTCACAGCGTGAGAACATGATGTGTGGCGTGAGAGCGCATGGCCTGTCGGACATAGCAACAGTAACTAAAGGGGGCGGGTCTTTGCGAAGGGTCAATTCCCTTCATGTCACTTTCTACTGTATTTGTGAGGGATAAGCAGTGTGCATAACAACCATATTATCATAAATGACTAGTCAGCACGCTCTCTGAACAACTAATGGAGCAGTTGGTCTCATAGCCCTGCATAATTAGGCTGTGATTGTGTGGCTTCACAAAATAGTTTGCATTCAGTGTGGAAACTTTTCAAGTTGCTGCTTAGGAGTTGAGTCAGACATACTGACATTAGCTGACATACTCCTAATCATGTGTTTGAGTAGCTGGGAGCCACTTTGGCATGAGAAAGATATGCGGAAGGTGGAGATTTGAAAGTCTGCGTGCTTTTAAAGAGGAAGAGAGAGTGCAAGGCGGTTTAACCCATCACAGGTACAGAGTGCACACGTGTGCATGACATGTACATAAAAGTTTCAAGTCTTTTGATGGGAGTTTGGAACAAGGACAGTATTTTTATCTTGTGGTTTTTCACACCATAATTTTTTTTTCCACTGTCAAATGCCACATTATTTCATAGAATAGTTATAGCAATAACAGTATGTTCTGAAGAACATCATCCTCGAAAAACAGCATTTTAGTAATCTTTTAGACCTACATTTTTCACATTAAAATAAAAAAACAACAACAAAAAAAACCATTGTCACATTGATTTACACTTAAGGAGGAACCAAAATCTAACATTCACCAAAAAATATATCCAATTTTAAATATATTGCTGGTCAAAAAAACTTACTTTAATATCCAACTTTACATTTAGAGCTGTAGGATAAAATAGTTTAAGTTGTGTGAAGATATTTAAACAATCATGCAGTTTTTAGGTGAGTGTTCTGTATGTATGATGTTGGATGTATTTAATATGAGTTGTAATACTTGAATATTAATATAATAACTTTTATAATAACGTGTATATATATACATATATATTATATTATATTATATTATGAAGAGAGAGAAGCAACTGAGGCTGCCTAAATCCACAGAGGAACTGTGGTTAGTTCTCCAAGATGTTTGGGCCAACCTACCTGCCGAGTTCCTTCAAAAACTGTGTGCAAGTGTACCTAGAAGAATTGATGCTGTTTTGAAGGCAAAGGGTGGTCACACCAAATATTGATTTGATGTAGATTTTTCTTCTGTTCACTCACTTTGCATTTTGTTAATTGATAAATATAAACTATTAACATGTCTATTTTTGAAAGCATTCTTACTTTACAGCATTTTTTCACACCTGCCTAAAACTTTTGCACAGTACTGTATATATATATATATATATATATATATATATATATATATATATATTAAATATTATATTATATTATATTATATTATATATATATATATAATATAATATAATATATATATATATATATTATATATATATATATATATATATATATATATATTATATTATATTATATTATATATATATATAATATAATATAATATAATATAATATTTAATATATATATATATATATATATATATATATATATATATATATATATATACAGTACTGTGCAAAAGTTTTAGGCAGGTGTGAAAAAATGCTGTAAAGTAAGAATGCTTTCAAAAATAGACATGTTAATAGTTTATATTTATCAATTAACAAAATGCAAAGTGAGTGAACAGAAGAAAAATCTACATCAAATCAATATTTGGTGTGACCACCCTTTGCCTTCAAAACAGCATCAATTCTTCTAGGTACACTTGCACACAGTTTTTGAAGGAACTCGGCAGGTAGGTTGGCCCAAACATCTTGGAGAACTAACCACAGTTCCTCTGTGGATTTAGGCAGCCTCAGTTGCTTCTCTCTCTTCATGTAATCCCAGACAGACTCGATGATGTTGAGATCAGGGCTCTGTGGGGGCCATACCATCACTTCCAGGACTCCTTGTTCTTCTTTACACTGAAGATAGTTCTTAATGACTTTCGCTGTATGTTTGGGGTCGTTGTCATGCTGCAGAATAAATTTGGGGCCAATCAGATGCCTCCCTGATGGTATTGCATGATGGATAAGTATCTGCCTGTACTTCTCAGCATTGAGGATACCATTAATTCTGACCAAATCCCCAACTCCATTTGCAGAAATGCAGCCCCAAACTTGCAAGGAACCTCCACCATGCTTCACTGTTGCCTGCAGACACTCATTCGTGTACCGCTCTCCAGCCCTTCGGCGAACAAACTGCCTTCTGCTACAGCCAAATATTTCAAATTTTGACTCATCAGTCCAGAGCACCTGCTGCCATTTTTCTGCACCCCAGTTCCTGTGTTTTCGTGCATAGTTGAGTCGCTTGGCCTTGTTTCCACGTCGGAGGTATGGCTTTTTGGCCGCAAGTCTTCCATGAAGGCCACTTCTGACCAGACTTCTCCGGACAGTAGATGGGTGTACCAGGGTCCCACTGTTTTCTGCCAATTGTGAGCTAATGGCACTGCTCGACATCTTCCGATTGCGAAGGGAAGTAAGCATGATGTGTCTTTCATCTGCTGCAGTAAGTTTCCTTGGCCGACCACTGCGTCTACGGTCCTCAACGTTGCCTGTTTCTTTGTGCTTCTTCAAAAGAGCTTGGACAGCACATCTGGAAACCCCTGTCTGCCTTGAAATTTCTGCCTGGGAGAGACCTTGCTGATGCAGTATAACTACCTTGTGTCTTGTTGCTGTGCTCAGTCTTGCCATGGTGTATGACTTTTGACAGTAAACTGTCTTCAGCAACCTCACCTTGTTAGCTGAGTTTGGCTGTTCCTCACCCAGTTTTATTCCTCCTACACAGCTGTTTCTGTTTCAGTTAATGATTGTGTTTCAACCTACATATTGAATTGATGATCATTAGCACCTGTTTGGTATAATTGTTTAATCATACACCTAACTATATGCCTACAAAATCCCTGACTTTGTGCAAGTGTACCTTGAAGAATTGATGCTGTTTTGAAGGTAAAGGGTGGTCACACCAAATATGGATTTGATGTAGATTTTTCTTCTGTTCACTCACTTTGCATTTTGTTAATTGATAAATATAATCTATTACCAAGTTTATTTTTGAAAGCATTCTTACTTTACAGCATTTTTTCACACCTGCCTAAAACTTTTGCACAGTACTGTATATATATATCTGCAAAACTATAACCAGCGAAACTTAAGTACATCTGCACTGAGATCTACCTGTGATTGCGTTTAGGTTTACTTTTGTGTGAGAAAGACAGGCGCAAAAGTTTACACGACGTAATAGTTCCCTCACTGTCACTAGATATGCATCTTATTATTAGACTCTGGTCAGATTCAACAGAAGCATAACACATCATTAGACACAGGTCCACAGTGTGAGACTTTCTGTTATATTAGCTAGAAAGACATACATTTGTCCACAGCACATAGGCGAACTGTTCCTCGTAAGACAAACGTATAAACTAAGAGAAGGAAATGCAAACTAGATCTACTAGATTAACTAGATCTAGAGGAAACAGCAGTGAGGTGCTCTGATGGAGTGCATGAGGTATCAAGTTACCGCCTGTAACGCAGAATCATTTCATACAATATATTGTGAAAGATGAACATGCACAGCATTGTTACTACAGGCACTTCAGAATAACGATATCATATCAAGATTAGGGCTGGGTATTAACAATAATTTCAAAATTCGATTTCTTGCAAATCAATTTATTCGACTAAATAATGATTATTTTGGATATATCAGGAACAGTGCATGGAAAATTCTCTCAAGGAATAAAAATGTCTCAACTAAAGCTGTAAACTATATATGGGAATCAGTTGGTATTGGTACTACATTATAATCTTGAAGGATAAAATTAACTAAATTAAGCACTTTAATTACACCCAATGAAGTTTATATAATAATAAAGTTAAAATACTAACTTTACAATTATGTAATTATATTTCTACTCCGATTCGTTTTTTGAAATACATTCATTTAAATGGTGGCAGTCATAAAAAAACTTGACAGATTTATATAAACATGCATTAAATCTTTAAGAACACTAAAAATAATGAATATGTTATGTAGCCAAATGCATGTCTCCAAAAAAGCTATTCATTTTACTAGCTTACTAACAAGTTATGGTCACGGAATATGGTTTTTCTGAGGTAAATGTGACGTTACATGATATTGCTTACACAAGCTGTCCTGCAGTTGAAGCCATGATTGAGCTGTTCCATGAGACAGGATACGGATTTTGGTAAGTTGTACTCTTATCTTTCAACATACCTTCGGGTGTTCATTCATGTTTATTTCACACTGTAACTTGTATTAAAGTGGAGGAGATGATCAGTTCACTGCAGCCTCTCTTGATCTGTCACAGCACCAAAGCGGTTATTTTTTTACATTTCGGAATAAAATGGACAGAATTTGAAATCTGAGACTTTGTTTCAAAGCACAGAGTTTACTCGTATTTATTGAATGGGAGGAGCCCTGCAATGTTCAGTTCATTCATCAACTGAAAACTAACACTAATCAATTCTTGGGATTAAAGAATCGATATCGGTTTGTAAAAATGAGAATCGATTAAAATCGAGAAATCAATTACCCAGCCCCAATCAAGATCACGATACATTTTTACATTGATAATGATAATAAGCTCTGGACATTTTTACTTGAAATTGATCGTTTGCAAAGCCCCGCCCTCTTTACTGCCATGTCCGACAAGCCATGCCGCTCTCAGGCCACGTTCTCACGCAGTCAAAAATACATTGCGGAACAAAACAGGACACTGACAATGTGTCGACAGACAAGACAGAGCAGGTTACTTTTGATGAGAAACAAAGTTTTAAATTTCAAATATTGTAATTTTTTAAAGAAGTTTAAACAATAAATAGCGTATAGTGTGTCTTTAATGTGTCGTGACAGATCGCTGTAGCTCCTCGATCATCTCTTCATGCTAGTTCATTTATAGCATCAAATAAACATGAATGAACATCAGAAGGAATGTTGTTTCAAGCGCACAATTTCTGAAGTTCGAGTTCACCAACGTTAATCTACTAACTCCCCTGAATTAAAAATGAAAGCAGTCTTTATGAAGAGGCTGCAATTATTTATTACTTCATAAATATAATAAGCTGTAATAGTTTTACAATTTATATTAACTGTTTTCTATTCAGTCCCTCCAGAAAAGCGCGATTATGCAATCGCTTGATTTCATGCATAATCAGCCAAAGTCCGCATATTTATGCGGGGGTCGCATTTTTTCAAATATGCCGCACTTTCGCCGCATAAATTGCCGATTTCAGCAAGAAAAATATGCGGGGCTAGCATGATTTCATAATCCCTGTATTTTCGTTGCAAAAAAGTCTCATATATCTTAGCAGAAAGTTGAAAATGTTGCGTTTACTTCACACAAGTAAAGCGCCGTTATTTTCCCCCTATTGCCATGGGAACCTCATGAAGTGACGTAATGACGCGACGTGAACGTCATCTGTAAACCCCGCGGTGAAACCATGACGAAGCACGATGATCATTCTCATTTGCCAACAAAAATAAGCTCAAAAGACCGCGCGAAGCAGTTTCCCGCTCTTTTACATGATAGTGGGGGCAAATTATTTTGCACTCCGTGCAAACCTAACCCTAACCGAAGAAGATTAACTACCAACCAAAGCCTTAGTCTTCCTTTACCATAACCAACGAGTCCGCAGTGGAGCATTTGAGAGGGAGGAGATGGATGTTGAGGGAGAGGGGATGGAGGATGAGGATGGTGAATGATAGGCCAGTGTTAGAGGCTGTGCAGTTATAGTTTTCGTTTTCACAGTGGACTGTTTCATTCAGAAGTTGATGCAACTTTACAGTTGTAAGATTGCACTTTTTTGTTACAGAACAGTACCAAAACCTTACAGTTTCAAGTATATTAGTAGTGTGTAAAATAATTTAGGTTGCAGTAAGATCGCACTTTGTCCATTGGAAGCACTTGATTTAACAGAAGACGTCTGTTTTGTATCGCTACCTCTGTAAAACAGGAAGCACACATTTTATTTTTTTATATTTTATTTATTCATTTTTACAGAAGTTGAATATTCCTTTTGTAAAGCGACAGAACTGATTTGACTCAATGTTTTGTAATTTTGAGCCATTTGTTGATGAAGGTCTGAAATAAAACAGAATGAGAACTTCAATATTCTGTGATTTAGTAATTCTGCCTCTTTACATGAAGGCAGTATCTAGTGAGAACAGGGTGTTGGGGGGGGGGGGGGGAAAATCACCTTTTTTTCCTCTTTTGCATCAAAAACCGCAGTTTTTGCAAGTTCCCGCAATTTCATCGCATAAAATTGCAAAAATATCCCGCATATTCCATCGCGTTTTTTAAGAAAACGTGCCGCATAATCAAGGTTTTTTGCCCGCAACCATCACAAAAAATCCTGCGTTTTTCTGGAGGGACTGTCTATTTAAACATTTTAAAAGGTAAGTTATTATAATTGTCAATGTGTATTCTACAAGCCAAGTGTTATTATCTTAGGGGGTAAAAAAACCCGATGGGGATATATTTGAAGATACATAAGAAGATAAGTATTGTTGAATTAGTAGGCCTTAATGTTTTTTGGTGTATGTATTTGAGCATTTTTCTTTTATGTTAATTATCTGTATGCGAATGTTTATGTCATAGGTTTGTGTTGTTATAACATGTTGACTTTGTTATGTAATCTAAAAAGCAATACGAATATATTTTATATTTATTGCTGTTAAGGCGAAGCTGAATTTTCAGCAGCCATTACTGTCTTCAGTGTCATTCAGAAATCATGTGATTAATCAGCATGATGAATAGAAAGCATTTATTTGCAATAGAAATCTACTTTTGATGAAACCTTACTGACCCTAAACTTTTGAACAGAGGTGCACAAAAGTCGATAAAATCGATAAATTCGAAACTGCTTTAAGTATAACACTGTTTGGATCGATGAGCACATTTCACTGCTTTTACTAAAGCACTGTGTTTTGGAGGAACTTTGATATATATTTGATACCCTTGACACACTTGCTTGACAGGTTTGACATATACTTGAGTGAAATACCTTGAGCATAACTCACACAAGAACCCACTGATTCTGTACCAGCTGGTGTGTTGAACGCTCATGTTACAATCGTACTGTTTATCCAGAGCTGGAAAAGGAATGAATTTTTTTAAATAAAAGTCATATTATCTTGACAGTAAGCAAGCAGCTGTTCTGATTCAAACTGATTGTTTTCAGAAAACGGTAGGTGCAGATGCACTTGACTGTTGGGTTAAAACTATAAACTGTGAATATAGGCATGTATGCAATACACTGATGATGGAAACAAACACAAACATGAATCAATTCACACAGTTCCTAACTCAGACCCTATAAGTGTCTGATTGGAAGCAGGAAACATTGGGATAGCTGACAACAGTTCACCAAAATATGAGATTATATCATTAGTTACTACTATTAGGGATGCACCGAAATGAAATTCTTGGCCGAAGCCGAATAATAATGAAATGCTTGGCCAAAGGCTGAAGGCCGAATACCGAATTCCGAACGTGGTGTTTCACATTTTTTCAATTTTTTTTGCCAATTTTTTCACCATTACAATAATTAAATAGTAAAAATTTGCTTTTTACTATTTTGTGTTGCTTTTCAGAGAAATAAATCAAATAACAAAAATAATTTCAAAATATTTATTTAACACTGAACATTTTTTTAACATTCCAGCAGATATTATACAAGCAAAGCACAATGTAACTTAAAATGAATAAATTAGTAAAATAAAAAAAAAATTATTTGGCCATCTTTGAAGCCTATGTTCTTCTTGAATAGCCTATAACTGACTGCTGAAAGAATGTAACTCTGTATGTCTACAACAACAAATGTGCATTGAATAGTGCAAAAAAATGTAGATGAACCCACAACAAATAAATAACTGTCCTAGACATAAGCCGACTTCACATATCGCGCCTAATAAAGCGTGTAAAGCGCGGCCGCGTCGCTTCCTCCTTCTTTCGCAAGCGTTCGGGAGCTCGCGCTTCTGTGGCGTCTGTCGTTGCTATGCAACCATGAACTGTGGTTTCTGACGATGAGAAAGTTTCAGCAAGGGATACATTGATTTTTAGCCCTTGCTTTAGCTTTACTACTAGATATATTTATGTAAATGAGATATATCAACCCCCCTGTACAGCTATGATCAGCTGTTCGGCTGAGATTTCCATGTTTTGTTACGGAAAGGTCGAAGATGATCGGTTGGTTCTTGTCACATGACCTGCGGTGCGCTCGCGGCATTCTGAAAAGTTGAGATGTTTTCATCTCGCCGCGGCACAGGCGCGCCGGAAAAAACAAGCGCGCCGCACCGCATGCACGTGCGTCCCTTCCGTTTTGCGCGCGGTTACCGCGCGCCCACATAGGATATAAAGAATATGCGCGATATGTGAACGTTAAAACGTCATTAAAAACTTCATTGTTCGGCAAAATTTATTCGGCCTTTTTACTTATTTTCGGCCGAATAATTTCGGTTGCCGAACATTCGGTGCATTCCTAACTACTATTATTATTTTCAAAATTGTCACACAGCTCTTTTCCATACAATAAAACGACAGAGGTATCAGCGTTCAAAAAACAGTAGGCAAAAAGTACCTAGATAATCTATGAATTCAGACATACTATACTACTATATAAGAAAGTATGCATATTTGGATGCAAGGAGTGTGTTGAATGTAAAAGAGCTATTTAGAAAAACATTTGATCTTTTTTTTGTTCCAAAAAAGTACAGCTTATAAGTTTAATATGACATGAAGGATAGTGAATAACAACATAATTTTCTACAAATTCTTTCAAACACAAAAGTAATGCATCTAATCAAGGTCTGCAATATGAGAGTGCAACCTCCGTCACACCGCAATGACAGAGGTGACAAATGAGGACAATGGCAAAAAAAAAAAGAAAAAAAGAAAAAGGGAATATCATGGTACGCGTTTAAACCATGGTTAAAACAGACAGACTGATATTACCATTGTACTTTTTGATTACTAAAAAAAACAGTGATGGCAACAGTGATGGTGTGGTTGAGAAAGTAGGAGGCAAATGCATAGGGGAATTGACCTTTCGCAAAGACCCGCCCCCTTTAGTTACTGTTGCCATGTCCGACAAGCCATGCGCTCTCACGCCACACATCATGTTCTCACAAAGTGAAAATACATCTCGGAGCAAAGAAGACACTGACAACGCGTCGACAGACAAGACAGAGCAGGTTACTTTTGATATGAAACAGTTACATATTTAATATATCGTCATTTTTTTTAAAGAAGTGACATGAATGAACATCAGAAGGAATGTTGTTTCAAGCGCACAATTTCTGAAGTTCAAGTTCACCAACGTTAATCTACTAACTCCCCTGACTGCTTTGTCAGACAAAATAGCGGATTCGGGCTTATGATTGGCCAGTTGGCCTGTCAATCAAACTGCTGGCGAAGGGTCAATGTATTTTTAACAACAGTTGTGAGCTACGTAGCTGTTAATCACTGGTGTATGCTTCAGCCTGCATTATTTCAACTTCTTTCATAAATAATCGTATTTAACAGTGAGAATCAAGGTGAGAAACTACATTACCCAAGATTCATAAAAACAAATCTCCATCAATCAGGGCTTTCTCTGAAATCGTGCATTATTTGAGGGAAAACCATAGTGGACATTATCGAGTGCACACATAATGCACCCTCATAAGTGTACAACTACGGCTAGCCACTAGACGAGAGAAGGTGCCCCCTGGAATATGACTACAATTTGACTTGGTGTTATTTAGTAGCGGTGCACACCACAACATAGATGAAAATTACTTTATCTGTTCTTTTAAGACTAAAGGCACAATAATCTTTTTCCAAAAGGGCTACAATAATAGGCTACGAACATTCAATGTTTATGTTGACATTTACATTTATTCATTTAGCAGACGCTTTTATCCAAAGCAACTTACAAGGGGAGCAATTAGGAGTTAGGTGTCTTGCTCAAGGGCACTTTAGTCATGGTATTGAAGGTGGAGAGAGTGCTGTTCATTCACAATCCCCACTTTCAATTCCTGCCGGCGTGGGAATCGAACCAGCAACCTTCAGATTACAAGCCAACTCCCTCACCATTAGGCCCACGCTGAGAATAAAGCAAGTTAAATGACTAATTAATGCTTGGGTGTTCCACATTTAATACTCTGCATTTATTTACAGTTGAATTTTCTGATCGATAGAGTCATAGGGAATAGTGAATGAGGGGGGTATAGGGGGCGATTTCGGATAGAGCCAAGCAAATCGCACCCAAAAACCTTTTCGCTCAGGCCTTAAACTCAATTTTATTTATATAGCACCATTGAAAACAATTGTTGACCAAGGCGCTGTACATTATATCAAGTATCATCAACATTTAGCACCATGTACAATCAATATTTTGAATCTTATTATTTCCATAATACTTTGTACATTTATATGTCCACACACATACACTGCCCGGGCAAAAATAAATAAATAAATAAATAAATAAAAAAGTCGCCGTTTATGTTATGTTCGGAAACGGTTCTTTTAATCCTAAAAGAAGATGGACATAATGTTGTGATGTTATTTCCATTAAGAGGCGCATCAGTTTTTGAACAAGATCTTGTATTGACAATCCAAGAGTCAAGCACTCTGTAAAGTCTCCTCCAGCACATCCCAGAGACTTACACTGAGGCTAAGGTCAGGACTCAGAGGTGCCAATTCCTACTTCACAATGATTCTTCATGCTCTCCGAACCATTTTTTCACAGTTTTAACCCTGATAAATATCGGCATTGTCATCCAGGAACATGGCCATGATACATCTTCCAACATGAAAAGCTACTCATCTTTTAGGGTTAAAAGAACCGTTTCCAAACATAAAACAAGCTACAAACATAATAATCTCTGTAATAATGATCCACTTTATGCCTATTAAAATCTAAACAGCGACTTTTTTTGACCAGGCAGTGTATAATGTATGAATAATGTTTAACAGTTTTTTTTTTTTATGTGTCCTTTTTTGACATCTGGAAAATTTATGCAATGCTTTCCTTAATTAAAGCCTTTTCGAACCTTAGTCTTTTGTCCAATATTGTGATTCAGCTCTTAGCTGGCTGCTTTTAGCGCTTTACCAAAGATTTTTTTAAAGATCCCAAAGGGAGAAATGAATGAGAAAAAAAAAAAATACTTCCAGAACCAAGGGAGCTGAAAAGTGGGCGGGCATTGTTGAACTCTTGACAGCTGTCACAGCACTATACATATAAAAATGAATAAATAAATATACAATCAATACGTCCTAGAAGTACCATAGTTTTTTAGCCAAGGGAGGGTATCATATATCATGAATTTCAGTACCATGGTAATACAACCTGATACATTGTATCACAGACCACAGCACTTATGGGCATCACAGGCGTTCCATTCATGCCTATAATGTCCAAAAATGCTGTCTAGTTAGGCAGTGCACTAGGTTCTGAGAGCCAGTACACAAAGAGCCATACAGCCATAACGCATGAATGGAAATCATGAATTTCTCGTTTCGCGCGAGAGAAAGTGGTTTTACATGTTAAAAACATGACATATTCCAATTGGTGAATCATATTTAACCTGTTGTCTGAAATACAAGCGATACGTTTGGCAAAAGTAAATGTGTAACTACCAATTAGAACCCAGCGAATAACACACAACTATAGTTAGTATATGAGCAGATAACTTACACTCTTATGAGCAGCTGTGAAACTCGTTCGAGCAGCGTTCGGTCTGCCTTGTGCTGGACTTTCAGCCCATCTCCCACAAACTTCCGACGGTCTGCCTATCCCGCAACTGACGGGTGGAGAGCGGAATTGCAAATCCTACTATGGCCAAGGTTCAGCTCATGAATGTTATTTAGTCAATGCTTACGTCGCTAGGTAACCTTCCTAGACTGTCCAATCATGTGTCTTTATTAAAAATCATGAGCCAAGCCTTCGGATGCAATTGGCTGCATTCAGCCAATCAATTAGGCCTATGTCAGGGAATGAAATTAATATTCATTATCCGAACCTTCCCCGTTGTAGGATTCATTCGAATTCGTGAACGTTGGCGGAAAAGGCCCCTTCTTTTCCGGTTATAGAGAAAAGGACGATGGGAATTGTAGTAATAAATAGAACGCTTGCTGTTCATTAATGTGTATATTACTTAAAGCATAATATTTCTCTTTTTTGAAAGTTTTACTGCAGTCAAGCATATGGTTATCCTATTTCAACATGTTAAAATGTTGATTTCTATTTCAAATAAATTAACTTCCTATTGAAGTGCACAAAAATATTAAGCAGCGAAACCCGTTGTCGACATTGATAATAATATGAAGCGTTATAAATAAAAGAGAACAAGTTATAACTGAAAATAAACCACCAAATAAGCATATTCAAACGATTTCTGACTGATCATGTAAAAACAAAACATCGCTTAATTATTCCAAACTTTTGATCTGTAATATACTGCTCCAGTACTTTTTAAAGGTACAGTTTTGGGGCAATAAGTGACTGAAGAAGGAAATAGTGCTGCATTGCTCAGTTTCAATATGGGAAAACCCCATTGTATTGTTCAGATGCACGTTTAAGATTTGAGGAGAGGTCATTAGAGGTTATAGTGACCTGCATCCAGACTGCATGCATTGAGATAAACACACACAAACAATGGAAACAGGCTGCAAAACTGGTCCAAACACAATTATTTCAATGCAATTATTACCTAAATGAATAGATAATACAGAATTTAATGCATTTATAGCTTAAACAATGCAAATGCATAGAGTATTATGCAAGGTGCATGGACAAACTGTTGAACACGGAACTGCTAATTGAATTTCTAGAACAACTAAATATGTAAACTCACACTGTTCTCAGTTATTTTTTTATATTTTTTTAACCCTTATGTGCTGTTCGGGATGTTTTCATCCACTATGGGGAATTTTTGAGTCTTAATTTGGCCATAACTTTCTCCGTGTTTCAGCAAATGGAATGATTTTTGGTGACAAAATCTTATTTTGACACATATTTTGGGAAAATGCTTTGAAAATGTTCAAAAACTCAACAGTACTCTGTGGGCAAATTCACGACCCTTTCGTTATGATTTTAACTGCTTTAAAAATGTATCAGATAAATATTTTTTTCAATTTTTTTTTGCTTAAATCTGTTAATCAACCTCAGTCCTGATCAAAACTACTAAATTTAAAAAAAAAAAATCAGGATTTTAACTCTTTAATTGTCAAATTCATAAATGATGTCACTGACTTGGGAAAAAACTTGTCAAAGATCAGAAACAACATTGGCTTTGATGCGTTGTTAGTTTTTGTGCAGCATCAGATTTTAACGTTTTAAAGAGTTAAAATCCTGATTTTTATTTTTTTTAAATGTAGTAGTTTTGATCAGGACTGAGGTTGATTAATAGATTTAAGCAAAAAATTTTGAAACAAAAATATTTATCTGATACATTTTTAAAGCAGTTAAAACAGCCACGAAAGGGTAGTGAAGTTGAACAATGCACAAGGGTTAACAATCATTAGGACACATTTCTCAATACTTGGGTCACTTTTTCAAAACTCCAAACCTTCAGCTTGGGACAACAGTTAATTTCACAATCAAAATGCACAAAAACTACCAAAACACTTCACACATGTCTCAAATCGAGATAGTCTTTCATAACACTAGCAAAGGCTATCATCCAACAAACAGACTTTTTCACCCATAAATCTCTAAGGTTTTCTTTGACATTGTCTGCTGTTTAGAATCCATTACAATAGTCTGTATGTTACATGATCACAGTACAAGTCCTGAGTTTTCCCTTTTTGTATAGATGCTAATGAAATTAAAAGACTAACACTTTTGTAGGTGTTCAGCTACATCTATATATCTGCTTAAATAGACAGTTATCTCCTTTATACGCAGGTGCAGAACGGCCGAGCTTCTTTCAGTGTTTTTCAAGCACATATGTTTTTCCCGATGCGAGGTGTCAACACCGAAAACTTTCATTGCCGCTAGTTCTTTGACGTTGGGTTGGTGTGTCCTAACACAACTCAACCAGGCCCCCTTTTTTTGGCAATGCATTAGGAGGGAGGTATTCAAATGAGTAATATTGTGACATGTACATTCCCGGGATAAAAACTACAGATTAAGAATACTGATAAAGAAACACTTACTGATATAGAGAATCCTTTTGTGGACTTTGTGCTTTGTAAATTTTCCAACCTTTTTCTTGCTCAAACAGCAACATTATAACACTACACATTGAACATATAAAAAAGCATGATAGGACCCCTTTAAAATCTTTTTCTGCTTTCTCATACTCACTTTCGAAAAAGAATATGTGGGTCAGGGGAAGTTAGTCGGGGGTCAAAGCAGCAGAGTAGCTTTATTTAAAGCATGGCGCAGGTCAAGGAGTCATGCAAGTAGCCTGTGGACGGCTGCTGTATATCCGCACTGTTCCACTGAGCATTTTCCAGCATGTATTGTGATCAGGATAGCTTTGTTTCCTCAGTGGCAGTTTGCCCATGTGAAAACACAGCACACCGCGTAAAGCATGCTTCCTCTTCCCTCAATTCGCAGCCCCTGAAAACAATAGCACTGCTGCACATTTCAAGCGGAGGGAAACTATTTTGAGGTTGCATGAGCCAAATGACGGCAGCCCACAGTGTTGACGTGGCCTGTCTGTCAGATCTAGGCATGAGAAATGAGATTTAAAAACAACATGATGCAATAACTGCTTCCTGCAAATTTTCAATTTCACAGTAACTGTCAGAGATTGGAGGTGGTAGCGGTAACATTTTGGTATGGGGAACACATATTCACTATTAACTATGACTTTTGCCTAAATAAACTCTTAATTTACTGCTTATTAATAGTTAGAAAAGTAGTTGTTGTAGCATTTATGTTTTGGCATGGGGTAGGATTAAGGAACATGCAGACTGAGGCATTCATATGTGCTTTATAAATACTATTAAACAGCCAATATTCAAGTTAATAAGAAACTACACTCAAAAAAAATATTTCTGTGTAAACATAAGTTTTATGTAATTTAATTACATAGCAATTTTCCATCCTTTTGGATTACATAGTTTTAGCGTAAACAAACTAATAAACTTAATGTGATTCATATTTGTCAGTCATACGTAAATGAAATAGGTACGATTTCTGTAATAGTTGAGTATATGAATAGTGAGGGATTAAATCAGTTGATTTCATCAGTTGTAGTTCTTGTGTTTCTCTGTCCTTCGGTGATTCTGCTTGTTAACAGCAGGTGTTCATCAATAATGCTCAATCATCACTTAATGATCTCTTTAACTCTGACACTGCTTCAACGGTGCTTTAACTCAGTAGTGCGCACACACATGACCACTAAACAGTGTTCATTAACCTGTGAACTATTACATAAATCTTACCTATTTCATTTACGTATGAGTGAGAAATATGAATCACATTAAGTTTATTAGTTTTTTTTTAATGCTAAAACTATGTAATCCAAATGGATGGAAAAGTGCTATGTATTTAAATGACATAAAACTGAAATATTTTTTTGAGTGTAGTTAACAATTGACAATTGTTCCCCAGACTAAAGTGTTATCGTGATAGCATGTGTAATGTGCTAAACTGTTTGCATGAAATTCCTGGATGAGCTTCTACAATAACACATATTGTAAAACAAAACAAAAAACATATTGTATCCCACAATGCTTCAATTTTGCCAAAATAGACTAGGTTTGAAACTGTCCAGAGTATGAATTTTATGAGGTTATTTTACTATTCAACATCGGAGTCTGAAACTTGCAAACTTGTGAATCCTACTATGGTGAAGGTTTGGTTAATGAATATTAACTGAATTCCCTGACATAGTCTTAATTGACCCTTCTCCTGCAGTTTGATTGACAGGCGATCTGACCAATCAGAACCCCGAATCTGCCGTTTTGTCCGACAAAGCAGTCTGGGGAGTTAGTAGATTAACGTTGGTCAACTTGAACTTGAAAAATTGTGTGTGCTCATGTCTTTCAGCGGTTGAAACAACATTCCTTCTGATCTTCATTCATGTTTATTTGAAGCTATAAATGAACTAGAAAGAAGAGATGATCGGTTGGAGCTACAGCGATCTGTCACTAAAGAGCGACGATACGGTATTTACTCTTTAAACTTCTTAAAAAAATTACAATATTTTAAATATGAAACTGTTTCATATCAAAGTAACCTGCTCTGTCTTGTCGACACGTTGTCAGTGTCCTCTTTACACCGCGACGAGAGAGCGCATGGCTTGTCGGACATAGCAGCAGTTACTAACGGGGGCGGGTCTTTGCGAAGGGTCAGTTGATTGGCTGAATGCAGGCATAGGAATGTGGCAGGTGTTAGTCAGCTGCCGAAATGTCGAATCCAATTGCAGAAAAGGCTTGGATTAATAAAGAAATGTAACTGGATGCTCTAGTACTGTTACCTAGTGATGTCAGCATGATCTAATTAATATTCATGAGCTAAACCTTGGTCATAGTAGGATTTGCTATCTGCGCAAAAGATTTATTTATAAGAAATGTAAAAATAAAATAACTAGTCCAAGAAAATATATTCACAAATATAAATCTGGACAAAAAAACACAATAAATAATAGCAAAAAAGTGCAATAATGATCCTATTTGTGATGCAGGTTGTCTTATATCATGAATCTTTACAAATTTGGACCTTTATTTTTACTTTGCATCTTTGTTCTTTGTATTATTACTTTCTATCATTCGTATTTTTTCAGTTAGTAATTTCAAAATCTACACTTTTAGGTCTGTATACATTTATGCTTTAGATTTATTGCAGTACTTGTCTTTTCTTTTTTTGTTGGAAATGAAAAAAAATATATCTAGCCATTTTTATATATATTTTTTTCAATTCTGTTAAGCTATATGGGCATAAATTGTATTTACCCGCAGTAGAGTCGCTCACAAGCTGCACACAATAAATTCCTGCTTCATCGCTGCTTTATAGTTTACAATGGATTGTACACTAGGTTAAAATGCTGGGTTTTATCCTTTTATCTTTGCAAGAACTTTAAGTCATATAAACTAAGTGTTTCTGTGCTATTTTTAGTTCTGTTGATTAAATAAAGCATCAATAATTAAACACTCATATCCAGCATGTGCATTACTTATGTATAATGCAATGACTCTAAGGGCATAAATAGTACATAGCTGTTATTAGACATAGCCGTTCACCATATATGAACATGAAATATACAAAACCATTTTGAACTTAGGTATAATCCATTAATATATTTACAAAGAAATGGATTCATATTAGTTTTATTTAACAGCAAAAAGCCCAGGCAGATGCAACATCAAAATGGGAATGCCAGAGCAAAGGTCACCAGGATGGGCGGAAAAAGGCCTTCAATCTGAAACGGCTGTTAAAAATAAAAAATTATTAGAATATTAGAAAATTGTAACTTTATTTTAAAGAAGCATATGTCATAAAGTCTATTGTTTTCATCACAGAGCGATCAACATTTTCTTGTTATAACTATCTGATTTTTGAAAAGATAATAATTTACTAATAATGTTTAGACTACAACTACAAAAAGTATTATTATTATTTTATTATTTATATCAACATCATGACTATTATACTTAACTAAAACTAATACCATAAAACTATTTTGTTGCTTGAAATAAAATTAAATAAATGTTATTTATTTTATTTAAGGTGTTTGCCAAGACTACACTTCTCATTTCCATTTAGTGTATATATATATCATTTAAGTTCATTTTGTTCCTCATTATTGTACACACAACACCCCATTTTGACAGAAAAACACAGAATTCTTGACATTTTTGCAGATTTATTAAAAATAAAAACTGAAATATCACATGGTCCTAAGTATTCAGACCCTTTGCTCAGTATTTAGTGGAAATGCCCTTTTGATCTAATACAGCCATGAGTCTTTTTGGGAAAGATTCAACAAGTTTTTCACATCTGGATTTGGGGATCAGATCCTCTGCCTTTCCTTCTTGCAGATCCTCTCCAGTTCTGTCAGGTTGGATGGTAAACATTGGTGGACAGCCATTGTTTTGGTCTCTCCAGAGATGCTCAGTTGGGTTTAAGCTCAGCTCTTGCTGGGCCATTCAAGAACAGTCACAGAGTTGTTGTGAAACCACTCCTTCATTAATTTAGCTGTGTGCTTAGGGTCATTCTCTTGTTGGAAGGTAAACCTTCAGCCCAGTCTGAGGTCCTGAGCACTCTGGAGAAGGTTTTCGTCCAGGATATCCCTGTACTTGGCCGCATTCATCTTTCCCTCGATTGCAACCAGTCGTTCTGTCCCTGCAGCTGAAAAACACCCCCACAGCATGATGCTGCCACCACCATGCTTCACTGTTGGGACTGTATTGGACAGGTGATGAGCAGTGCCTGGTTTTCTCCACACATACCACTTAGAATTAAGGCCAATAAATTCTATCTTGGTCTCATCAGACCAGAGAATCTTATTTCTCTAGTCCTTCAGGTGTTTTTTTTTTAGCAAACTCCATACAAGCTTTCTTGCACTGAGGAGAGGCTTCCGTCGGGCCACTCTGCCATAAAGCCCCGACTGGTGGAGGGCTGCAGTGATGGTTGACTTTCTACAACTTTCTCCCATCTCCCTATTGCATCTCTGGAGCTCAGCCACAGTGATCTTTGGGTTCTTCTTTACCTCTCTCACCAACGCTCTTCTCCCCCGATAGCTCAGTTTGGCCGGACGGCCAGCTCTAGGAAGGGTTCTGGTCATCCCAAACATCTTCCATTTAAGCATTATGGAGGCCACTGTGCTCTTAAGAACCTTAAGTGCAGCAGAGATTTTTTGTAACCTTGGCCAGATCTGTGCCTTGCCACAATTCTGTCTCTGAGCTCTTCAGGCAGTTCCTTTGACCTCATGATTCTCATTTGCTCTGACATGCACTGTGAGCCTAAGGTGTAGACAGGTGTGTGGCTTTCCTAATCAAGTCCAATCAGTATAATCAAACACAGCTGGACTCAAATGAAGGTGTAGAACCATCTCAAGGATGATTAGAAGAAATGGACAGCACCTGAGTTAAATAAATGAGTGTCACAGCAAAGGGTCTGAATACTTAGGACCATGTGATATTTCAGTTTTTAATTTTTAATAAATCTGCAGAAATGTCAAGAATTCTTTTTCTGTCAATATGGGGTGCTGTGTGTACATTAAAAAGATTTTGGAACGCTTAAAAGATTTTAGCAAATGGCTGCAATATAACAAAAAGTGAAAAATTTAAGGGGGCCAGAATACTTTCCATACACACTGGTATATATTTAAACAGTTATTTGCCAATAACTATTTAATCTGGCAGTGTTCAGAGGCTTGTTGCATGAAGCTAAAAAACTCAAAGAGTTTCATAGGTTTAGATTTGACTAAAACATACAAATCAAACCTGGTTTTTAAATCAGGTTCAGTTCTCAGGTTTAGGCTCACAATGTTTTCTGTCATTCTTTATGTCATTTTCTGTCAACTCAGTGTCAGAGTTACAGTATATTCTTGCCATGTTTCTTTGTGTTTTGGTTCTGTCTTGACCCAGTTTCTCAACATGTTTGATTAGTTATCCCATTCACCTATTCTGTTAATTAACTCATTAGTTCCCTCTTTTATTATAGTATTTGTACTCCCTGTTTCTTTCAGTTGGTTGTCAATGTTCAGTTCAGTTTGGTCAATGTTTGACGTCTGTGTAGCTCTGGAGTATTCTGTTTATCTCCTACCTTTCCCTATTCATTTCTAAATAAAGTCTGTTTCATTTGACTCTCATTCATTGTACGCTCCATGCACTCACATTACATAACACCTCAGGGTTGTATCCACAGTTTGTGGTTAAATCTGTTTTGCACCTGAAAGTGTTACATGCTGTGAGCAGCCAATAACACGGAACATGGAGAGCATCGGTTTGATTCACTTCTCATGAGAGAGCCGGTGCTAAAAACCAATCCACCTTCTTTAGCCCTAAAAAACAGAGTTTGCTTAAACTAATCTCAAACTTACGTGCATAGGAACTGAAACCGGCTTCATGCAACAGGCCTCAGACTATCCTGTTCAAACTGATTATCGCAGTGTCTCTAGTTTTCTTTGTTTTAGTTCAGTCTGTTTGAGTGTTGGTATACCTTGCTCCTACAGAGGCCTTTGCATAAGCCAAACTCTTGATTGACAGGCCCACTGCTGTGCTCTTGCCACTCGCCGTTGGCAAAGCTTTGCACTGTGATTTGATAATACACTGATCGATCAGGCCTCATACAGTATAGACGGCTTACTATGGAAGACTGCGATACAGCAGGATCCCAGTGTCTTAACCTCTACACAAACAGAGAGAGAGAGAGATGATAAGACAGAAGGAAGATGAGAGAAGATGCAATATCTCTTAAAGGAATAGTTCATCCAAAAGGTGCATGAATAATGGCAATATTCTGGGTAAACTCTATCTTCACATTCACAAATTTACATAATAGAGATGTACATTTGTAAATGTAAAGCTATCAATGTCAATACATTGATTTCTCCATCTGAAAGTGGGTACTTAAGACATAATAAGGTACAAATCATTGTGAAAAAGAATTAGAATACTTTTAAAATAAGGGCTGAAATAAGGTTTTGTCATTTTAAAGAATATACTTGAGTGCTAACTGAGTATAATGTTTTTGGACAGTTAATTTACAATTACATGAAAATATACTCGAGTTTAAATTTTATTAAATGCGATTAGTTGCAAACTTAAGTGCATCTTTATATGTAATTTCACAATTGCCTCTATAGTCTTTGAAATATGGTTAAAGTATGTACTGACAAGCATTTGCTAAACAAAAATACTCTTTAATGTTAGTTCTTTTTCATTTCTTTACTACATATTAAAATGTATTCATAATTACAGTACATTTCAAATATTTTTATGAAATATATTTGATTTAAAATATAATCATTTTAAATGCAATATCAAGTAATGCTCTACAGTTAAAATTATAAACAAATACTTTAATCTGATATTACAAAAAAAACAGTCATACAAGTTTACTCTCTTTAAATACACTTAAGTGGGCTTTTATTTCATTTGTATATTACCTGCAAGTACAGGTTTTTTTGACATACTTTAAGTACACTTCAAGTGCACATTCAATACGATTATGTGCCCTAGGGTATATGAACTTGTGAGTACTCTAACCTCAATGGAGAAGTTGTACGTATCTGATTTGCCCATTTTAGCAGCTTGGAGAAGAAAGTAAAAACCACAGAGGCTGACGGTTTGAGTGCAGCTCTCCTGTTCCTGTACAGTGACACAGTGAAAAACACATAATGAAACACACAAAATACAGGCCTACAAGCAAGTAAAACAAGAAACGCATAATACATTAAAAATGGATTGAATTTTGTCATATTGTAACAACAGTAATAGTGAGTGATTGAAGGATAGAAAAGGAAATGGGCATAACGCATCTGTGTTTAAGTGTCAGAAATTGTGTCGCACCCTATCAAACATCATTCCAAACCGGATGGCTTGTTTGGAGAAGTCAGTCACAACTATGTCACCCCCGCTGTAAAGCTATAGAGAAAAAAAAAAACATATTTACCATGAAACTAGTGAATTAGTTCTCACTTGTTACTAAAAAAATCAATATGACTTTGAAACAAGCAGTTCATGAATTAAGTATGGCATCGGATCTGGAGTGATGGGTACGTGGTGTTGCGTTTGAGGTCTCTATATGCTCACGGTGTGATAGTGGTTAGACAGGATGCTCAGCAGCCAGGATTCAGGAAGCACTCTGATGTTCTGCAGCTCCTGCAGATGCTGCCCTGAGACATGAACATACATAAAAAACACAACTCAAATATAGTTTTGGGTTGCAAACTAAAAGTAGCAACACTACTAACGACTAACACTAGTAACAAGCTACATTTCTTAACAAATATCATGTGTTTAATTGACAAGACCTGCGAATTCTGTTTTTTTTTTAATGGAATATTGCAGTATCTATCATAAATGATTTATCAATGCACACCATCATTATTAGTTTTAAATTCAGGTGCACTCATAATCTTGCAGCGACATTTCTTCTCTGATGACACGTTTTCTGCGTGTTCACAGAACGTAAACCACAACGTTCCAACAATTCCTGATGGACAAAATCAAGTCCCACCCTACATTTTTTCTTATCTGAGAAGCGTTTCACTTTGATATATGTAACAATAGGGAAGGAAAGACTATTGCAACTTAATGCAGACTTTAAGAATTTCTAAAGATCCATAATCCTGCTCATGAGCCAGCGCCGCTAATAATTGTTTCCAAACAGGTTTCCCCACAGATTGACACCATCTTTTCAGGCAAATAGGTATTCTGAATGTAAAATTGACATGCACTCAAATAAACATATTTTCGTTCATCTTCGGAACACAAATTAAGATATTTTTGATGAAATCTGATATGACTCATCCATATGTAACCCCTCTACCTGGGTCCTACTCGACCCGCTTCGAGCGGGCTTTGAACCCGGGTCTTCCGGCATGGGAGTCGGACGCTCCAACAAGGAAGCTAAAGGCTGCAACCCCTAGCGTCTGTCGCTAGAGCGTCTCTTGAGGTCAGAGGAGTGAGGTTTACTCGCACAGCAACTACTAGCTGGCCTCCGTTACACTCACCCCCCTAAACCTCACTCCTGTCCAGGTCACGGCACCAATGTAACCCCTCTACCCGGGTCCTACTCGACCCGCTCCGAGCGGGCTTCAAACCCGGGTCTTCCGGCATGGGAGTCGGATGCTCCAATAAGGAGGCTAAAGGCTACAACCCGTAGCATCTCTTGTGTGAGGTTTACTCGCACAGCAACTACTAGCTGGCCTCCATTACACAGAGACAGCAATTTAACAAGTTTGGAGGTTCAGAAAGGTACTAAAGACATTGTTTAAAAAGAAAAAACTCAACCTTGGTTCAACCTTAATTCAAACCGACGAGAATACTTTTTGAGCGCCAAAAAAAAAATTGTAATGAAGGGCTAGTCAACGGATGAGATCCAAAAGCAGGCTTTATTGGAAAGCAGGATGGTATGGTCGAATATCATCAAAGAGGAATGGTAGAGACAAAACAAAGATGAGGTGATACAGCAGGCACAGATCAGGACAGGCAGATAATGTTCACAAACGGTGATCCAGGCAGACAGTGTCATACACGATAAATCCAACAGGGAAATAACGCTCAGAGTTGTACCAGACAGGAAACAATACTTCACAAGGAGGAAGTGGGTGAGTGGTGTTTTTATAGTGGAGAGATAGGGTGCAGCTGGTGTGGTAAACAGTGATTGGTGAATGAGATGCAGCTGGTGCAGTGATCAGTGACTGGGTGAGGGGCTTATGGGAAATGTAGTGTGGTGAGAGAGTCCGTGAAAAGGAAGGGCGACATCTGGTGGTAAGTGGATGAAGAATGACAGACCGGATTCATTACAAAAATAATGACTTTACTCAACAATATCACTCTTCTGTGTCACATTGTTTACGTCCAGCACTAGTACCTTTCTGGACCTTGAAAGTGGTGGTTAAATTGCTGTCTATTTTCATCAAAAATATCTTAATTTGTGGTCCGAAGAGGAACAAAGGTCTTACGGGTGTGGAACGACATGAGCGTGAGTAATTAATGAAAGAATTTTCCTTTTTGGCTAACTTAACCCTTTAACTAATTTTCAACAGTCAGAATGAATCCAATCCAATTTCAGATTCCGAAAGTTCTGTTTATATGAACTCAAACTTTTGGGATCCAATTGAAAAAACAGTCATGTTCTATAGTTTAATTCTTTCTTATTGATCTGATTACTTCAGGTCTACACCCCCCCTTCCAATCAGCTCAGCTGCCTTTCAGTCTTTTCAGTGCGAAAGAGTCAATGTGAGTACTAACTTATTTTGGTTACATGCTAGAACTCATCTGTTTTTAATTTTATGGTCCCCAAAAAATATCTCAAAGTATCTTCTTTTGTGTTCCACAGATGAAAGTAAGTCAAGTTTGGTACGTCATGATGGTGACCACATGATATCAAAATGTTCTTTTTTGGATGAACTTATCTCTTAAGATCGACAAAATGGCACACGTCAGTAACATGGCTGTGTGTTTGTGAGGCGTTTTCTGAATAGCTGATAGTGTGGCCATGT
This sequence comes from Opsariichthys bidens, assembly GCA_037194245.1. Classification (NCBI taxonomy): domain Eukaryota; kingdom Metazoa; phylum Chordata; class Actinopteri; order Cypriniformes; family Xenocyprididae; genus Opsariichthys; species Opsariichthys bidens. The sequence continues at coordinate 7,568,239 of CM074309.1, forward strand.
CTGTTGGATGGGAGTGTGACACAATCACATGCTGGGTGAGTGTTGGAGATCCAGTGGATGTGGTTCTGATTGTGTCCATGACGTGAGCCTGTAGCTGGGACGCACTGTTTGTCAGATATACACATTACTCTGCCAAACAGTCTGTTTTCGTTTAAGCTAACGGTGGGGTGCAACAATATTCAGAGATTTGGGGAAAAATCAAAGATATATGCTTGGTTTTAAGGCTCATTTTAATGCTGTAGATGGTGTTAGTTTGTGAGCTTGTGAAAAACCTATGTGTACTATTCATTAAGCATCCAAAAACTTACATTCAGTTATGCCATGCATACGAAGAGCTTGGAAGATAGTGATGTATTTTTGACCCTGAGGCTGTTCCAAGAAAACAGCCGTTTCCCTGAAACAGACAGATAGATGATGGAGGGAGTCATTAAAACAGCATATGTGTATGAAACTTGCTAAGCCGTATCCAGGTCATCTCAAAAAGAATTTGCTGCACAAATGAAGTCATTGAATTATTGTAATGTCCTCTGTAAATGGGGTTTTTACTGACTGGAATTATACTAATGGACCCTGTGTGTTGTGCTCTTGATAATAGCTGTAAATGGTTTGATGAGGGTTATGTACCTGGAGAAGAAGTGGATGATGGTGCTATGGGCAGGTAGGGTATCTCTGAGGGGGTTTAACTTCACGTACAGCCAGTACAGCACTGCTCTCAAGACCTCATACTCATTAGATGCAAACAGTCTAGACAGAGAGAGCTTAATAGTTTCCTGCTGATTTACTCCATCTGCTCATTTTTGATGCGTTTAATAGTCATAAACTACGCCGAAGGTTATTTCAAGTTCAGAAAAGTGCTTTAAAAAACACCCAAAGGAAAAAGAATGGCACATTTTATTTTGGATAAAGGAAAAAGTTGACCTTTACGAACTTTTGCAGAGTGTCATTACAATTTCCCCATTACTATGAAGGGATATTTTTAGTATTTGTTGCAATGTATTTATTTTATACTGATGTAAAGAATAATAATAAAAAAAAGTTTGCAGACAGGACTATTTTCATAAGATAAATGTATGACTTTTCATGATAAAGAATCTAATGCAAATTAGTCCTGTCAATAAAAAGAATTATAAACAAACTCAAAAGTAAAGCAACCTGATGCATTGCAGATTTGGGATGAAAATGGCTTCATATTCTTTATGCAAAAGCCTTTCCTAATGTGATTTGTCAGTGATACTCTTGAAAAGATGAAGAGCGTAAGAAAAGTATGAGACCTTGGACTACGCAGGGTCTTCAGCAGGAGGTCAAAAGGCAAATCTTTGAGTTTTATGTGGAAAGAAAGTTCGGTCACTAGGAACAGCTCCAACCAGCGCTCACATGCTCTCTGGAGAAAAGTCTCTTTAAACTGAAAAATACAGAAAGAGGTTAATAGACAATAAATACAGAGCTGAATACAGAGCTCCCCCTATTGGTCATTTAAGGAACAATAGAACAGGATTGAATAGGAACAGGAATATGATACATTTTTTATTATACTTTTATAACACCAACAACAATAAATAGTTACCTTGCAAGACGCTTGATGAAAGCTGCACACATTCGAAGACGAGATATGAGTCAACATCTCTTTAAGACACCTGTTAATCAAATCCATCAGCCTCAAATGGATATAATATTTGAAATATCATACAACGCTGTGGATTCATTCTGAAACTAAACATGTAAGCATCCGTAACTGTGCGTAAAGTTTGATTTGCACAAACAATTACGAATTGACGCACCCATGTCCAAAGAAGATTTGGACTGTGATGGAATCCATGCTGTAATTTAAACTCCGCAGGGTGGAACCGGTTGATCTTATATGAAAAATATCTTTCGAATAAATGCAGTGACTGTCTACAGTGCCAAAAATCACATCCAGTTCCACCCAACATCCTGGATATGAATTAATCAAAGACTGCACAAAACAAACTTCTCTAGAGACCTGGGTGTTGCCTTAAGGACTTCTGGATCAGTTTATTACTTAATATGCCACATACACACATACGCATACACACACACACACCCACACATACATACATATATATATATATATCAGGGGCAAGGAAAGCCATTTTACAAAAATAAAACAACAGGAATATTACAAAATGTGACTGTCATAATCGTGTCCATGTTCTTCTGTTTATTCTGTTCCCCAGTCCTGTCTATTATCTTATGTTCCTTGTTTTGTGTTCAGTTCCGTCACGTGTTCAGTATTCTTTGCGTTGTCTTCGTTTGTTTCGTCATCTGTCTAGTGTTCTGTTTAATATTCATCAGTCCTGTCATATTGTCACATGGCCTTTGTTTTGGTTCTGTCACATGTTCTCTGTGTTTTTCTCCCGCCTGTCATTGTGTCATTATTAGTTCATCGTTACCACCTGTGTCTCGTAATCAGTTATGTCTGTCACCTGTGCCCCGCAAATCACCCTATTGTGTTCATCTGTATTTATTCCCTCCGTGTCTGTCCAGTCCTGGTCAGTTCTTAACGTTACATGCGTGTTATCGTTCCGTGTATTCATGTCTCCAGTTGATTATTAAAACGAATTATATTGAAGCTAACTCCTTGTTCCTGATCCTTCCAAACCATGGTGTTACAGTGACATTAAAAAGTGTATAAGTTTGTCATTTTTCTAAAATAACACTGTCCGACCGTGACACCCGCAGGTAAAGTTAAATCAGGAGGCTTGCCTCCTCTCAGCCCATAGAGATTTAAAACAGCCCCTAAAGCTTGCGGTGGGTTTAGTGTGGGGTGATTGAGAATGAATGGAGAAAAGTCACGTGAGAGGAGGCATTGCCACCATCATGCTTTGATTGGATGTGATTGATTATGATTAGCATTGATTGGTTCACGCGATAAATACTGGCTCTTTTTTCCGGCTGCCGCTTCAGTCAAGATGATGGCATTAATTCGAAGAATAACTAAAAATTATGTAAACAGCTCACTCACTTAGATATCACCACTTTATGTCACATCAAAATCAAACTTGAAAAGACCCGAACACATGATGACTGTTTTTTTTAATGAGCAATCAGCTTGGTGAAATTAAAGATACCAAGATCTTGTTGTTGTTTACCAAGCATTACTGATGATCCAAAAACAAGTTGACTTTTAAAAAGGAAAGCTTAACATCAATACACAAATAAAATATATTGCTTAAATTATTTCTGCCTTTAGTTATTATTTTGGAATAAATGTAAAATTGTTTAAAATACTAACCTGATGAGATTGACTTGGTTTTAAGAAACAGAACATTAATTACGTTGTGAATACACAAGATATTGTTTTTGATTTAATGTAAAGTAATGTTCATTTAACCGGGAAAATGTGGCAACGTAAAGTGTAACTGGGACATGAATTTACATTTGATTTATTCAAAACTGTGAGGACTTTGCCTCCTCATTTCACCCCTGATTGAATCTGCCAAATTTGAAGACGTTAATACTCACTTCTGGAAGAGGTTTGACATCCTCAGCAATGCAGCAGTGGAGAGTATGGCCTCTCCCCATTCATCAGGGCGTTCCTCGGGGTCATACAGTGTACGCAGGGCAAAAGACAACGCTGGAACACAAGAGAGATTCTTATATAATTGTATCACTCCTTAACTGTCACTGTACACTGTTAAAAAAAATTACTGTAAATTTTACAGTATAATACTGGCAGCAGGGTTGCAAGCCAGTTACTGTAAATTTTACAGTAGTGTTACTGTAATTTAATTTACAGAATTTCCCTGTATTCTCTGATTACAGTAAATAACTGTATTTTTTTAAATTATGAAGGGTCAATTTACAGCAATATTCTGTAAATTTGAGTCAAACCAACACGTGACCCCAGAATGCATTGCAGTTTACAGCATTATGCTGTATTATTAAAAAAACAGCCAGCGGCTGTAAAATAACGCTGTAATTTTTACAGTAATTCATACAGTGCACTGTTAAAAAATTACTGTAAATTTTACAGTATAATACTGGCAGCAGGGTTGCCAGCCAGTTACTGTAAAATTTACAGTAGTGTTACTGTAATTTAATTTACAGAATTTCCCTGTATTCTCTGATTACAGTAAATAACTGTATTTTTTTAAATTATGAAGGGTCAATTTACAGCAATATTCTGTAAATTTGAGTCAAACCAACACGTGACCCCAGAATGCATTGCAGTTTACAGCAATATGCTGTATTATTAAAAAACAGCCAGCGGCTGTAAAATAACGCTGTAATTTTTACAGTAATTCATACAGTGCACTGTTAAAAGATTACTGTAAATTTTACAGTATAATACTGGCAGCAGGGTTGCCAGCCAGTTACTGTAAAATTTACAGTAGTGTTACTGTAATTTAATTTACAGAATTTCCCTGTATTCTCTGATTACAGTAAATAACTGTATTTTTTTAAATTATGAAGGGTCAATTTACTGCAATATTCTGTAAATTTGAGTCAAACCAACACGTGACCCCAGAATGCATTGCAGTTTACAGCAGTATGCTGTATTATTAAAAAACAGCCAGCGGCTGTAAAATAACACTGTAATTTTTACAGTAATTCATACAGTGCACTGTTAAAAAATTACTGTAAATTTTACAGTATAATACTGGCAGCAGGGTTGCCAGCCAGTTACTGTAAAATTTACAGTAGTGTTACTGTAATTTAATTTACAGAATTTCCCTGTATTCTCTGATTACAGTAAATAACTGTATTTTTTTAAATTATGAAGGGTCAATTTACAGCAATATTCTGTAAATTTGAGTCAAACCAACACGTGACCCCGGAATGCATTGCAGTTTACAGCAATATGCTGTATTATTAAAAAACAGCCAGCGGCTGTAAAATAACGCTGTAATTTTTACAGTAATTCATACAGTGCACTGTTAAAAAATTACTGTAAATTTTACAGTATAATACTGGCAGCAGGGTTGCCAGCCAGTTACTGTAAAATTTACAGTAGTGTTACTGTAATTTAATTTACAGAATTTCCCTGTATTCTCTGATTACAGTAAATAACTGTATTTTTTTAAATTATGAAGGGTCAATTTACAGCAATATTCTGTAAATTTGAGTCAAACCAACACGTGACCCCAGAATGCATTGCAGTTTACAGCAGTATGTTGTATTATTAAAAAACAGCCAGCGGCTGTAAAATAACGCTGTAATTTTTACAGTAATTCATACAGTGCACTGTTAAAAAATTACTGTAAATTTTACAGTATAATACTGGCAGCAGGGTTGCCAGCCAGTTACTGTAAAATTTACAGTAGTGTTACTGTAATTTAATTTACAGAATTTCCCTGTATTCTCTGATTACAGTAAATAACTGTATTTTTTTAAATTATGAAGGGTCAATTTACTGCAATATTCTGTAAATTTGAGTCAAACCAACACGTGACCCCGGAATGCATTGCAGTTTACAGCAGTATGCTGTATTATTAAAAAACAGCCAGCGGCTGTAAAATAACGCTGTAATTTTTACAGTAATTCATACAGTGCACTGTTAAAAAATTACTGTAAATTTTACAGTATAATACTGGCAGCAGGGTTGCCAGCCAGTTACTGTAAAATTTACAGTAGTGTTACTGTAATTTAATTTACAGAATTTCCCTGTATTCTCTGATTACAGTAAATAACTGTATTTTTTTAAATTATGAAGGGTCAATTTACAGCAATATTCTGTAAATTTGAGTCAAACCAACACGTGACCCCAGAATGCATTGCAGTTTACAGCAATATGCTGTATTATTAAAAAACAGCCAGCGGCTGTAAAATAACGCTGTAATTTTTACAGTAATTCATACAGTGCACTGTTAAAAAATTACTGTAAATTTTACAGTATAATACTGGCAGCAGGGTTGCCAGCCAGTTACTGTAAAATTTACAGTAGTGTTACTGTAATTTAATTTACAGAATTTCCCTGTATTCTCTGATTACAGTAAATAACTGTATTTTTTTAAATTATGAAGGGTCAATTTACTACAATATTCTGTAAATTTGAGTCAAACCAACACGTGACCCCAGAATGCATTGCAGTTTACAGCAGTATGCTGTATTATTAAAAAACAGCCAGCGGCTGTAAAATAACACTGTAATTTTTACAGTAATTCATACAGTGCACTGTTAAAAAATTACTGTAAATTTTACAGTATAATACTGGCAGCAGGGTTGCCAGCCAGTTACTGTAAAATTTACAGTAGTGTTACTGTAATTTAATTTACAGAATTTCCCTGTATTCTCTGATTACAGTAAATAACTGTATTTTTTTAAATTATGAAGGGTCAATTTACAGCAATATTCTGTAAATTTGAGTCAAACCAACACGTGACCCCGGAATGCATTGCAGTTTACAGCAATATGCTGTATTATTAAAAAACAGCCAGCGGCTGTAAAATAACGCTGTAATTTTTACAGTAATTCATACAGTGCACTGTTAAAAAATTACTGTAAATTTTACAGTATAATACTGGCAGCAGGGTTGCCAGCCAGTTACTGTAAAATTTACAGTAGTGTTACTGTAATTTAATTTACAGAATTTCCCTGTATTCTCTGATTACAGTAAATAACTGTATTTTTTTAAATTATGAAGGGTCAATTTACAGCAATATTCTGTAAATTTGAGTCAAACCAACACGTGACCCCAGAATGCATTGCAGTTTACAGCAGTATGCTGTATTATTAAAAAACAGCCAGCGGCTGTAAAATAACGCTGTAATTTTTACAGTAATTCATACAGTGCACTGTTAAAAAATTACTGTAAATTTTACAGTATAATACTGGCAGCAGGGTTGCCAGCCAGTTACTGTAAAATTTACAGTAGTGTTACTGTAATTTAATTTACAGAATTTCCCTGTATTCTCTGATTACAGTAAATAACTGTATTTTTTTAAATTATGAAGGGTCAATTTACTGCAATATTCTGTAAATTTGAGTCAAACCAACACGTGACCCCGGAATGCATTGCAGTTTACAGCAGTATGCTGTATTATTAAAAAACAGCCAGCGGCTGTAAAATAACGCTGTAATTTTTACAGTAATTCATACAGTGCACTGTTAAAAAATTACTGTAAATTTTACAGTATAATACTGGCAGCAGGGTTGCCAGCCAGTTACTGTAAAATTTACAGTAGTGTTACTGTAATTTAATTTACAGAATTTCCCTGTATTCTCTGATTACAGTAAATAACTGTATTTTTTTAAATTATGAAGGGTCAATTTACAGCAATATTCTGTAAATTTGAGTCAAACCAACACGTGACCCCGGAATGCATTGCAGTTTACAGCAATATGCTGTATTATTAAAAAACAGCCAGCGGCTGTAAAATAACGCTGTAATTTTTACAGTAATTCATACAGTGCACTGTTAAAAAATTACTGTAAATTTTACAGTATAATACTGGCAGCAGGGTTGCCAGCCAGTTACTGTAAAATTTACAGTAGTGTTACTGTAATTTAATTTACAGAATTTCCCTGTATTCTCTGATTACAGTAAATAACTGTATTTTTTTAAATTATGAAGGGTCAATTTACAGCAATATTCTGTAAATTTGAGTCAAACCAACACGTGACCCCAGAATGCATTGCAGTTTACAGCAATATGCTGTATTATTAAAAAACAGCCAGCGGCTGTAAAATAACGCTGTAATTTTTACAGTAATTCATACAGTGCACTGTTAAAAAATTACTGTAAATTTTACAGTATAATACTGGCAGCAGGGTTGCCAGCCAGTTACTGTAAAATTTACAGTAGTGTTACTGTAATTTAATTTACAGAATTTCCCTGTATTCTCTGATTACAGTAAATAACTGTATTTTTTTAAATTATGAAGGGTCAATTTACAGCAATATTCTGTAAATTTGAGTCAAACCAACACGTGACCCCAGAATGCATTGCAGTTTACAGCAATATGCTGTATTATTAAAAAGCAGCCAGCGGCTGTAAAATAACGCTGTAATTTTTTACAGTAATTCATACAGTGCACTGTTAAAAAATTACTGTAAATTTTACAGTATAATACTGGCAGCAGGGTTGCCAGCCAGTTACTGTAAAATTTACAGTAGTGTTACTGTAATTTAATTTACAGAATTTCCCTGTATTCTCTGATTACAGTAAATAACTGTATTTTTTTTAATTACGAAGGGTCAATTTACAGCAATATTCTGTAAATTTGAGTCAAACCAACACGTGACCCCGGAATGCATTGCAGTTTACAGCAGTATGCTGTATTATTAAAAAACAGCCAGCGGCTGTAAAATAACGCTGTAATTTTTACAGTAATTCATACAGTGCACTGTTAAAAAATTACTGTAAATTTTACAGTATAATACTGGCAGCAGGGTTGCCATTCAGTTACTGTAAAATTTACAGTAGTGTTACTGTAATTTAATTTACAGAATTTCCCTGTATTCTCTGATTACAGTAAATAACTGTATTTTTTTAAATTACGAAGGGTCAATTTACAGCAATATTCTCTAAATTTGAGTCAAACCAACACGTGACCCCAGAATGCATTGCAGTTTACAGCAATATGCTGTATTATTAAAAAACAGCCAGCGGCTGTAAAATAACGCTGTAATTTTTACAGTAATTCATACTGTGCACTGTTAAAAAATTACTGTAAATTTTACAGTATAATACTGGCAGCAGGGTTGCCAGCCAGTTACTGTAAAATTTACAGTAGTGTTACTGTAATTTAATTTACAGAATTTCCCTGTATTCTCTGATTACAGTAAATAACTGTATTTTTTTAAATTATGAAGGGTCAATTTACAGCAATATTCTGTAAATTTGAGTCAAACCAACACGTGACCCCAGAATGCATTGCAGTTTACAGCAATATGCTGTATTATTAAAAAACAGCCAGCGGCTGTAAAATAACGCTGTAATTTTTACAGTAATTCATACAGTGCACTGTTAAAAAATTACTGTAAATTTTACAGTATAATACTGGCAGCAGGGTTGCCAGCCAGTTACTGTAAAATTTACAGTAGTGTTACTGTAATTTAATTTACAGAATTTCCCTGTATTCTCTGATTACAGTAAATAACTGTATTTTTTTAAATTATGAAGGGTCAATTTACTGCAATATTCTGTAAATTTGAGTCAAACCAACACGTGACCCCAGAATGCATTGCAGTTTACAGCAGTATGCTGTATTATTAAAAAACAGCCAGCGGCTGTAAAATAACACTGTAATTTTTACAGTAATTCATACAGTGCACTGTTAAAAAAATTACTGTAAATTTTACAGTATAATACTGGCAGCAGGGTTGCCAGCCAGTTACTGTAAAATTTACAGTAGTGTTACTGTAATTTAATTTACAGAATTTCCCTGTATTCTCTGATTACAGTAAATAACTGTATTTTTTTAAATTATGAAGGGTCAATTTACAGCAATATTCTGTAAATTTGAGTCAAACCAACACGTGACCCCGGAATGCATTGCAGTTTACAGCAATATGCTGTATTATTAAAAAACAGCCAGCGGCTGTAAAATAACGCTGTAATTTTTACAGTAATTCATACAGTGCACTGTTAAAAAATTACTGTAAATTTTACAGTATAATACTGGCAGCAGGGTTGCCAGCCAGTTACTGTAAAATTTACAGTAGTGTTACTGTAATTTAATTTACAGAATTTCCCTGTATTCTCTGATTACAGTAAATAACTGTATTTTTTTAAAATATGAAGGGTCAATTTACAGCAATATTCTGTAAATTTGAGTCAAACCAACACGTGACCCCAGAATGCATTGCAGTTTACAGCAGTATGTTGTATTATTAAAAAACAGCCAGCGGCTGTAAAATAACGCTGTAATTTTTACAGTAATTCATACAGTGCACTGTTAAAAAATTACTGTAAATTTTACAGTATAATACTGGCAGCAGGGTTGCCAGCCAGTTACTGTAAAATTTACAGTAGTGTTACTGTAATTTAATTTACAGAATTTCCCTGTATTCTCTGATTACAGTAAATAACTGTATTTTTTTAAATTATGAAGGGTCAATTTACTGCAATATTCTGTAAATTTGAGTCAAACCAACACGTGACCCCGGAATGCATTGCAGTTTACAGCAGTATGCTGTATTATTAAAAAACAGCCAGCGGCTGTAAAATAACGCTGTAATTTTTACAGTAATTCATACAGTGCACTGTTAAAAAATTACTGTAAATTTTACAGTATAATACTGGCAGCAGGGTTGCCAGCCAGTTACTGTAAAATTTACAGTAGTGTTACTGTAATTTAATTTACAGAATTTCCCTGTATTCTCTGATTACAGTAAATAACTGTATTTTTTTAAATTATGAAGGGTCAATTTACAGCAATATTCTGTAAATTTGAGTCAAACCAACACGTGACCCCAGAATGCATTGCAGTTTACAGCAATATGCTGTATTATTAAAAAACAGCCAGCGGCTGTAAAATAACGCTGTAATTTTTACAGTAATTCATACAGTGCACTGTTAAAAAATTACTGTAAATTTTACAGTATAATACTGGCAGCAGGGTTGCCAGCCAGTTACTGTAAAATTTACAGTAGTGTTACTGTAATTTAATTTACAGAATTTCCCTGTATTCTCTGATTACAGTAAATAACTGTATTTTTTTAAATTATGAAGGGTCAATTTACTACAATATTCTGTAAATTTGAGTCAAACCAACACGTGACCCCAGAATGCATTGCAGTTTACAGCAGTATGCTGTATTATTAAAAAACAGCCAGCGGCTGTAAAATAACACTGTAATTTTTACAGTAATTCATACAGTGCACTGTTAAAAAATTACTGTAAATTTTACAGTATAATACTGGCAGCAGGGTTGCCAGCCAGTTACTGTAAAATTTACAGTAGTGTTACTGTAATTTAATTTACAGAATTTCCCTGTATTCTCTGATTACAGTAAATAACTGTATTTTTTTAAATTATGAAGGGTCAATTTACAGCAATATTCTGTAAATTTGAGTCAAACCAACACGTGACCCCGGAATGCATTGCAGTTTACAGCAATATGCTGTATTATTAAAAAACAGCCAGCGGCTGTAAAATAACGCTGTAATTTTTACAGTAATTCATACAGTGCACTGTTAAAAAATTACTGTAAATTTTACAGTATAATACTGGCAGCAGGGTTGCCAGCCAGTTACTGTAAAATTTACAGTAGTGTTACTGTAATTTAATTTACAGAATTTCCCTGTATTCTCTGATTACAGTAAATAACTGTATTTTTTTAAATTATGAAGGGTCAATTTACTGCAATATTCTGTAAATTTGAGTCAAACCAACACGTGACCCCGGAATGCATTGCAGTTTACAGCAGTATGCTGTATTATTAAAAAACAGCCAGCGGCTGTAAAATAACGCTGTAATTTTTACAGTAATTCATACAGTGCACTGTTAAAAAATTACTGTAAATTTTACAGTATAATACTGGCAGCAGGGTTGCCAGCCAGTTACTGTAAAATTTACAGTAGTGTTACTGTAATTTAATTTACAGAATTTCCCTGTATTCTCTGATTACAGTAAATAACTGTATTTTTTTAAATTATGAAGGGTCAATTTACAGCAATATTCTGTAAATTTGAGTCAAACCAACACGTGACCCCAGAATGCATTGCAGTTTACAGCAATATGCTGTATTATTAAAAAACAGCCAGCGGCTGTAAAATAACGCTGTAATTTTTACAGTAATTCATACAGTGCACTGTTAAAAAATTACTGTAAATTTTACAGTATAATACTGGCAGCAGGGTTGCCAGCCAGTTACTGTAAAATTTACAGTAGTGTTACTGTAATTTAATTTACAGAATTTCCCTGTATTCTCTGATTACAGTAAATAACTGTATTTTTTTAAATTATGAAGGGTCAATTTACTACAATATTCTGTAAATTTGAGTCAAACCAACACGTGACCCCAGAATGCATTGCAGTTTACAGCAGTATGCTGTATTATTAAAAAACAGCCAGCGGCTGTAAAATAACACTGTAATTTTTACAGTAATTCATACAGTGCACTGTTAAAAAATTACTGTAAATTTTACAGTATAATACTGGCAGCAGGGTTGCCAGCCAGTTACTGTAAAATTTACAGTAGTGTTACTGTAATTTAATTTACAGAATTTCCCTGTATTCTCTGATTACAGTAAATAACTGTATTTTTTTAAATTATGAAGGGTCAATTTACAGCAATATTCTGTAAATTTGAGTCAAACCAACACGTGACCCCGGAATGCATTGCAGTTTACAGCAATATGCTGTATTATTAAAAAACAGCCAGCGGCTGTAAAATAACGCTGTAATTTTTACAGTAATTCATACAGTGCACTGTTAAAAAATTACTGTAAATTTTACAGTATAATACTGGCAGCAGGGTTGCCAGCCAGTTACTGTAAAATTTACAGTAGTGTTACTGTAATTTAATTTACAGAATTTCCCTGTATTCTCTGATTACAGTAAATAACTGTATTTTTTTAAATTATGAAGGGTCAATTTACAGCAATATTCTGTAAATTTGAGTCAAACCAACACGTGACCCCAGAATGCATTGCAGTTTACAGCAGTATGCTGTATTATTAAAAAACAGCCAGCGGCTGTAAAATAACGCTGTAATTTTTACAGTAATTCATACAGTGCACTGTTAAAAAATTACTGTAAATTTTACAGTATAATACTGGCAGCAGGGTTGCCAGCCAGTTACTGTAAAATTTACAGTAGTGTTACTGTAATTTAATTTACAGAATTTCCCTGTATTCTCTGATTACAGTAAATAACTGTATTTTTTTAAATTATGAAGGGTCAATTTACTGCAATATTCTGTAAATTTGAGTCAAACCAACACGTGACCCCGGAATGCATTGCAGTTTACAGCAGTATGCTGTATTATTAAAAAACAGCCAGCGGCTGTAAAATAACGCTGTAATTTTTACAGTAATTCATACAGTGCACTGTTAAAAAATTACTGTAAATTTTACAGTATAATACTGGCAGCAGGGTTGCCAGCCAGTTACTGTAAAATTTACAGTAGTGTTACTGTAATTTAATTTACAGAATTTCCCTGTATTCTCTGATTACAGTAAATAACTGTATTTTTTTAAATTATGAAGGGTCAATTTACAGCAATATTCTGTAAATTTGAGTCAAACCAACACGTGACCCCGGAATGCATTGCAGTTTACAGCAATATGCTGTATTATTAAAAAACAGCCAGCGGCTGTAAAATAACGCTGTAATTTTTACAGTAATTCATACAGTGCACTGTTAAAAAATTACTGTAAATTTTACAGTATAATACTGGCAGCAGGGTTGCCAGCCAGTTACTGTAAAATTTACAGTAGTGTTACTGTAATTTAATTTACAGAATTTCCCTGTATTCTCTGATTACAGTAAATAACTGTATTTTTTTAAATTATGAAGGGTCAATTTACAGCAATATTCTGTAAATTTGAGTCAAACCAACACGTGACCCCAGAATGCATTGCAGTTTACAGCAATATGCTGTATTATTAAAAAACAGCCAGCGGCTGTAAAATAACGCTGTAATTTTTACAGTAATTCATACAGTGCACTGTTAAAAAATTACTGTAAATTTTACAGTATAATACTGGCAGCAGGGTTGCCAGCCAGTTACTGTAAAATTTACAGTAGTGTTACTGTAATTTAATTTACAGAATTTCCCTGTATTCTCTGATTACAGTAAATAACTGTATTTTTTTAAATTATGAAGGGTCAATTTACAGCAATATTCTGTAAATTTGAGTCAAACCAACACGTGACCCCAGAATGCATTGCAGTTTACAGCAATATGCTGTATTATTAAAAAGCAGCCAGCGGCTGTAAAATAACGCTGTAATTTTTTACAGTAATTCATACAGTGCACTGTTAAAAAATTACTGTAAATTTTACAGTATAATACTGGCAGCAGGGTTGCCAGCCAGTTACTGTAAAATTTACAGTAGTGTTACTGTAATTTAATTTACAGAATTTCCCTGTATTCTCTGATTACAGTAAATAACTGTATTTTTTTTAATTACGAAGGGTCAATTTACAGCAATATTCTGTAAATTTGAGTCAAACCAACACGTGACCCGGAATGCATTGCAGTTTACAGCAGTATGCTGTATTATTAAAAAACAGCCAGCGGCTGTAAAATAACGCTGTAATTTTTACAGTAATTCATACAGTGCACTGTTAAAAAATTACTGTAAATTTTACAGTATAATACTGGCAGCAGGGTTGCCATTCAGTTACTGTAAAATTTACAGTAGTGTTACTGTAATTTAATTTACAGAATTTCCCTGTATTCTCTGATTACAGTAAATAACTGTATTTTTTTAAATTACGAAGGGTCAATTTACAGCAATATTCTCTAAATTTGAGTCAAACCAACACGTGACCCCAGAATGCATTGCAGTTTACAGCAATATGCTGTATTATTAAAAAACAGCCAGCGGCTGTAAAATAACGCTGTAATTTTTACAGTAATTCATACTGTGCACTGTTAAAAAATTACTGTAAATTTTACAGTATAATACTGGCAGCAGGGTTGCCAGCCAGTTACTGTAAAATTTACAGTAGTGTTACTGTAATTTAATTTACAGAATTTCCCTGTATTCTCTGATTACAGTAAATAACTGTATTTTTTTAAATTATGAAGGGTCAATTTACAGCAATATTCTGTAAATTTGAGTCAAACCAACACGTGACCCCAGAATGCATTGCAGTTTACAGCAATATGCTGTATTATTAAAAAACAGCCAGCGGCTGTAAAATAACGCTGTAATTTTTACAGTAATTCATACAGTGCACTGTTAAAAAATTACTGTAAATTTTACAGTATAATACTGGCAGCAGGGTTGCCAGCCAGTTACTGTAAAATTTACAGTAGTGTTACTGTAATTTAATTTACAGAATTTCCCTGTATTCTCTGATTACAGTAAATAACTGTATTTTTTTAAATTATGAAGGGTCAATTTACTGCAATATTCTGTAAATTTGAGTCAAACCAACACGTGACCCCAGAATGCATTGCAGTTTACAGCAGTATGCTGTATTATTAAAAAACAGCCAGCGGCTGTAAAATAACACTGTAATTTTTACAGTAATTCATACAGTGCACTGTTAAAAAATTACTGTAAATTTTACAGTATAATACTGGCAGCAGGGTTGCCAGCCAGTTACTGTAAAATTTACAGTAGTGTTACTGTAATTTAATTTACAGAATTTCCCTGTATTCTCTGATTACAGTAAATAACTGTATTTTTTTAAATTATGAAGGGTCAATTTACAGCAATATTCTGTAAATTTGAGTCAAACCAACACGTGACCCCGGAATGCATTGCAGTTTACAGCAATATGCTGTAATATTAAAAAACAGCCAGCGGCTGTAAAATAACGCTGTAATTTTTACAGTAATTCATACAGTGCACTGTTAAAAAATTACTGTAAATTTTACAGTATAATACTGGCAGCAGGGTTGCCAGCCAGTTACTGTAAAATTTACAGTAGTGTTACTGTAATTTAATTTACAGAATTTCCCTGTATTCTCTGATTACAGTAAATAACTGTATTTTTTTAAATTATGAAGGGTCAATTTACAGCAATATTCTGTAAATTTGAGTCAAACCAACACGTGACCCCAGAATGCATTGCAGTTTACAGCAGTATGCTGTATTATTAAAAAACAGCCAGCGGCTGTAAAATAACGCTGTAATTTTTACAGTAATTCATACAGTGCACTGTTAAAAAATTACTGTAAATTTTACAGTATAATACTGGCAGCAGGGTTGCCAGCCAGTTACTGTAAAATTTACAGTAGTGTTACTGTAATTTAATTTACAGAATTTCCCTGTATTCTCTGATTACAGTAAATAACTGTATTTTTTTAAATTATGAAGGGTCAATTTACTGCAATATTCTGTAAATTTGAGTCAAACCAACACGTGACCCCGGAATGCATTGCAGTTTACAGCAGTATGCTGTATTATTAAAAAACAGCCAGCGGCTGTAAAATAACGCTGTAATTTTTACAGTAATTCATACAGTGCACTGTTAAAAAATTACTGTAAATTTTACAGTATAATACTGGCAGCAGGGTTGCCAGCCAGTTACTGTAAAATTTACAGTAGTGTTACTGTAATTTAATTTACAGAATTTCCCTGTATTCTCTGATTACAGTAAATAACTGTATTTTTTTAAATTATGAAGGGTCAATTTACAGCAATATTCTGTAAATTTGAGTCAAACCAACACGTGACCCCGGAATGCATTGCAGTTTACAGCAATATGCTGTATTATTAAAAAACAGCCAGCGGCTGTAAAATAACGCTGTAATTTTTACAGTAATTCATACAGTGCACTGTTAAAAAATTACTGTAAATTTTACAGTATAATACTGGCAGCAGGGTTGCCAGCCAGTTACTGTAAAATTTACAGTAGTGTTACTGTAATTTAATTTACAGAATTTCCCTGTATTCTCTGATTACAGTAAATAACTGTATTTTTTTAAATTATGAAGGGTCAATTTACAGCAATATTCTGTAAATTTGAGTCAAACCAACACGTGACCCCAGAATGCATTGCAGTTTACAGCAATATGCTGTATTATTAAAAAACAGCCAGCGGCTGTAAAATAACGCTGTAATTTTTACAGTAATTCATACAGTGCACTGTTAAAAAATTACTGTAAATTTTACAGTATAATACTGGCAGCAGGGTTGCCAGCCAGTTACTGTAAAATTTACAGTAGTGTTACTGTAATTTAATTTACAGAATTTCCCTGTATTCTCTGATTACAGTAAATAACTGTATTTTTTTAAATTATGAAGGGTCAATTTACAGCAATATTCTGTAAATTTGAGTCAAACCAACACGTGACCCCAGAATGCATTGCAGTTTACAGCAATATGCTGTATTATTAAAAAGCAGCCAGCGGCTGTAAAATAACGCTGTAATTTTTTACAGTAATTCATACAGTGCACTGTTAAAAAATTACTGTAAATTTTACAGTATAATACTGGCAGCAGGGTTGCCAGCCAGTTACTGTAAAATTTACAGTAGTGTTACTGTAATTTAATTTACAGAATTTCCCTGTATTCTCTGATTACAGTAAATAACTGTATTTTTTTTAATTACGAAGGGTCAATTTACAGCAATATTCTGTAAATTTGAGTCAAACCAACACGTGACCCCGGAATGCATTGCAGTTTACAGCAATATGCTGTATTATTAAAAAACAGCCAGCGGCTGTAAAATAACGCTGTAATTTTTACAGTAATTCATACAGTGCACTGTTAAAAAATTACTGTAAATTTTACAGTATAATACTGGCAGCAGGGTTGCCAGCCAGTTACTGTAAAATTTACAGTAGTGTTACTGTAATTTAATTTACAGAATTTCCCTGTATTCTCTGATTACAGTAAATAACTGTATTTTTTTAAATTATGAAGGGTCAATTTACTGCAATATTCTGTAAATTTGAGTCAAACCAACACGTGACCCCAGAATGCATTGCAGTTTACAGCAGTATGCTGTATTATTAAAAAACAGCCAGCGGCTGTAAAATAACGCTGTAATTTTTACAGTAATTCATACAGTGCACTGTTAAAAAATTACTGTAAATTTTACAGTATAATACTGGCAGCAGGGTTGCCATTCAGTTACTGTAAAATTTACAGTAGTGTTACTGTAATTTAATTTACAGAATTTCCCTGTATTCTCTGATTACAGTAAATAACTGTATTTTTTTAAATTACGAAGGGTCAATTTACAGCAATATTCTCTAAATTTGAGTCAAACCAACACGTGACCCCAGAATGCATTGCAGTTTACAGCAATATGCTGTATTATTAAAAAACAGCCAGCGGCTGTAAAATAACGCTGTAATTTTTACAGTAATTCATACAGTGCACTGTTAAAAAATTACTGTAAATTTTACAGTATAATACTGGCAGCAGGGTTGCCAGCCAGTTACTGTAAAATTTACAGTAGTGTTACTGTAATTTAATTTACAGAATTTCCCTGTATTCTCTGATTACAGTAAAAAACTGTATTTTTTTAAATTATGAAGGGTCAATTTACAGCAATATTCTGTAAATTTGAGTCAAACCAACACGTGACCCCAGAATGCATTGCAGTTTACAGCAATATGCTGTATTATTAAAAAGCAGCCAGCGGCTGTAAAATAACGCTGTAATTTTTTACAGTAATTCATACAGTGCACTGTTAAAAAATTACTGTAAATTTTACAGTATAATACTGGCAGCAGGGTTGCCAGCCAGTTACTGTAAAATTTACAGTAGTGTTACTGTAATTTAATTTACAGAATTTCCCTGTATTCTCTGATTACAGTAAATAACTGTATTTTTTTTAATTACGAAGGGTCAATTTACAGCAATATTCTGTAAATTTGAGTCAAACCAACACGTGACCCCGGAATGCATTGCAGTTTACAGCAATATGCTGTATTATTAAAAAACAGCCAGCGGCTGTAAAATAACGCTGTAATTTTTACAGTAATTCATACAGTGCACTGTTAAAAAATTACTGTAAATTTTACAGTATAATACTGGCAGCAGGGTTGCCAGCCAGTTACTGTAAAATTTACAGTAGTGTTACTGTAATTTAATTTACAGAATTTCCCTGTATTCTCTGATTACAGTAAATAACTGTATTTTTTTAAATTATGAAGGGTCAATTTACTGCAATATTCTGTAAATTTGAGTCAAACCAACACGTGACCCCAGAATGCATTGCAGTTTACAGCAGTATGCTGTATTATTAAAAAACAGCCAGCGGCTGTAAAATAACGCTGTAATTTTTACAGTAATTCATACAGTGCACTGTTAAAAAATTACTGTAAATTTTACAGTATAATACTGGCAGCAGGGTTGCCATTCAGTTACTGTAAAATTTACAGTAGTGTTACTGTAATTTAATTTACAGAATTTCCCTGTATTCTCTGATTACAGTAAATAACTGTATTTTTTTAAATTACGAAGGGTCAATTTACAGCAATATTCTCTAAATTTGAGTCAAACCAACACGTGACCCCAGAATGCATTGCAGTTTACAGCAATATGCTGTATTATTAAAAAACAGCCAGCGGCTGTAAAATAACGCTGTAATTTTTACAGTAATTCATACAGTGCACTGTTAAAAAATTACTGTAAATTTTACAGTATAATACTGGCAGCAGGGTTGCCAGCCAGTTACTGTAAAATTTACAGTAGTGTTACTGTAATTTAATTTACAGAATTTCCCTGTATTCTCTGATTACAGTAAATAACTGTATTTTTTTTTTAATTACGAAGGGTCAATTTACAGCAATATTCTGTAAATTTGAGTCAAACCAACACGTGACCCCGGAATGCATTGCAGTTTACAGCAATATGCTGTATTATTAAAAAACAGCCAGTGGCTGTAAAATAATGCTGTAATTTTTACAGCAATTCATTACAGTGTATGCCCCCTCATCAGTCACTTAGATCAGAAACACACGTGACAGCAAGTCAGCAAGTGATGATACAGCTTGTCATTTACCACAATATTATAATAAATATGATGTCTTTTTAGCACCTACCTTCTTTATTGATGGAGGCATCTTTGACAGGCAGTTGGAGAGTCAAAGGGCCGCTGAGAAGCCTCTTCCTGTAGACCAGTCCTCTCCCACACGCAGAACTACTTACCCTGCTATCTTTCCCAAGGACTGCAGTATCACAAAACAACATGGACGGCCTGAATTTCTCTCTTTAACTGTTTTTGAATATGCCTATTATACAAGCTTAAGTCTAAGCAGTCTATTTATTGTGATCACAATGATAACACAGTCTATTTATCATGGTCTCTATAATACGATCTTCTCTTTTGCATTATTTATTACATAATAACGCTCACAAGTTCTTGGCTTGCATATTCAATGACTATTTTAATGAACTATTTCTTGTAAATGAACAGTTCTGTCCCATGTGCTGATTATATAATGAATTTTGGGTGGTGTTAGCTATTTCTAGGCAATTTTTAAAGGTAATTTTGGTAGGTAGTGTGTGTGATATCTGTAGCACTAACTTAGAGTGTTCACGCAGCACACTGTTGCTATGGTTACATGTTCAGGAAAATGATATTTCTAAAATTGCACATTGTTCACTAATTAGGCTTTAAGATCTTGAGAAGCAAAACAAGACAAAACAAAAAAACGAAAAAAAAAAGCATTTCTCTGGGAGCTACACTATACTGCACCGTACCTGCTCTCTCCTGTAGCTCGACATCCCGCTGTCTCTTGCTGTTGGTATATAACTCAAGTAACGTGCCTGAACTACTCAGGATGGAGTAATGCAGCTCCCACCTGATCCCCAGACATTCCAGTACTGCATCTATGAGCAATCAGACAGATATTTAGTATATCATTATACATCATTCTACAGAAATATGAAGAGAATGATGGCAGTGGGAAAAAAATAACAGATGAAACTAGATCTGAACATTTGTGCTTTTGCATTTGGGTGGTGGCTATACCATTGCTACCCAACCCCAAGTCTTTATGACCCCTAGGCAGGGTTGGGGAGTAACGAAATTCAAGTAACTTAGTTACGTATTTACGTATTGAGTAAGTGTATTTCATTACAGTTACATTCGAAATGGGTGGTAATCAGATTACAGTTCCATCTGAAAAGTGTTTTAGATTACCAAAGTGATTACTTTGAATTTTAATGTCATTTAAACAGTGATTGGTGATTCTCTGACTCTGACAGTCTGAAAAATCAGAGTTAAGTTTCATGTTTTCGACTGTTTTCAAGTTTTGTGATAGTTGTTTGTGAGTCATTTTATAATTGTAAAAAAGGTCCCTGCATCTTTTTCTCACAATTTGTTTTTTCCCTCACATTTGTGAGTTTGCATTTCACAATTCTGACTTAACAATAGATAAACTTACATATCTCTTATATGATATCTTATATAAAAATCCTTAAAGGTATAGTTCACCAATAAAAATTCTCTCATTTATTTACCCTTGTGCCATCCCGATATATGATTTTCTTCTATATAAAGCGATCACAGCGATCATGACGATAATCCATAAGACCCAGTTGCTGAATCAATGTTTTTTTTGAAGCAAAACGACAGGTGTGTGTAAAAAGCATTTTATTTAATAATAAATCAAAGCTTTTTACCATCATTATATTGGCTCACACAGTGATGGATTATTTTCCTAAAAATCTTCGTTAGTGTTTATCTGAAGAAACAAAGTCATATACATCGGGGTGGCATAGTAAACGATGAAAGAATTTAATTTTTGGAAGAACTATCCCTTTAATTTGAACAATAGCGATAATCATTACTGCCTCAGCAAAACCGCCAATTTGATTTTCAGTACTTCATACCTGGTTTAGCGTTATGGGCCACTCTGCGAGACAAAACATAAAATCGTTCCTCTGGAATGTCAAGCTTTGAAGACCATGTGATATCTTTGCTGTACATAAAGGTAAAGAGAGACATTATAGGTGCATACACACACATACACGCACACTTTGTCACTTTAAACCCCTCTTATCCCACAGTGCTTCAGTGCCAAGTGTTCTCCGGCCCCTCCTGATAGTCTTTGTGTTCAAAGGCCCACCAAATTGAAAGTTGTCATTTTCTAATGTGCTATCCAACCTGCTCCATAACGATAGCATGTGGCCTGGCAGATTTCCCACAGATCAGATAAACTGTCCCCCTCTCTCCTCGCCTCCCCGTCTCTCTCTCCCGCTAAACAGTTGTCATGGAAGTCCACTTGCCCCTGGCAACGTACCAGAGTCGGGTACGCCTGCTGGCCGAGAGCGGGTGAGCGAGACGTGGCAAAGGGGATTGTGGGCAGCTAGTGGCATCCTCGTGCCAGTGGAGTGCCATGGGGTCATCTGCAACATAAACACACAGTGTGAGAAAATTTGAGTGTGTGTGTGTTCAAGAATAGGATGAAGTGATACAGATATTTGAGCTTTGAGCAAACATATGTCTGTGACAGATGGCTGTTTGCATTAATGAAAATGAGTGAAAATAATGAAAAATGAATGAATGTAAATTACGACGATTCTGTAGAGAACTAATACTTTTTAATTATGCTTGGTTTCATTACTCCAGCAAGCACCGTTTTGAATCATAAATTAACTATGTATTTTTAAATAATGTTTTTGCACATCTTATTAATATTATTACTAATTAAACTCTATTTTATGATCTGTTTCTTTATTATTTTTTCGCAACCCTGTTACTGTAACAAATCTGTGACGGGACTGAAGTTTAAAACAGAGTTATTTTTTCTAACAATAAATATGAAATAAAAACAAAATCGAATAAATGCTGTTTATACCATTAGAAACAAATAAAAGGTTTACATTTTGTCAGAAATGGGTTGCTGATTTGCATTAAAGGGTGAGTTCACCCAAAAATGAAAAATTTGTCATTTATTACTCTATTGCCTCTATTGCCAGCAAGACAGTTAACTCTTTCAATGCCCAGAGAGATACTAAAACATATTTAAAACAGTTCATGTGAGTACAGAGGGTCAACCTTAATATTATAAAGCGACGAGAATACTTTTTGTGTGTACCAGAAAAACAAAATAACAACTTTTCAACAATATGTAGTGATGGGCGATTTCAAAACACCGCTTCGAAGCTTTACGAATCTTTTGATTTGAATCAGTGGTTTGGTTCGCGTATTGCATATGTATTGAAATTGCGGAACACTTCTGACGTAGCAAAGCCTCATTTACTGAAATCACGTGACTTTGGCGCTCTAAACCATTGATTCGAAACAAATGATTCATAAAGCTTCGAAGCAGTGTTTTGAAATCAGCCATCACTAGATATTGTTGAAAAGTCATTATATATTTATTTATTTTAGGCGCACATAAGGATTCTGGTCGCTTTATAATATTAAGGTTGACCCACTGTACTCACATAAATTAAATATTTATATATTTTAAATATGTTTTAGTCCCTCTCTGGGCATCTTAAAATGTTTATTGTCTTGCTGGCAATAGAGGCCTCACTGAGCCATCAGATTTCATCAAAAATATGTTAATTTGTGTTCTGAAGATGAACGAAGGTCTTACGGGTGTAGAACGACATGAGGGTGAGCAATTAATGACTGGACTTACATTTTTAAGTGAACTAACCCTTTAACACTTCATCAAACTACAATAATATCAAGGACACTTTCAGTAATAAATAGTTAGTAATTGTTTGTTTTTCTTAATATAAAAAATAACAATCTTGTGATAGTTTCTGTTATACAGTTTTGTATATCTATAATCATTTGTTGCGCATTTTTAAATAGAGAAATGGCAATGTATTGGAAAAAAAAAACTACTATCATCAGCTAAAAGAAATAATTCACCTAAAAATTTGTCTCATGTTGTTTCGAACCTGAATGACTTTCTTTCTTCTGTGGATCGAAGAAGATATTTTGAGAAGAAATGCCGTGAAATGGTCATCGTTGGGTAAGTTACTCTACAAATACTAGCTACTAATTACATCTTCAACGGTGCAATTAATTAGATTACTGTTTAATAGATGAATTACTTTCTAAATATCAACCTTAGCCAGTTGAACAATACAAGGATAGAAATGAAACTGCTAATTCTTTCAAATAAATAAATAAAAAAATTGCATAATTATTGAAATGACCAAAGTATTTAAAGGGAGAAGGTTACATTAAAACATACATTTTTTCATTAGACATTTTTTATATAGAGTTGTTCTATCGTCTATACCATGTTTAACACATTTGCATGAGAAGTAATTAAATTACAGAAAAATTAAGAGAAATCCCTTACTCTACTTTTTCAAGGAAAAGGTAATTAAATAACAAAAATTATTTACTTAATAGTGCATTACACCCAACGCAAAATGAAAGTCAATGGTCCCACAGAAGTCATACAGGTTCGAAACAACAAGACTGTGTTTAAATTACAAAATTTCCAATTATCGATTTTAATTAATATATGATATTCAGTGTCTCCGATGTGAAAAGAATCAGCACAGCTATAGCCACAACTCCAGTCATAAGAAGCATTCAATTCAAGCAGACGCCTCTCAGCATGTCCACCTCTATTTCACCGCAATGTTCTGAATTAAACAGACTCACAGAAGCCTGGCACAGGAATCAAAAGGTCGTATCAAAAGAATGGTTGTATAGGGCGTTCATGTGCGTAACTGCCAATTCCTCTTATACCACTCCTGTGCCAAAAACCTACAGGTGCCTATCTCTAAGATGATGCCAGTTTGTGACACCAGGTCGGCGGGTTGGCACAGAGTGGCACTCTATTCCTTTAGTAAACCCAGGATTCTGGCATAAGTCAATGCTGAAGGCACGCTGTGGCTTTCAGAAGAATGAGACATGTTTCATCCTGAATAATAGATAAATTTGATCTATCTTGCTCTGTGTGTACTTAGTGTGTGTGGTTTTTGTTTTTTAATAAAGTAGTAATATTAGACCTCTAGACACTAACTCTTACCCCTGGTTTTACAGGCTTAAGTCTACAGTCATGGCCAAAAGTTTTGAGAATTACATAAATATTGGAAATTGGAAAAGTTGCTGCTTAAGTTTTTATAATAGCAATTTGCATATACTCCAGAATGTTATGAAGAGTGATCAGATGAATTGAAAATGAAAAAGAAAATGAACTTAATCCCAAAAAAACCTTTCCACTGCATTTCATTGCTGTCATTAAAGGACCTGTTGAGATCATTTCAGTAATCGTCTTGTTAACTCAGGTGAGAATGTTGGAAAAGGCTGGAGATCATCATGTCAGGCTGATTGGGTTAGAATGGCAGACTTGACATGTTAAAAGGAGGGTGATGCTTGAAATCATTGTTCTTCCATTGTTAACCATGGTGACCTGCAAAGAAACGCGTGCAGCCATCATTGCGTTGCATAAAAATGGCTTCACAGGCAAGGATATTGTGGCTACTAAGATTGCACCTAAATCAACAATTTATAGGATCATCAGCAACTTCAAGGAAAGAGGTTCAATTCTTGTAAAGAAGGCTTCAGGGCGTCCAAGAAAGTCCAGCAAGAGCTAGGATCGTCTCCTAAAGAGGATTCAGCTGCGGGATCGGAGTGCCACCAGTGCAGAGCTTGCTCAGGAATGGTAGCAGGCAGGTGTGAGCGCATCTGCACGCACAGTGAGGCCAAGACTTTTGGAAGATGGCCTGGTGTCAAGAAGGGCAGCAAAGAAGCCACTTCTCTCCAAAAAAAAACATCAGGGACAGACTGATCTTCTGCAGAAAGTATCATGAATGGACTGCTGAGGACTGGGGCAAAGTCATATTCTCCAATCTGGAAAAATGCTTGTCAGGAGAAGAAAAGGTGAGCGCTACCATCAGTCCTGTGTCATGCCAACAGTAAAGCATCCTGAGACCATTCATGTGTGGGCTTGCTTCTCATCCAAGGGATTGGGCTCACTCACAATTCTGCCCAAAAACACAGCCATGAATAAAGAATGGTACCAAAACACCCTCAACAGCAACTTCTTCCAACAATCCAACAACAGTTTGGTGAAGAACAATGCATTTTCCAGGACGATGGAGCACCGTGCCATAAGGCAAAAGTGATAACTAAGTGGCTCAGGGACCAGAACGTTGAAATTTTGGGTCCATGGCCTGGAAACTCCCCAGATCTTAATCCCATTGAGAACTTGTGGTCAATCCTCAAGAGACCGGTGGACAAACAAAAACCTACTAATTCTGACAAACTCCAAGAAGTGATTATGAAAGAATGGGTTGCTATCAATCAGGATTTGGCCAGAAGTTGATTGAGATCATGCCCAGTCGAATTGCAGAGGTCCTGAAAAAGAACGGCCAACACTGCAAATACTGACTCTTTGCATAAATGTCATGTAATTGTCGATAAAAGCCTTTGAAACGTATGAAGTGCTTGTAATTATATTTCAGTACATCACACAAACAACTGAAACAAAGATCTAAAAGCAGTTTAGCAGCAAACTTTGTGAAAACTAATATTTATGGAATTCTCAAAACTTTTGGCCACGACTGTAGTCCCAGACTAAAATACATGTTTGGGCTGTTTACACTCAAAGCAACTTGCAATGGCATATCTTTAAAATATGTTAGTGCCATTGTTTTGTATCAAGATGCACACCAGTAATGTTTTTTTTCTAAGGCACGTTTACAGAAGCTGCCTAATTGAACTAAGGCCTA
Organism: Opsariichthys bidens; assembly: GCA_037194245.1. Classification (NCBI taxonomy): domain Eukaryota; kingdom Metazoa; phylum Chordata; class Actinopteri; order Cypriniformes; family Xenocyprididae; genus Opsariichthys; species Opsariichthys bidens. Next base: position 7,594,447 of record CM074309.1, read on the forward strand.
GTCTTAATCTAAGCCCTGTCTGGGAAACCACATTTACAAGTGCCACAAATGTAAAAAATCAATTTAATATACTCTATGTTGTAAGATTGTACATTTTTAAGAATCAATTTTATCAAATACACAAACTGTCTTTATAGCCTATATATTTCAATGCATTTTTATCATATACGTTTGTTTCTTTTAATTACTTTATGTTCAAAATGTCAAACAACAATGTTAAAAAGAGAAAAATGAGAATAAGTTCATTTATATGTTCATAAATACTTCAAAAACATATTTAGACTTTTAAGTTACACTTGAAAATGTTTAAATGTTACTATAGATTCAAAGCCAGTGAACATAAAGTTTAGTATAACTACATTTTAGGCTTGTTAAAAAAATAGGTTTGTTAAAATGAATATAATAAATCAGATATAGTATTGAAATGAATATAAATGTACTGTGACACATAGTGGTGTCAAATGTTATTGGAACATGTCTATCTGGTGATTAAAAGTCATCGCAAATTGAAATGAGTGAAAGTGAAAGTTTCAATAATATTCTGGCATTGAAGCATCCAAAAGTAGTAGTGTCCAAAAATCTTTTTGAGGCCAATGTATACTGTATTTGTTGTATGTTTTGTATTTAGGTATTTGTTAGGTCTAATAAATATTTTTAAGACTTTGTGTTGTGTCACGATTTGTTGTTATTGTTATGATGTTTTTACATGTATTGGGTTATGATCCTTATTTTTCACAATATATTTATTATTTTATTGTGATAAAAGGTTTCATATGGTAGGGCAGTGACCACGTATTATCCAAGACAATTTTCCCTTGATACCTCTGTGTTTTAATATTCCAAATTGATTGACATGTGATTCATTTGGATTTTTAGGCTGATTGCACATCTCACCTGAATAATATTTTCTGTCTGATGATTTATTGACAAACTCTTCTGCCCTCTGAACCTGTGCCTGTCCTAGAAGGTCACTGCCTAAAGCGCCTGGCAGCTGCCATCGGTTAGTGTGGCCAGCTTGTGTGCGCTGACCTAGTGAGCGAGCTGAGACCTGTTAGAATCGTAGGGTAACAGTAAGTGATGTGATAAATGTTTCAAAGAAAAATATGTATATTTGGTAAAGAGTCATGAAGAAGATTCAAACTTACACTTCTTGTAGAGTTTTGTTGTGAAATGTGGGAGGTTATGAGCACCGACCTGCAAAACAATGAGAAGCCAAATAAAGATTTTCTATATCTAATTTTAAATGAACTAGCTTTATTACTGTGATGTGCAAAACACATAGACTTGAGAAATAAATTAGGGAGATTAGGGGTTTTCAAACTGAGGTCCAGGGAGTGCTAGGGGTTCATGGAATAGTTTACAAAAAAAAAAAGTAAAAATAAAGAGATAAATACACAAGATTTCTGTAAGCAGGGTGGGGCTGAGAGCCGCGGGAACGGAGCGTGAGTGTTAATAATGAGTGTTAACCGGTCTGAGTCCCACGGAGCAGCTCCGGAAGGATAAAAGGAGGAGTGATGACTAGGACTGGATTTTCTGTTGATGTTTTATTATGTTCATATGTGACAGGCGGATTACTTGTTTTATCGTTTGTTTAATTTGTCATTAGGTTACGCTGATTGTTTGCCGGTTCCCCTGAGCTTTAAACTTTGTTACAAAGATTAAAATAAATAAATAAGAACTTGATTAACATAAATAAAGGCTATTTAAATAAATCAATTAATCTAACATCTTAGACTTATTTTGTGTCATACCATAGTGAGTAGAACAAAAATGAATATAATGTAACATAATAGAAAAACTAAATATGTTCCAATTTACATTTTATTTCCATTTATAATATTAACTTTTACTCCGTATAGTCTTTTAGACATTAAACCTATAGCTGCCTTTTAAAATTTAGTTTGGGGGTTCCTTATAGAAGAATTATCAAATTTTGGTGTAGCTTTTAAAATTGAAAACCCCATAGATTACTAAAGACAACACTACAGTTTCATGTTTGATTATCAATCAATCAAAAATCAATAATTGATCATAAACAAAACAAAATATTGAAATGTATGAGCATAAATGAATAATAACAGAACGGTACTGTAATATAAACTACTTTAATATCTTATGTTGGGGTCCCTTGTCTGAGACTGATCATATTTGGGAGCCTGTAGCATCTAAAAGATTGCAAACACCTGCAGTAGAAGACCGTAGTTAACATTTTAAAAAAGTTAGGACCTTCTATTAAGTTATTCTGTGCAGTAACCCACCTTGTGTGAGGTCTGACTGGCATATTCCTGGAAGATAAAGGACTCCACTGGATGTGCATTCTGTATAAATCCAAATAATGCTTTCACTGGGGCTGACTGACAGTCCACATCATGTTCCCGGACATTATAGTAGTTTAAGGTCTAAAGAGGTTCAATGAGTAGGTGTTTGTCTCTCACTACATAATGAATAAATACTAAAACCGCTAAACAAACTCAGGCAATACTGTGAAGGTGGATGGAGAGTGAAGGAGGCTTAGCGTTAGAGTTTGAGGTCTATGTACACTTCTTGTTGACAGCTTCTGTTGCTAGGAGACATGTGGGTCACTTGACCTGTTTGTGTCACATGACACATGAACATATTCCTTTAAAACATTCTTGTTTTATTCACTTTTGCCCCAAAATGTTGACAACGCTAAACTGGCGTATTCTTCCATTCAGTTGTATCACTGGTTGCTAGACTTTTTTGTAGTAGCCGGAGATTATATATTTGAATATAACGTACTCGGAAGTGAATATATATTTTTTAATTCAAATATTATTTCATTAAATTCCTTAACACGAACCCGATACGTGCCTACAGTCCCCATAGTTCAATGAGAAGTACGTGACGCCCAACGCGTTCAAGTTCAAGGCTCTTTCTAAGACTATCCAATCACACGCCTCAACAGTCCTCTGACGTATGCACAGCGCGGCCCGTGATTGGTCAACATTTTTACGCCTGTGCCGCGACGCGATTGTCGTGACGCGAAAACGTGAGGGAGGGGGAATGCGAATGGAGGCCGTTGGTGTTTCAGACCCGAAACAATTGAGGGAGAAATACATGAGAAAAACTTAAATAGAAAGCTTGTGAATTTTTATATTCCGTTACATTGAAACTCGTATCTCAGATAGACGTATAACTGTGTCGGTGGAGTTCGTGAGGCAGTGCGTGTCAGTCAGTATTTAGTGTTTGTTTATAGTGTTAAGTGGAGCTCAAAGGCCCGGATTCACTCTCTTCACCAACCAGGCGAGTATTTAACCTCCTTTGGTCCTGCTCTGCGTTCACTTCTCCTATAACGTTACATTCCATATATGCATTGTAACCTAGTAATAAATGAGTTTTAATGCTGGATATGAAAGTGTATTTCATAGCATTGCCTTATTAGCTTGCTAGCTTCTTCATGCTAATCCTCTTGCTATCCCATTAGCTGTTAGCATGGATATGTTGTTTTTATCAACTGTACTAGTTTTCTGACCGCTTTCGTTTTAATCCACGGGAAGAAGTTGCGTTAATGCTTTATGTGCTTGGCGAAGGAAGCAAAGTTACAAAAAAAAGGCAGAATACAAGAATACAACATATAAAAGGAATAGCACTAACGTGTTATCCCACTAGCTTTTAGCATTGTTAGTTTATTACTGATTATTGAGGGAAATTCGCTGCGTTTGCAAGAATGTCGAATGGAATCATGGCTTAAATTGTGTTTATTGTTTTTGAGGCTGATCAATTGGCATTAGCCAGTGACGGGATATAATGATCATGATGGGAATATCATAGTACTGAATGAATGCCTTATTGATGTGCCATGCCATTTACTTCATGGAATTCGACTCTAAAATTTTGGTTCTTTTTAGTGATGATGTTATAGCCAGCATCTTGCACTTCCTTTTATTTATTGTTGTGGATATCAAAGATTATATGTTATTCAAGTACATTGCTTCAGATTAGTTTTTGCTATTTATGTAGAACACAAATTGACCTATTTATTTAGTTGTTTGTGATGCCTTTTTGTATATAAAGTAACAGAACAATATCGAATGGTATTATATAGGGCTGTGCAATATGGACAAAATAATCACATTGCGATTTTTTTTAATGAATATTGCAATTGCGATTTATTTTGCAATTTTGATAATTGTTTTGGATGTTTTGAATGTATGCAGTGCACAAATTAATTGTAATTAACTGTCTTTAAAACAGACAACATAAAATAAAGTAAGGTTAACTAACCTGAAATTCCAGTCATAATAAGTAAACTTATTTCAGTGCACACATTTCACAATGAAGTAACATACTGTACAGTAGGATTAACTGCTTAATAAAACTGTAAAAAAAAATAGTGTCTTTAATACAGATAACATAAAATAAATTACGATTATTTCACCTGATTAAACTCGTATTCAACGCCCGCCTTACATTTCTCATACAGCAACTTGTGTGAAATAAGTGCGAGTTGGTGTCTTTTGTCCAGTGTTTGAATCCAAAACTCTCTCAAACGACTGATGTTGAATTTCTCTTTGGTACCAAATCATTTTTATTCTGAACTGCATCCATATTTTTTCTTCTTTCCTCCCATTTGCCTATTCTGTTCTCCCGCTTTGCTTTGTTCTAATTTGTGCTGAGTGAGCTCTGATTGGTTAACAACTTAAACATGCGCACAATAACGTTGCAGTATTCTGAATTAAAATATAAATAAATGAACAAATAAAATCACAGACTTTTGCGATTTAGAAATTGCATGTGCTCAAATCGCGATTGTTTTGCGATTGCGATCAATTGCACATTAATTGCGATTAATAGCAAAAATTGTATTAATATTGTTGAGGCTAAGTTGGCAATATTTTTGTAATCCAATGAAGCCCTCAAATTATAATATGCAAATGATAATACCATGGTGCTTAATGATTGCCATATTAATGTGCCATGGCATTTACGTCAAGGAATACAGTTGTACAACCTCGGTTTGTCTAAAATCAATGGTTTTAGTTCATTTTAGTGCTGTTAGTAGGCCCGACTCGATCATGAATTTTTCTGCTGGCGATTAATCGTCACACAAGTAATTAACAATTTAATTCTGTTTTTTGTCATTGTAAGCCTAATGTGTTATACTTGTAATCATTAATAATAAAATGGTTAACTTTAATGCTGTGAACATATTTATATTAATGTTAATTATAATGTAATATAATGCAGCCTGATTAAACCCAAAATAAACCTTAATTTTGTATAAAGGAAGACCTTTGGTCACCTTTGTACTTTACAAGTGTTTTTTTTTTTGTTTCCTTTGGCAAAATGCGATTGAAATTTGAACGACACAGTGCAGAATTATTGTGGTCATCTCAAATAATGAAGACTAGAATCGATTATAACCACGATCAGGCGATTAATCAATAACCGTGACAGATATAGCTGTTATAATAAGGATCTTGGAACTTGCACTGCTTTTATTAGCTGCTGTGTATTTCAAAGTTTCTGAGCACATTGCTTCAGATTGGTGTTTATGTCAGACACAGTTACGTCTAACCCTTTGATATTTGTGAGGCATACGTGTATGTATATCAAAATCATATTATAAAAGTATTCTGATTCCTTTGTTTTATCAGCACAGAAGCGCAATTAGTTTTAATGAGTTTAGCAGTGCGTCTATTTTATAAGGAATGGCCCCAAGATCTTTTATGTTCAGACATGAAAACCCAGAATAATGTTGATGTTATTCATTATGAACAGATGAATCTTTGAGGCAAATTGCTAATTGTGAGCATTTGATTCTAAAATAACCAGTGAATTATTCATGAAACAGTTTATGATCATTTACAGAGAATATGAGACAGATGCCACAATGACGTCTAGATTTGGAAAAACATACAGCCGAAGAGGAGGAGATGGGACCTCCAAGTTTGACGAGGTGTTGTCCAATAAAAGGGCCACGCTCAGCACCAAATGGGGTGAGACGACTTACAAAGCCAAGGTGGGAGCAAAGAGGCCTGGTTTAAAGACCGAGGTGACAGATCAGACCAAGAGGTCCAAGGTCTCAAAAGGTGATGGCTCAGAGGATCCTTTCGGATTTGACAGCGACGATGAATCGAAGCCGGTCACGTCTCGTAACGTTGCCCAGTCTAAACCCAAAGTGACGTCTACAGGGGGCTCCCAGGCCAGTCTGACGCTTGAGCCCAACAGCAGGGTGAACCAGCCCGCCAGCGTGGAGGCCGTGGCCCCCAGCAGGGTTCCTGTCGCTCTCAGCAGTGAGAGAAGTGCTCACAAAGTGCCAGAGGACCCTGGGAAATTTTTTAACACCTCTACTACAGGTATGTTTTGTTTTGGGAGGATTTTCCCCCCAAAGTACATTGGAATTGTTTTAATGTTTGAAACAATATCTGATTTGTTCCAGCGTTCCTGCATTACTCAGTTGTTATGTCAGTGTCATTCAGGTGTTTGACCCATTTATCTCAACGGGAAGCAAGTGCGCACTTACCACATTGTATAAACCTGTCCTAGATTGATTTTTTTTTTTTTTTTTTTTTTTTTTTTTTTTTGACAACAACACAACTTTAATTTACTGAACAAAACTGTATCGAAATATTACTTTGTTTGACTTTGAAGTCCATATTTGCCGTAACGCACATTATTGAAATTGGGAAGCATGTGTCATCCCCAAAGTCCTTGCCAAATTCTTGAACGTCCTTCAGTTGGAGGGTTTGTCAGCAGTTTTTGCAGTTCTTTGGCTCAGTGTCTTTTTGCTCCGGTTTAAGAGGCGTGCAGAAGCATTCCACAGTCATCAGGTGTTTCTGATAGCTGTTCAGCATCATTTACAAGTGCACGTGAATGCTTGAAAGAAAAACATTAAGATTACTTGGTGTTACTAAGCTCTTGGCTTCTCTAGTTATTAGAGGGGTTTTGAATAGTGGTATTCCTGGGGTTTTCAATAGATGATGTTATTGGTGTGCGATGGTGAGAAAAAATTATGCTACCAATATTTTCATTTTTTAATTTCATTTTTCATCATTTACAATGGGATCGTCACTTACAAGGGGAGCAGTTAGGGGTTAGGTGTCTTGCTCAAGGGCACTTTAGTCGTGGTATCAAAGGTGGAGAGAGTGCTGTTCATTCACAATCCCCACTTTCAATTCCTGCCAGTGTGGGATTCGAACCAGCAACCACTAGGCCACTGGTTACTTCACAGCAGTGTGTACACTTGCAAACTTTTAGCCGCTGGCTAAATAAAGAGTATTGTCTTTTCAGTTCCGTTTTCTGATTATTTTGATCTCTCCATTTCACAATTTCCTAATGTAGAGTTAGAGTTTGATATTTTTAGGTGTGCATACTGGGCATATGCAAAAAATTAGATGTAGACCAGTGGTCGGCGACCTATGGCGCTTGGAGGGATAATAACACAGAAGCGTGTTATTACACAGTTTATCAGTGTTTGTAGCTCCAAACTTGATAACTCCTTCAGGCTGTTTAACTGAGGATTTGATTTCCTCAAAATGTACATCCGTATGCAAGTTCAAGGGGCTTTATAAAAAAATTTATTTCAGTACATATGCCTCTTTAGCTAATGTCATGTGCCAGGGATTATCACTCTGCGTGCAATGTTGTCACACGTGCCATAGGTTGCAGACCACTGCCTTAGGATTGCCATTCGTTTGCTGCTCTGATTACACTCGCAAAGCTCGGCTACACTGCAGGCTCACTCACGCTCGAATCCAAGCACAGGTCACTTTACCTCCTGAACAAGTGTGCAACCGAGTCCGTGTCGCTTTCATACTCACTTGAACCACGCCACAGTTCCAGTGCAACCGAACTCAGACCACATCCTTCAGGTAGTCTCGGGTTCGGTTCCACGGTGCGCACCTGGCTCGCATGACAGCTTTCACGATTAACGTGAAAACATTTAACAATTAACATTTTTCATGCGAGTCGGGTGTTTACTGGCAGTTTAGTTCAAAACGGGGCTCGTTTCCTAAAAACAAACTGTCACACTTTGATTACTCAATTGTGTTATGTTAAGAGAGAAAGAAATGTGGAAGTGAATGTGGGTGGAATTTCACATGCACGTAATCGGAGTGATGTTAGTCGTAGCAGTACAGACCTGAAATAAACGGACCCATCACTGTTTTTTTAAAAAAAAATTTTTTTCCCAGATTCCCTAAGGGGATCTGCTCTATAACTGCTGTAAATGCTCAGGACACCAGCGCTACAGGCTGTAGACTTGTGTAAGACCCTTAATATCACAGTAATGGATACGGCGGACTGACTCTTACAACGGGAGCCTGGAGCTCCCAGCAGACCAAGAAATGAAAATCTTTAATTGGCCCAAACTCTATTTTACATTTCCTCAGCATAATTGCTTTTTCAGGTCGGTACTCCTCCAGGGTCTTGCAAATCATTTGGCTGACTAAGTAATCAATGAGGTGAAGTTAGAGGAAACTTTCAGAACACTGACACCCGTCAGCAGCGGTGTTAATACAAGGAGAACACTTAGATGCCGATGGAGCGTAGTGTTTGGACAGGCCCCTGTGAGCTGCTTATCTCATTTGAAAGCACAGCACACAGGAATCATCACCTTGTCTGTGAACGCTAAGGGTCTCTTATGATAATGCATGCTGATGAGTGGCTCTCCCTAAGATACTTCAGTTTTGTTGCTCCTGCGAATATTTCTTGGATCAATCTATTATCTGGCAGAAAGTAGACGTTTATGTTCCTATTGTTCTCTAGACAACAGAACAAAGCCCACTGGATCTAAGGGGAAGTAGTTTATGGATGATTACTATAACTATAAAGTTTTAATAATTGTTCTAATTCAATGAGAATAGGGAGGTCCCTCCCACTGCTATAGCTATAAAGACTCAGAGCAGGGTCGTTGCTTGGGTCAGAAGAAATAAATGAAGGGGCTTAGAGAAGTTGGCTCCATGACACTTCCTCCTTATCTTGCCCTGTCACTTCCCGTCTTTTCATTTTCGTCTGTGTCAGTGAAGACCGCAAACATAGGGTCAACTGATATTTGTTTTACGAATCATTATCTTAGACAAGTTCATTTTTACTGAATGCTATCAGGAACATAAGATTATTAAATTTATTCACAATATGTGAAAATTCAGTATTAACCTAGTATAATTAAAACAGCTTCATTAATGTTTCTTGTCCCTTCAAATTGACAGTTACTAATTATTACATTACACTAATCATGTAAATTATATTGGCCTGTTGTCAATTCAAAATGACAAAAATAGACACAACTTTATTATTGTGCATCCCTGATTATTTTTGTTGGTCATTTCTATCTTAAAACGGCTGTCAAAATGACCATTTACTGAAGCGAAGAGCCCGCCTACTTTAATTTGATTGGTAATCTCAAGATTTTGACATTGAGCAGTGACAGAGGTGTCTCAGATAGAAGAAAAATATTCAGTTATTTCACAACCATATGTATATATACCTCCAAGCTCAGATATTTTATTTCGCCAAAACTACTCACATTTCAGTTATTATAAGTAGATTTAAAACCAGATAATGATATTTACAAATCACACATCCAATTTGCTTAAAGAAAACATCACTCCAACTTCTCAAAATGATCGTCTCATTTTTTTTACTGCTGTGTGAAGTGTCGTCTGACATTAATGGCAAATTCATTCATTTCAAAGAGAATTATGATCAGCAGGTATGCTTAATGCAGATTTACACCTGGAACATGAAATTATTTGGTGGAAAACTCTATAATATCTTGCATGACTCACTTTAGATATCTAAAGCTGGGCTTAGCTAGGTCAAAAAATTAATCAGTGAATTACTACTTCTCTGGTCTGGAATAATAAGCATGGTTAGAGATAACCATGCTCAGCCACATTTATCACCTAAATACTTCCACACAGTCAATGCACTTCCTCGTTTGGCACCAGATCTTCTGCAGTGACAATCTTGTTTTTGTCATAAGGCCGACTCTATTTTGACAAGCTAGCACAAGCTACCCTGTCTTCTTAAAACTTTAAATACCTCCTCCATCCAGCTGTTTTTTTAAATGCAAGCACTGTCCTGGAAGTATGCCTCCCCAGTTGCAGGTTCTCCACTTTACCCTGGCATCACTGTTGAAGTCTGCGGTGTGCACACCTACCATAAGACAAGCGTGTACTTTCTACATCACATCTACATAAACTTTATGAATTAATTCATTAGTCATATTGCAGCCTTGACAGTCAGCTTAAGCCTCCTTCAAGCAGAAGGAATCATAATCATGCCATGTTGGATCATTTGGCCAGAGGAGAACTGTTCTCCCAATTGAGCCTGGTTTCGCCCAGGCCTTTTTTTCTTTCTTTCCTCCTAAATTCTGTCACCTGATTTGAGTTTGGGCTCCTTCCCACTGTCACCTTTGGTTTGCTTACTTGGAGATACTTAATATTCAGCAGTGTTATTGATTTGACTGCACTGACACTGAGCCTGATTTTTTTTTTTTTTTTTGTTCCCAGAGATGACTCGTAGCTGAATTGAACCTATGTCATAATTGATGAAATGTATAACTTATAACTGAATTAACAGTATTCGTGCACTATATGAGAGGTGGCTTTTTGTGCCTGCGTTCTGGATGTGCCCAACACAGAAAAAATGTCCACACAAGAATCGATAAGCGCAGTTGAAATTTCATCATTTGAATCGGATACTCAAGGTTAGGAATTAGATACTTGTTATAAAATTTAAATTCCAAGCCCTGCTTATTTGACTCCTCGCTGGTTGAGAGATTGAAACTTGCCAGCTCCCTATCTTGCCAGTGTTAATGTTAGAGCACTGCGGTGGAAAATACATTCCTCTGTCCTTTCCAGAAATGTAGTCTATTGAAAATGTCAAAGAATGCTCTTGTACCCTGGCCAGGGCTCCAGACTAACTTTTCCACTGGTTGCACCGGTGCTACCAATTTTCTCAGTTGGTCGCACCAGCACATGATTTGGTCGCACTTTTTTTTTTTTGCTACAACAATTTTAATCAATGCATGCTTGATGAATCGTAATCTTAAATATTAATTATTAATATTAAGATTAATATTAATCTTAAATATATTAAATCACAGTGGCTGATGGCCGATATGAATCTGGTATATGTATATAAATATATATATATATATATATATATATATATATATATATAATATTTTGATTAATTCATACTTTTCATATTTCTAATTTATTACATATTAATTAAAATTAATATAAATTATACATACATATATACATACATTTTGATCGCGTTTCCCGTGAAGCTGAACTGAAGTCCGCATTCATTTCACACGGATCGACAGTCACGCACAGAATACACGCGTTCACGCAGGTTACAAACACTTCAGAAAAATCTCACTTTTGTATTCGAATAAATCTGTAAGGTCTGTGATATTAAATATTAATTAGATATTCAGGGATTTGTTTTAATGATATAGATGTGTATTTGCTAAATGTTTAATTTAAATGAGAAAATATTAGCCTTTAGTTTGCCTTTCTGTAACTAGGCTAATAATATAAAAGCAAACACTGTAATTTATCACATACAGTTTACTTTCTTTCTTTTGCGGTTGGTCAGACAAAATAAAACAAACATTTTAGTCCATTCACATTTGAGTCTATTTTGTCTAGTCAGTTTGAGTCGCTGACAGTCTAACTGCGCGTGACCACCGGCGCGGAGCGCCAGCATTTTAAACGCACCAGCGGTTACGCAACGTAAGCAATGATGCTGCGTTTGAATTTTCGAGACCGAGACGTGCTTATATACATTACCTTGACAACACTATTTGACATTAGCGCGGGCAAAACATTCTCTCGCGGCCTATTGAGGAGCTCTGGTCTGAGCCATTGCTGTTGAAGTAACTTAATGCATTTCTACCTGTGCGCTCATCATTATGTGTCTGTATGCATGGCTCGTCCTTTCCAGCAGCATCCTTGAACTCCAAACTTTGTTTTTTTTATGATTATTATTCAGCTATTAACCTTTTTATTTTTATATGGCTTAATTCCGAAATTTGGCGCGTTTCATCATCATTGTGCAATGCGCGTGTACGTTCGCTCTCTAGTGTTAATAAATAGAACTGCATGTGTCTTGCGGAAGAACATTGTAGCCGGAACTACTTCTCTCTGTTTGTCTATGACGAGTCACGCAGGTACTGTGATACTCCGCAGCGCAGCCGAGCCTGGTCTGAAATAGTCCGAATATAAACACTTATTATTGGCGCACCGTAGTGATTCAGGATAAGACAAAAACACGGTTTGGAAAATGGATTTATGATGTACTCGTTCATTATATAAATTTTGTTCATTTTGAAAACAAAACAGTTACGAACGGCAGCAGCTGCCGACACCTCGTTCTGTTACACATGCGCGAATAACATGATCATGCACTCGCACAAATGCGACTACATAAAATTTTTACTCGCACAACGTTAAAAAAAGGTCGCATATGCGACCATTTTGGTCGCAGTCTGGAACCCTGACCCTGGCATTAATTTATATAAAAGCAAATAAGTTAGAACTGGAATTGACTTCATACTAGGGGTGCACCGAATGTTCGGCAACCGAAATTATTCGGCCGAAAAAAGCCAAAAAAAGCACTTTCGGAATAAGTAAAAAGGCCGAATAAATTTTGCCGAACAATGACGTTTTTAAAGATGTTTTAACGTTCACATATCGCGTCTCTTCCGCGCGCATATTCTTTATATCCTATGTGGGCGCGCGGTAACCACGCGCAAAACGGAAGGGACGCACGTGCATGTGGTGCGGCGCGCTTGTTTTTTCCGGGCGCGCCTGTGCCGCGGCGAGATGAAAACATCTCAACTTTTCAGAATGCCGCGAGCGCACCGCAGGTCATGTGACAAGAACCAACCGATCAGCTTCGACCTTTCCGTAACAAAACATGGAAATCTCAGCCGAACAGCTGATCATAGCTGTACAGGGGGGTTGTTATATCTCATTTACATAAATATATCTAGTAGTAAAGCTAAAGCAAGGGCTAAAAATCAATGTATCCCTTGCTGAAACTTTCTCATCGTCAGAAACCACAGTTCATGGTTGCATAGCAACGACAGACGCCACAGAAGCGCGAGCTCCCGAACGCTTGCAAAAGAAGGAGGAGGAAGCGACGCGGCCGCGCTTTACACGCTTTATTAGGCGCGATATGTGAAGTAGGCTTATGTCTAGGACAGTTATTTATTTGTTGTGGGTTCATCCACATTTTTTGCACTATTCAATGCACATTTGTTGTTGTAGACATACAGGTCACATTCTTTCAGCAGTCAGTTATAGGCTATTCAAGAAGAACATAGGCTTCAAAGATGGCCAAATAATTTTTTTTAAAATTTATTTTACTAATTTATTCATTTTAAGTTATATTGTACTTTGTTTGTATAATGTCTGCTGGAATGTTAAAAAAATGTTCAGTGTTAAATAAATATTTTAAATTATATTTTTGTTATTTGATTTATTTCTCTGAAAAGCAACACAAAATAGTAAAAAGCAAATTTTTACTATTTAATTATTGCAATGGTGAAAAAATTAGCAAAATAAATGGAAAAAATGCAAAACACCGCATTCGGTATTCGGCCTTCGGCCAAGCATTTCAATATTATTCGGCTTCGGCTTCGGCCAAGAATTTCATTTCGGTGCATCCCTAGTTCATACTGAAGGAAGTTTAAAGTTACAATGAAATCAAAATGGAAAATTCTTATTTTTTAAATGGTATATTGAAACTTTTCATTTTTAATTTTTTTTTGTGATTTATCCATGCACATAATTCTTTTTTTTATTAATGTGCCTGTAAATTCATGTGAAGCTATTTGTTAAATAGCTTGTAGTTTTGTTGTTCCCCTTTTTGTTTTAAAGCTATATTTATTTAATTCTTAACATTCAATTGTTTTGTAATTTTAAAAAGTAAGCTCATTAATAATAATAAAAAAAGATCAACAATTATTTTAGAATTGAATCATAATTCCCAGAATCGCATTGTGAAGTGCCTACATTCCCCTACGCAATTCATGTTTCATGGCTTTAATGGCTGGAGATTGTTTGATGGTAGATGTTCCAACTTCATGGCACCCATCATGTGTATATTTGGTAATTTACTGGTAATTTACATTGTTCACTACTGCTTAACTTTTGCATAATTGATGGTTGTTGTCAGTCACCTCACCTCAACGCACTAACTTTGCTGCCCTAAAACAGTGTCAAAATAAGTGCCCCTTGACTGACTTTTCATAGACTTAATATCAGATGTGTTTAAAGTCATTTATAGGTCTGTTACATAAATCCCTTTCAACTAAGTTGTGATCAGAATTCAATCTCTGAAGAGCCTTGGTTAGTTTGATTAAAATGACTGATTTAAATTGTCATTAACAGTTATTTGGGATGTTCGAGGTGATTGCGACAGCCTAATTTGTCATTTTCGGCTCTTTACAATCTAATGAAAAGCGAAATGTTCTGAATTACCAAAGTGGTGATATAACTGAAATTGTGTAAGTGCTGTTGTGTAAGAGATGCTTTTTAGACTTAACTGCCTCTCTGCTTCTTTTGCCATGGAGCTCAGTGGGGATTTTTGTGTTGGGAACCTTTTTCCAAAGCTGCCATTAGTGTTTGTCCTGTCTCCCAGCTCACAGTACATATACATAATTGTGGTTATAGGTATAATGATGAATACATACAGTAATATAAGAATGGTAAAGTGTGAGTGTTGTCTGGCAGACTATAGCACAGTTGTTGTTATGGCTGCAGAGGTGTGATTATTGCTTTGATGATGTCTAGCTGTGTGTGCACACCGTCTTCTGGCCTGTGCTTGACTAGTAGTCATGGGATCAGAGAAAATTCATGGACTTAGTCTGTGGTCTAAAAGGTGCACTAGTTTTAAGCCTAAAGAAATAAGTAGTACTTTTGACATCTGCTTAAAGTGTCATACACTTGCATGAGATCCAGTCACCTTAGTGGTTTAGAAAGAGTAATTTTAATCTTAACCATGAGGAGAATGGTCATCTGAGATATTGGCCCACTGAATATTTGTCCCTGAATGAAGCTTGAAGATCTTCATAAGCCATATATTGTTTTAATTGAGTGTTTACAAGTCACGTTTAATCAAAGCACGTCAATCTTCTGTTTATTAAGATACAGCAATCGTGTTATGCCCATAGGGATTTCCTGGAGTGACGCACCTTGTCTTCTGCGGGGCATATTTGAAGTTTATGAGCTAGGGCTGTGCCCCTGGCTTTCAGATGGAGCGGCATTTAGCCGTGCTTTACTGACAAGCTGCACATGAAAAAATGCAGCCAATTGCCAATTCATGTGTGGTTTAATTTAGATTAATCATGCAGCCCTGCTTTGCACATCTGACTGATGCCTTTTCTGCTGACTTTTTTTTTTCTGTAGGAAAGGCCCAGAGTTGGTCCATTGAGAGCACAGACCGCCACAGCTATTCATGGTACAAAAACCCTTCTGAAAGCGACACGAGACCTCTTGCCCAGACCACCACGTTAAAGTCTGAAAAAACAGAGGACAAGGATTCTTATGATGCCTGGAGTGCCGTGGTCGGTCTGGGGGCACACTCCACACCCCTCTTTACCGGACATAAAAACCCTCCATCTACCTTGTGGGCATCCAGTAGTTACAGTCGCAGCAACATTCAGGGCACATCCTCCACTGAGACTCGGTTAGACGCGTTTGGCCAAGTGGACTGTAATGTTCCTGTTGAGCCATCTGAAAGTGAGGACCACTCTCAGTCTGTTCTCAGGGCATCCAACTGCAGAACGTACTGCAGACCCAGTAAAGGCAAACAGCCTGGTGGAGCTGATGGGAGTGGAAGCGCTTCCAGTCACAGCTCCACGGGAGAGTTGCAGATCAGCGGGGCCGAAAAGGCTGGCAAAATGACGAGTAGAGGTCGGACGAGAGACTATACAGTGCTGCACCCTTCTTGTGTTTCCATGTTTAACGTCACCTTCCAGGACTCCATGGACCGCAGTATGGAGGAGTACATGGCCAGCGCTCCAGCGGCTGGTCCAGGAGATGCAGGAAGACTGAGGAAGAAAACCGAGATAGAAAGCAAACCATCCAGGTAACATTACTGTAATCACATGAAATTCTTTGCACTAGATTCGTTTTGAGCTGTACTTCAGCCTATTTTTGGATGATGGTCTAAAGGCCCCAATTTAATCGTGACAAAGTTGTTTAGCGTTCTTCGTTTAGGGCAGTGCTTCCCAAACTGGGGAGGAGGGGGGTGCAGTCCCTGGGGCTTGCATAATAATCTCCGACAGTCAGGAGATTATTATGCAGGTTGATACAAGACCACGCTGCGTAATTATTAATTACCTTATTATCTGGCCGCATGCCAGATAAGTAAATAATAGAACACAAAATATTAGACATTTTAATACCGCAAAATGATTCACAGTACCTGCTTGAGCGTTCCGTTATCAGTCGTAGCAGTTGTTGTTGTTGTCGTGCAATGACAGACCACTAGATGGCCCGACTGAAGAATCGATTGTATTGCAGGAAGCCATGTAAAAATATAAATGAACAATGCATGGTTCTGTACAAATAGACATCATTGACGTTGAATCAGTGATGCTGTGGATGCACGTGACGTGACACAGCAAATCCCGAACAGAAAAACTGATATTTCTCTACAAAAGGGGGGCCCAGCGAATAAAGTTTGGGAACCACTGGTTTAGGGGTAAAACGGAGTTCAAAATACGTGAGCAGGGATATACTGTTATCGAACATCTGACACCGTCCACACTGCTGAGAGCGGCATTTAAATGAATGTGTATATTTATTTATTTTGTTACCGTGCACTTTCCGCTAGGTAACAAAATAAACAACAAAAATGAGAAAAATTACTTTTTTATAAAAAGCATCTGATAAAAACAATTCTAGTATGTTACGAGCTCTGCAAATTAGCACTCTTGTAAAGTCGTCACATTATATTATGTATATTCTGTATTTTATTCAATAGATTGCTTAAAATCGTGCAGCATCAAACCTGAAAAACAGTGTCAGTGCCTCATTTCATCAGAAACACAACTTCATCCAGTGTGTTCATGTTTTCAATCTTAGATGGACATAGCAGATGAAATGAGTCAGACAAGTGTTCCACATGAAAGAAGGCGGAGCCTCAGTGCCCACTGACCAATGGTAGTATGGTGTTTTACAGCTGGAGCAAACTTTTCCTGAGAGTTCACTTTGGGGAGCTGTTTTGAATTCTCAAAACGTACTTTGCTTTGGCGTGATTTAGTTCGAAATTGTCACATCAGTTTGTTCTTTGATTTCGTTTGAAGTATATGGTGGCCTTTTGGGAAATCTGTAGTCTCTCTCTTTTATTTTATTTATTAATTATTTGGTTTTTATTTTAGAGCCTCTTATTGAAAGGGATGTTAGCTGAACTCAAACGTATTGCCCATTTGAACACCACGGCTCAACTATTGATCCACAGCTCCAACCTAAACTTGTTACACTTAATGCCCCAATATACTTCTAGTGAAATTGAAGAACAAACTGGTTTAATGTCATGTAATGTCAAATCAGGCCAAAACAAAGTTCATTTGACGTTATTTTTAGGAGCTTGCCAAAACAGACTTTCCAGAAACGTTTGCTCCAGCTGGTAAACGCTTTCAAACTGGCCTGTGTAGCACCGTTTCGTTCTGCTTTTGGTGCGTTTACCGTTTAATGTTTACCAGTTGGTCAAATTGGTTGTGGCACCAGTGTGACCTCTAACAAAATGTTGCAAAGTGCGACCTGCCCTAAGCCAAGAAGAAAAAAATAACTTTGCCGTGTTAAAATTAACTCCATCCAACTCCAGACATTAGAAAATATTTATTTGATGGCATCTAGTTTCAATCATTGAAGTAGCCTTGACCACTTTGAGAACCTTTTTTGAAAGATTTATTTATTTATTTTTTAAATCGGGTGCTTTAATTGTGACAGCCCTACGTAACAAAAAAAATAAAAAATTAAATTAGCTGAGGTTGTTGACATGAGGATTGCAAAGTTTTCAGTTCACCATACCTAATTTAGAGAGTTCAACTACAAATAAACATAGATGAATCAAAATGTGAAAAAAATCTTGAAAGATGCCATGTATTTCTGTTAAATTCATAATTCATTGGTTGCTCTCACTTGGCCTCATTCTTTCATGTTTGATTTGAAGTCTACATGTGTGAGATTCTGGGTGTTTGTCTGGGTTTTTAGTCGTTCCAGACCCATACAGAGCAAAATGAAGAGTGGTAAGCTGGAGCTCTTTGGGTTTGATGACGCTGATGCTGTGGTTGAGGATGACGACTCTGCTTCAGGAAGCTCTAACTACAGAATCAAGTACTTTGGCTTTGATGACCTGAGTGAGAGTGACAGTGAGGAAGAGGAGGGATCCTCTGAAAGAAGGAAAGCCAAGAGGATGGCTGCGTCAGCTGTAGAAGTGCCACTGGTGTCTATAGAGACAAATGTTGACAGTCCTCCCCCCAGAAAGATGCAGGACTCTCAGAGCAGTCACACTGCTGGTCACAGTCACTGCCTTAAACACGGTCAGTATTTACACTCAACACAGTTACTATGCATAGTAATCTGCGCAGATTCTTTCCCACTACAATCTCACAATGTCATCAAGAACAGATCTAGATTATGTTTGATAGCAAAATGAAGTACTATAGATTACAGAAAATGAAGCCTGTTTTTTATTTTCTTGCATTGCGTCATTATTTCCTGACAGTTAAACGCATACAAAAAATGCATACATTTATACATCATGCTAGCATATGTTGCTCTAATTTCTGTCAAATGAATCGGATCTTATATAAAAGTTAGTTTAAATAATGTATTACTATAGGATTATGATTTATTAATGAGGAGTGAGAAGGGGTAATAAACTTATGTTTCTTCCTACTCCTTTTTGGACACAAGTTATTATTATTTTGTATATATTAGAATAAAGCTATTTCATTTCAAAGAGACAGACGAATAATCATGGATAGTTCATAAACATTGCTCATTACTGTATGTCTGTGTGTATACACTCACGCGTTTATACTTATGATGAAATATATATACACAGATATACTATGTAAACACAAGCTTTTGTTAGTAATTGTAATTTTTTTTTTTTTATGCACTTTTCATTTAGCAGGCACATGGCTGATGTTTGTTTGTGGTTTTACAGATCCTCTGGAGTTCCCAGAGGTCCCCTTCCCCTCTGAGACAGTGAGGAAACCTCAGGTCAAAGCTCAGGAGAAAGCCAAGGAGGCCAGCAGGAAGATCTTCAGTGGACCCAAGAAGGTGAGGATTATAAAATCTTTCATAGATTCATCTTTTCCATCATTCAGCTGAATGTTTATGATGCCAGTATGTGTTTTGGAGTTTGGTGTACTCAGTGTCGTTTTATTCGGAATCAGAAGGATGTTTAGGTCTGCCCTACTGCCATGTAAAGAAATGAAGGCATTTGATTCTTTGTTGTTTTCTGGTTTGTGTACATTGGCGGAAGTGTAGTGAATGCAGCGGGTGGAACGGGCATTGCGCCGTTGTCTTCATCTTATGAATTTTATCTGTAATGACAGTAATGCAGTTATGTTGCTCACCCCCGCTGACAGCTCAGCCATTATTACGGCTGTAGCTGCGGTACAGGCTTCTCTGGGCTTATGATTGATTGTTTAAGTCGTGATTGAACTTTAAACATAAAAATGCTCGAACGGAACAATGTTTTCATAGCTCCACTGTGTTTACACTTTATGGGGGTATTACGGATACTTCACCCAAAAATGAAAATGATCCCATGATTTACTCACCCTCAAGCCACCCTAGGTGTAGATCTTCTTGGCATTGTGTACAACGCATTATAGAGTAGGACATTGCGTAGTACGTCAAACCGTGTAATTGTAAGCCCTTATAATAGATCATATGAGATCAAAACATTATTCGACAACAAAAATGGTTGTCAATTTTTTTTTTTTTTGCCGATAATGCCTTTATAGCCTTTGAGTGGATCTGACTAGCTACAATCATGCATAGTGAGAAGTGGGGTTGCACAATTAGATTAAAACTTAAATTATGATATTGCCTATATTAAATTTCAGTTGCTGCTTAATTAAATATATATGTGCTGCATGTTTCAGAATGAAACACAGCTCTGTGTTCTTACATGTGAGCAGCTCATAATCCTCCAGTGTCTCAGAGCGGCTCTGCTTTGCAATAAATGCTTCTCCACACGAACTCCATCTCGTCTGAGTTTGGGATGCTTTAACATGCTTTTGGGGATGCAACGCACGCCTACCATCTTATATTTGAAATCAAAAGTGCTTATGAGCAAAGTTCAAGAGATTCCTCTGATTTTCATCAAAATAAAAGTTAGATAATTTAACGTTTGAAAGTGCAAAAAATTAACTGAATGAATACTAGTATTGTAATTTTACAGCTGTAATATATAATATATAACTTTTTTATTTTAATGTGAAATATTATTTTCGATTTAGTCATTTTTATACTTAATGATATTATTAATAACAGTAGTAATATTTTATAGCTATATTGATATATAGTAAATACAAAGTTCAGGAAACCTGGAATTCACATTTTTAATCGCAATCATAATTTTATCAGAAAATTGCAGGCTCTAGCATCCCTGCACTGCTACATAGTACAATAACGACCCTTTAAAATGGTTCCAGATGCAGTGCAAGTTGAGCTTTTATTGATGGCATTTGTGGCATTTATATCCATCATAAACATGGTCAAACATAGAACAATAAAATACTTAAAGTATATAGCCAGAGTAACAAATGTTAAATGTGTTGACACTCTCAGAAAAGTTTCATAAGCTTGTACAATGGCCATGTAACACTTGCATAATGTGTGCAAAAGTACAAAAAGGTATGTAGAAACCACCAATCATGAATTGGGTTGATAGGACATCAAAAACAGAATAACGTGTCGGTATGTGCTAAGCAATTCTAATTTTTTTTAGAAATAAGTTTTGTTTTTTTAAATGATATCTTTGTGTTGTTGTACTCTTCAAATAAATAATTGGATTTTTTTATTTGCAATAATAACTAGGAATTTTACTGATAAAATGCAACCAATGTAATATATTTTCATGAAACCCTTTTGCTGGGAAATATGGTGCTTCAGTGTAAATGCCCTGTGCTCTGATTGGGTAATGTTTTTGCATATTAAATAAGTATTTAATGTGTAACGCTTTTGCCTTTACCGCATCTTTACTTTTAGACCTGCTGGGATTAATCTTAAAGTACGGTGGCCGAGAGAGCTCAAAACGCTTCAAATAATTTAACACATGCAAATTAAAAAAAGCACATGCGAATAAAAAAAAACACATGCAAATTTAAAAAAAGCGCATGCGAATTAAAAAAAGCACATGCAAATAAAAAAAAAACGTGATCATCAGTTTGACAACACATGTGCTGCAAATCCTCACAACACATGCAAACTCAAAAAAGCGCTGCATTTACGAAACG
>CM074309.1:7620921-7633421 GCA_037194245.1 Opsariichthys bidens
CGCGTTTCCCCCTTTACACGCAAACATTTGCTGCGCGTCGCGGTGTCAGAATCCTTTCTGGGGAAATATAGCCACACTTTGGAGCGTTTAGTTTTAGGCATTTTAATTTAAGCGCGTTTAATTTAGCTAACGGTAGACCACCTGCTGCACTGCAGTCAGCGCAAGTGTAGTTGCTGCGCTTCCCGACGATTTGTGATTTGTATCATCAAAGCTTTCCGACGTTCACGTGAGTTTTCTCAGTCAGGAAATAATTTTTCCGAGCATTCTGACACCCCTTGAACGCAGTATTTAAATTTAACTAGCGATCAGGCGTGTTGATGAATCTGATGCTTCTTTCGTCCGTGTCATAGCACAAATATTTGTCAGAGGACAAATATTTCAATCACTTCAGGCATTTAAGTGGCACCGACATTCGCATTCTGATTCGGTCCGGTGCATACCGGTTCTATAGGTAGCGGTACCGTATTGGCACCGGGTTTCGGTACCCAACCCTACATGCTATGTCAAAACCTATCATCCAGTGGTGACTGGACTTTTGCTGCTTGTCAAGGGCAGGGTGTGCAGCACTTGGGCTCTTTTCTGTATTTGGAATCTGAGCCAGAGAGCTATTTCAGCTGCTACTCGCAGGAGAGCGAGTGTTGCTATCTTCACCACCCTGGGAGCACAGAAAAACGCAGATATTTTTGTCTGCTTTTCAAGTGGTTGACGCGACATATTTTCTGATGCGCACTCTTTGTCCACTGGTGAGAGTGTGCTCACCAGTGTGCGCGCACGTGTCTGTATGTGTGCTCGCATATCAAGTTGCAAGCCCGCCGTGCACGACACAGACAGTAGAGTAGAATTGTAAATGCGTGACCACGTAGAGAAAGAAATCACATTTAAGTAAGATAAATAGCATAAGGCTATTTAATTTGCTTAATAAAAGAACAAGGTATAGACCTGTTCTATAGGAAAGGTAGCATTACCTGGGAGGGAGGGGTAGAGCCCATTGCATGTAGTAGTGTGGACTCGGAGAGAGCAGAAAAAGTGGGCTAATAACGTAGTCATAGAATTGTTTTAAATAATAAAATTTAATAAGCACATTTATATTGAATAATTTATTTGATAAGACCCGAGGCAACTAATACCGAACACGACCCATGTCCGAGGCACTCGTTGAAGTTTTGGACCCGAATCCAAGTGGACACATGAAGACCTCTACTTTGTGTATGTTAGAACACTTTCTCCTTTTACAGTGTAATGTACAGAGATTTGTTCATTTTCTTTAGAACTATCAACATTGTACTATGAAAATGACTTGACCGATGGTCCGATTTAGGTGCGGTATTTGTTTGATTAAAGGCTGGGGGAAAGAGTTTTGAAAACTGTTTATTTTTGCCAATCCGTGCTGATGGCACAGAAATGAGCTCAAACTTTCTATTAATGAAAAAAATGTGAAAATCTGGGAAAATATATTTTAAACCTTTTTCTATGGCCAAGGGACTGAAGATCATCTTTATTAACATTAATCACATCATGTTCTGAGAGAAACTTTATTAGAATAATGAATAATAGATAAACTATTTATTTTTATGTGTTTGTACATTTATATTTAGAACGATTAGTAGTTTCATGAATAAATATTACTTTCGAATATATGCGTTCATAAAAATCGAATATTCATTTATTTAAAAAGACAAACTTACGGTTAGGCAATATGCACTAGCTTATTTTATCTTAAGAATTTCTTTTAGTTGAAAGCATTAATATGTCCAAACAAAAAATTTAAAGAGCAAGATCAAGTTGGGGGAAAACACAGACTGTGGCAGTTATTGTACAGAAATACGGTCGAGTCAGCATATGGTTATCGTATTTATATTGTTTCACATGTTCATGTTGAGAGAAACAATAAAATCCATATGCTTGGGTGAGAAAACAATACACTGAT
This sequence comes from Opsariichthys bidens, assembly GCA_037194245.1. Lineage (NCBI taxonomy): Eukaryota > Metazoa > Chordata > Actinopteri > Cypriniformes > Xenocyprididae > Opsariichthys > Opsariichthys bidens. The sequence continues at coordinate 7,622,849 of CM074309.1, forward strand.
AGATGTTGCAGAGACACAACGATAGTTTCTAACAGCACTTTGCGTTTTCTGTTCTTAAACCTGTCTCCCTCGACAAAACACAAAGGAAGAATATATCTTGATCATTTCGCTGTCAGATAAGTTATCTTCTCGGCTCACTCGAGGTACAGCTGTGATTTCTGCTGTCGTGAATGTAATGACGGAGAGCTGTCTTTCCTCATTCGATTGGTGTTTGGATTTCATGTGATTTCTCGTTGTGATTTCTCATTGTGACTTCTCCAAATTTCGCGAGGCAGACAACATTATGTGATAAAGTACAATACACTTGTTAAATGTGCTCCGCAGTGCATTTAATTATAATTGCTAGTTTTGGTGCTTGTTGTTTTTTTTTAAATCATGGATTCACTGCATTTGCTGCCAGCAAAGCAACATAGTAAAATTAAAATAGCTCTTTTATTTTTAGAATAATAATTACAGATCGAATATTCGAATATGCACACCCCTAATGCATTCTGTGCTCAAGTTGCCGCTTTTCCACTGAATGGTACGACTCGGTACAGCTCACTTTTTGGCACTTTTCCACTGCATGGTATGGCTTGGTACTAACCGATACTAAAATGTGATGTGTAAACACTAGGGGTGTGACGAGATCTCGCGAGACTAAAATGTGATGAGATTTCTCGTCGAGTTGAAAAGTTGTCTGGTCGTGCTATCAGTGTGAGGGTGAAATTATTATTCAAGATGCCCCCGCCACTTTCAAATCGTTTGTGTGGAAACATTTTGGTTTTTGGCGCAAGAATAACACACAAGACACAAACAATGTGTAAACATTGTAAGAAAACTATGCCGTACACCTCGGCCAAGGTTGTACAGACTCTTAGGGGCCGTTCACATATCGCGCGCATTTTCATTCGCAAAATGGAAGCGGCGCGGTCGCGACGCGCATATGGTACGGCGCGCTCGTTTTTTTTCCGGGCGATGAAAACATCTCAACATTTCAGAATGTCTCGTCATGTGACAAGAACCAAGCGATGGTCGCGGAGAGCACAGTTCATGGTTGCATAGCAACGACAGACGCTACAGAAGCGCGAGCTCCCGAACGCTTGTAAAAGGAGGAGGAAGCGACGCGGCCGCGCTTTACACGCTTTTTAGGCGCGATATGTGAACGACCCCTAAAGAGGCAGAAAGCATCGCTGTCGCTGCAAGCGGTTGGACTTCTCGGTGTACGCAGAGCTTTATCACAGTTACAGCCACACAATCAATAGTGACTGGGAAATGGTCAACTTTGTACTGCAGTTAAAGTGACACTTAAAGTGCTATTTGAATTTTTTATTTTATGTTTATTTTATTTATATTGTTTAATTTATGTTCAATCTATAGAAAGAAGTTCAGTGAGATTTCTCATGTGAAATTATACAGGGCAGAAAACAATTGGTTGATTTTGTAGCAACATTTAGCAGTGTTTGCATGTTGTTTTACTGCAAATAATTCATTAAAATAGAAGTAAAATGACATGCATTACAAGTTTTGCATTTTATGATTTTCAGTTGAATAAAAGACTATTTTCCCTTCATACGTTTCATTATTGAGGATTTCTTAAAAAAACTATAAAAATCTCGTCTCGTGAACCCAATCTCCTGTCTCGTCTCGTGGGATAGGGGTCTCGTCACACCCCTAGTAAACACGGGAGATCACTGAATCGTCACTACCAGCGTAATTGCATTTGAAACTTGAGACACCAAACCCGCTAGTTTGAAATAGTCAGTAACAGCCACTGCAGTTTTCCCTGATCTATGGACAGACAGGCAGTAAGTTTCAGAAATCAAAATGTCCTTGTTAGACCAAAAACAGCCTTTATTGAAACCAAAACTGCTAAAACTCGTCAAATCTCCCACTATAATCAATGAAACTGTATATACTGCTCAACGAATCTGTTATTTACATCACGTCTGCACATTTTTCTTTTTAATCATATTGTGGTATTTTGGAACATGGCAACACGAACTTGTGTAGCTAGAAGCGTTTGCGTTTATGTGCTTGTGTAGAGTTGTGTCATGGTTGAGAGACCTGGCTGGTCCTGTTGGAGGTCTTACTTGGCAGCGTCATTCCCAGTCTTTAGATGGGGATTCCAACTCGCAGAAAAAACACTTCAGGGGGCGGTTTGATTTCTCTCTGCAAGACCTTCTGGAAGCTTCTATCCCAGCATGTGGAGCTCTGTATGGGGTAGAGCTAGACTTTCACTCCCTGCTAGTATGAAGAACACTTCTTAATTACAGAAGATTAAAACCAGTCTCCTGCAGAGTTATGTTGAGGGCCAGACTCTTTCTCTTTATTATTATTAATAACCCAGCTTCAGTGTTGCCCAGTGGACTGCGCCTGCACCTCCTCCTGTAGCCAAGTGCACTTTTATCACCCCCTTCCCTTTTGGCTGTTTGTGCGCCGTCAGTTCCTGCAGTTTGACTCGATCTGGCATCCTCTGTGAGTTGTTCATATACAGAGTGTTCCTGTAGTCTGTTTTGAATGCACTCCCGCTGAGACAAATGACCTGCGCTTCAATTCACACTCCTCCAAAACAAACAAGCTGAGAAATGTAGCACTTCTTAATGAGTTTTAATTACAAACGTGATTACGGTTGAAGAAGGAATATAGCCATCTTTGTGCAATGCGGAGCAGGGGCTTATGTGTTGAAAAATGTTTACAGAGAATTATCTTCATGACTAGAGTGGATTTAGATGTTGGATGTATTCTCAGGTTTCACACTTGGTTTGGTCGCTTTGTTTGAACCCATGTGCGATTCCACTCCCAACTCTCACAGGTCTCTTTTCACAATGCGTTTTTTGGCTTTGAACCCTGATGTGTTTGCTTCATTAACAACATGAATTTCAGTTGCTTTTTTTCATCACTGGCTACTACGTAACTGCCAGAAGTGGATGCATTGCATTATAGTTGATTTTCAAAGGCAAATTTCACTCTTATTTTTGCTATTCAGAAAAAAAAGGTGAATACTCCCACTAAACACCTTAAATGTAAGGTATCCAGTTGAAAAGCGCCAAAAAGTGAGCTCTACCGAGTAGGGAAAATTCTCTTTTTTCAGAAATTTTAATAAAGTAATCAAATGTAAAATAACACTGGATGGTCACTGTTAATACAGTAAATAGGTAAATCCTTATGATTAATTGAAAGTTACAAATGTTATTTAGTGACAGACAGCAGCATGTAGGCTATTTTAGGAACATGTAATAATGCATCATATTAAACTGTTTAAATTCACGCAAGACGCATCCGACTGTGTTTATGTGAATACTCACTAAGACGGAGATTTTGACAGTTTTGTGTGTATTTAACGACTCTATTTGGGATGTGTGCTCTATACAGCTGGATTGTGTGCGCGTTGTTCGTAAAAGCGCAAAGAAACCATCTCTCAAAGAGCTCCCAAGAATGTTACTACTAAAAATAAATTGGTTCAAATTGGCAAGGTTTTAAAAGACGTGGGCAAGTGATTTCCGTCAGTTATCCAAAACACGCACGTGAGAGTGTTGTATCGCAGCGCGCAGCTCGCTTATATAGTACAGGCGGGATTTCTTCTTGAAGCCAGAAGCAATTTGCTCATTTCGAGAGATAGAGAGGGTAGAGAAAGTATTGCTGAAATTACTTCACAAGAAAGTTTTTAAACTATTGATTTGATGCGATAATGTGCTGATTCATTTATGCATAAATATTTGTGCTAATTTCTCACTTTGTAAACGGGAAACCTGAGTAAAATTATTCGCAATACCCGCGCCAAAATTTAGACCCTGTATGGTATTAGAACCGAAGCCAAAATTGTGGTATCGAGCCATACCATGCAGTGGAAAAGTGCCAATATAAAACTTGTAGTGAATACATTAGGGGTGTGCATATTTGAATATTCGATCTGTAATTGTTATTCTAAAAATAAAAGTACTATTTGACCACCTTCTTGGTTGTGAACCACAGATAAATACGTGCTGATTTTTGTTTTTCCCCAATGAAACTGTGAAACTTTTCAATCTCAAAATGGAGCTGTTGTTCTTGATATAAGCCACCCAAACCTAATGAACCTGAAGATAATCAAGATATTAAATGAACTCTGCAATAAGCTATTGTATGAAAATTCCTTCAGTATAAGAGTGTTTTTCCGTTATTTCCGCAGTCGCCTACTAAAGCTGTGTATAATGCAAGACACTGGAACCAGCCAGAGCCAGAAGAACTGCTACCCATGCCTCCATCACGATCTCAAGCTCCTCCAGTGAGTATAACACCAAGCACAGGATACTCCAATGAACACCTCAACTTCTTCACAAGCACAGCCATCATTGTCCACTTAAGAAAGCACTTCAGTTCAGGCACTTCTCATGCTATCACCACAATGTTTATAGTCACTTTTGTTTGAAATCTCCTACCTCTGTAATAGCACTCCACACATTTCTGCTTTGGTGTTCACTCAGTATGAGACATTGAACAGTAATAGCTTAGCACCAGAACTCCACTGTTAAAGTCTATTTGAAATGACATTCACCATCCACTTTAATTTAGATTTGTGATGTTTTAGGGAGAGACTAGATTTTATTCATCAGGAATAGATTGGATGGAATTTGCAGTAGATTGTGGAGGATGAAAATTTATTTCATTTCAGCCTCATCTGACTGTCACATTGGGTCAAAATTGCATTGTCCTATTGCATCGAAGTGAGAAATATGAAATGAAATATATGAATTATAGTGGCGTTCATTATAATTGATTATAAACACCAAGCCTAAACAAATTTAATTAAATTGAAATTGAAACTGAAACTCCTGGAATATAGTTGGATTAATAAAAAATATACTATTTTATATTCTGGAAAATGCTATAATTATATAATTTTAATGTTTTTGTAGATTGCACATAATGCTTTGTAAATGGTCTTTATTAGGGCTGTCATGTTTCCTCGATTAGATTCGAGTGCTTGATTTAAAAAAAAGAAAAAAGATTGTCGATTATCCGGCACAATACCATTCCACAGACGAGAGTCCATGAATTGTATTATTAGACCATTTTGTAAGGCTGTGTGATGTTTTATAAATGTAAAATCATAATATATCATAGCATAGTACCGTCATTTATAAACCTACCCTAACACAGGAGAATACATCCGTATGTTTCTAAATATGCAAATTGTTGTTTATCGCTATTACAAAACAAAAGTTTAAACCTGCACTCTTAGTTTTGCATGTTTTGATGTCCACATGTTCTTTTTCAAGAAATTACTGTGGCTGTAGCATTTCTATCACAAAGAAGTGGCCACATATTAAAAATGAAGTGGATGTTTGGATTAAATGATTTTTGGCCAATATTAAACAAGGGTTTGATCATGCTGCAAAGTCTAACAACAACTATTATTGCCTCATTTTTATTATTATTATTAATATTATTATGTACTGTATGTGTTTTTAAGAAATTTAAAGGCTACTGTTCACTTAGGTCTGTTTTTCTTACCTCCAAAAAAAAAAAAAATCTGATTACTCGATTAATCATCAAAATAATCAGCCGATTATTTGATTACCAAAATAATTGTCAGGGTTATTTTAACAGCCCTAGTCTTTATGCATGCTTGGGCTGTTCACATTACAGTCATCAGTGTTTCCATATTTAGAGTGCTTTGAAACGGTACATAATTTTGAACTTGGTTCAGTTGATTCAGAGCTTTGAAAAGCTTCTAATTCTAATTCAGCTCTTTTTTAACATTAAACAGTAGGCTTGGCAGCAAGGTGAAGCAAGTTATTACATTTTAATGAAAGATTCTGAAACAAGCATTTTTTTCCTTTGGAATAACTGGACCTGATGAATCATTCACATTAAAACCTGTGTTGTGTATTAAAGTAAATAGGGTGAATTTTGATTCGATGCCCTCCAACCCCATTATGCACTTCTCTTTCTACGAACAACCTCTCCCTGGTTCTCTACATTTGCCATCTAAACGTAATAAATCCCACACAATTTAGGCAGCCTGCATTTGTTGCCGCCAGTGAAACCCACTGTAATCTTAAACACACTGACAGATATGCTTACGCTTCACTTGAACTGTTTGTAAGCATTCTCATTAGCTCAGCACCTCCGTTTGTTCTGTTTCTATAAACAAGGCCACAGATATTAAAGTTTTCAAAACATTTCATTATTCATCAAGTATGTGGTGCTTGGCCATCTTAGGAGCGTTTTATTTAGCAGAATTGCTGTTGGCTGTGGATTTGGCCTTTTAGCTGTTGCTGCTTGAGGAATTTATAACGTCCTATAGCCCATCTTTTGTCGTCATGTTATGTAACCAGCAGTGGGTCGGTTGTTGGCAGCTCATAGTGTATGTGAATCATCTTCAAACTTCATGCTATGCTTTAAATCTGAGTTGTCGTTCTTGCACAGGCTGTTTCATCAGGAGGCAGTAAAGAGTCGAACCCTCACAAGGACGACGGAGTATTCAAAGCTCCAGCCCCTCCTCCCAAAGTCATCAAGTCCGTTACCATCCCCACAGAACCTTACCAGGACATGGTCACTGCACTCAAATGTAGGAAAGAACACAAGGAGGTGAGTTGGAAACACTTGGCATATAGAAACTTGCGGCATAGCATCAAATCTCGTGCATATTGCCGACTACTTTTTCAAAATAGCATGCAACATAAACCAGTAATAAACAATTGAGATGTAGTAGGCTTGTTGTCAGATTCCCATCATGTTGAATGTTTAATTCAACAAGAGACATCCAGTTTTTGTCTTTAAAAATTTTGGTTATGGGGAAATCCCACAGGATTTTGACTTTGGTCTCTCTATAGGGGACTATAGCTCCATCGTAGCAAAACGTAGTGCATTTTAAAGTTAAACTCATCAATCTGGTTCACTTTGAGAGAAAAAAAAAGGTTTTGCATTAACTTATACCTGGACTTTAAGTGGACTCAAACCTCATTTTAGTTGAAATGTGTCTACATTGCATTCACACTGGTGATTTGGGAAGCCAAACAATTATATTATTAATCTAAATTGGTAAAACAAATGCACTGTTAAAATAAATGAAAATAAATATTTGAACGTTTTTTTTTCTTTACACTACAGTTGGGAAATTATAATATTTCTCTGCACAAAAATGTTGGAAATTGTGCGAATGTAAAAATAAAGTGTAACTGGAGCCTTTTGCGCTCTCAAATGTATGTTAAACTCCATCACATGCAGAAATGGTTCATTGATCGTGTAAGTAAAGTGTGTGCTTCGCTTTGAAACGAGCAGCACAAACAGACTTAATTAAGACAGCCTTTTGTGATTTGATTAAGCCATATTGCGATTTTAGTTCATTTGATGGATACTTTGCCAAAGCAATGATGCAAAACACAATAATAAAGACCTTTTATGTTATTATGTGAAATTTAAATATATTTTCGGTCCATTTTTTAAACTGGCAGGGCAGATTAGACTGTTAGTCTATATGATGAACGGGAAATGCTGGGATACTTGCTCAGTGCACTATTGTGGACTGCAAACATAGTAGGTCATACAGATCACTGTTAGCAATCCTTGAATTTCTCATTTTAATATATATATATGTATGATATATATATATATATATATATATAAATATATATATATATATATATATATATATATAAATTTTTCTTTATGGTATCGAAAATAATATCAAATGCCATTTTTTAAATATATATATATATATATATATATATATATATTATGGCATGCCGTTCAGGAAATTATAATATATATATAATATAATTGCTTGATTCATTCCATATATTCAGACTTTCATTCCATATATTCAAGCAATCACATTATATATATATATTATAATTTCCTGAACGGCATGCCATAATATATATATATATATATATATATATATATATAAAATATATAAATGGAATTTGATATTATTTTCGATACCACAAAGAAAAATGGTCAAAACAGTAGGTCCATTAACTCCATAGTAAAATATAAAATGAATATTTCATTAATATTAAATGATTTAAATTAATAGTAAATTACAATTAATAATCAAATTAATTTCTTCACTTGCAAGAGCTAACTTTTTATAAACGTTTCTCATTAAAAAGCTGTGTGAAAATCATGAAATGCTGTAACCTTGCCATAAAAATGTTAAAAATTGTGGAAAGAAAATTGTAATTGGTGCACATTTCATTTCGAAATGCATGTTAAAAAATGTTGTACAGAGGTGGAGTTTGCTGCAAATGAATATTGAAACTGTCTGAATATTCAAAGCCAATAAGAATCTCAAAATCTATTTTGACAACACCAATCCAGGTAGTTCATGCACAAGGCCACCAACTGGACTTTTTATCCCAGGGCTGGGCTTGAGTTAGACTGGAAACATCTTTGAAATGCTCCCTTACACTTTATACTGGAGCAAAAAGGCTCAATCTGTGTTGTGTATGGCTTTACTACTGCCTTAAGACATTTATAATGCATTAGATGTTTGAACATTTGGCAACTTAATACTGAAGGCTCAAGCAGGAGCCAATTAAATTTGAAAGTCAGTGGAATGGAACCAACGATAAAGGCATAAATCTCAATATGCATACAAAGTAGTATAGCTGTTTTTCAATGAATTTTGAATTTGAATGTCTCAGTGGTAGCATATTGGAAACTCTGGCTTGATCATTAGAACTGTTATAGTAATACACAAAGGCCTATCAATGGGGTCCAGAAAGCGCTGATGTTCTGTAGAGTATCGTGGGTGTTAAACAGTTAGAAAGCTGTTCAAGCCCACCTACTTTACAACCCTCAACCCACTCACTGAATAAATGGTCTGGTTTTCATGTAGGCTAAAAGTTGTAAGCTGTTTGGTTTGTTCTACATTTAGGTTTCAGTCCCCAAATCAGAGTTATAACAAATAAGAGAGTGCTCTTGTTTGTTATAACTCTCATTTGGGGTCTTTCTATTAGCTATGAGACACATTATCAGCGAATAATGAAGCATAACATGCAATACTTTGCTAGCCTTTGCATTAGCCATGTCAAACGAATCTTCATCTCTAGACAACCACTGTTTTAAATTAGTTATTTTTAATATAACAAAGTAGCTAGTGTTGCGATGATACCAAAATTTCTGTAGTCTGTACCAATACCAGTAAAATTGTTCGGGATGTTTTTATCCACTATGGGGAATTTTTGAGTCTTAATTTGGCCATAACTTTCTCCGTGTTTCAGCAAATGGAATGATCTTTGGTGACAAATCTTATTTTGACACATATTTGGGGAAAATGCTTTGAAAATGTTCAAAAACTCAACTGTACTCTGTGGGCAAATTCACGACCCTTTCATTATGATTTTAACTGCTTTAAAAATGTATCAGATAAATATTTTTTTCAAATTTTTTTGCTTAAATCTATTAATCAATCTCAGTCCTGATCAAAACTACTAAATTTAAAAAAAAAAAAAAAAAATCAGGATTTTAACTCTTTAATTGCCAAATTCATAAATGATGTCACTGATTTGGGAAAAAAAAACGTGTCAAAGATCAGAAACAACATTGGCTTTGATGCGTTGTTAGTTTTTGTGCAGCATCAGATTTTAACGTTTTAAAGCGTTAAAATCCGGATTTTTTTTTTTTTTTTTTTAATTTAGTAGTTTTGATCAGGACTGAGATTGATTAATAGATTTAAGCAAAAAAAAAATTGGAAAAAATATTTATCTGATGCATTTTTAAAGCAGTTAAAATAACGAAAGGGTCGTGAATTTGAACAATGCACAAGGGTTAAATGGATCAAACTCCAAGATCTAATGCACAGATTACTTTCACATACAGTATCAGAATTGTTTTGTCCAATTTGTTGCTATTGTTATCATGGTCAATAATCACAGTTTCGGATTCAATCCTGCATTTAAATACAGTTGTTAGTTCAGAAATTTTTCTTTTGTACTTAGCAGCATACAAAATAAAACTTATGAAATTTTTTTAATGGGTTATATACAGAAAGTGAGCAGAAAGTGCTCCCAGGAAATCGCTTGTTTGGGACAAGCTCACTGAGCTCTGCCCTCTTTCGGAAGCTCAAATTTTATAAAAAAAAAAAAAAAAAAAAAGCTGTCTACACTGCACAATGATTCTCTTGTTTATATTGTGTCTTCACTTTGTTGTAATGGATTTGCAAGCGTGGATTTGCAAACTCTGAGCTTGCATTAAACAACTCTCAAAATGTTTTGAGCGGAATTGCATGCTTTCTGATAACTTAAACTGCTCTGATTGGCCATTGCATTGCACACGTCCATGATCAACACTTCATAAAACGAAAACCTTTTGGGGGAGGAAAAAAATACAGCAGCATTTTAAAGTAGCCGCCTATCTAAAACGATCCAGTTCTCAGTATTATTGGTATAGCGTAAAGGCTGGTATTAATCAATTAATTGATTCTTTTTTTTCCAGTATCAACTTGAACTTGTATTATACTTTAGACAAAACTAAGCGTAGCCTTTCTAAAAATACAATGCAGAACATGATTACATTAAACAAATAGTTATGGTTGGATAATTGTTGCATTATAACGATATACGGTATAATGTTGGTATGATATAAAGTGTCTATCGTTATT